>VZRQ01008169.1:295-60965 GCA_013397975.1 Machaerirhynchus nigripectus
TACTGTTTCCCTGTGCTCCTCCTGTGCCCATCAATTTGCTGTACAAGTAGGAGTGGACAGTGGTTAAACTGATTGTCTTTTCTGGCTTTGCAGCTCAGGAGCACAAAACAGATGTGTCCAGAGACTGTACTGCATGTTTCCTGAGAGCTTCCACTTTAAAAAAAATCAAGAATTAGAAACACTAAAGCTGTATTGTGAAATGCCTTAAAGAAAAGTTGGAGTTTTATGTCAGCTGTTTTCCCTGTCTCAAGTAATTGAGAAAAGTGAAAACAAACAAACAAACAAACACCCCACCCCCGTCCCCCCAAACCCCACAAAAAGCCCGACAAGAGCTCGGTGCATGAAAAGGACAAGAAAAAGTTTTTCTTCTATCCCAAAGATAAACACATATCATTGGCTGTGTTTCACCCTAACCATTAAACCCTGGTCACTGGACAGCCCAGCAGACCCTATGAGAGACATCTTTTCACTTTTGTGAATGTCCTTGTTTCTCAGACACTTGAAAAAAATTTTGCTGCTTTGCTGCAAAAGTGGCAGTGTGACTGGACAGCCTCTTCCAGTCCATTTATCAAAGTGCTCTTTGCTCTCATTTTGAGGCCAGCTTCAAGCAATACACAGTTCTGACACTGCGAGCAACACTCGGGGGAGCAAAGAGCTTTGCATGAGCAAAACTCTTGTGCTTGTGTTGGGTTTTTGTTAGTTCTGGTACACACTGCTCTGCACAGGGAGCCTTTTCTTCCAGGTGTCACTGAGAAGAAGAAAACTGAAATAAACAGCCATACACATTGGGACAGCCTTTCACACCAAGGTGCAGGAAAAATCAGAGGAGTGCAGCTGAACGTTAAATAGAGCTCTGCTTTAGTCATGAAGAGCAAAACGTGGTGAAAAAAACAAAGCCTTGAAAGTGCAGAAAATACAGCTTTTAGGACAACTGGAGTCAGTCAGATAACTTTGTGAAGTCTTTTTCTGAGGTGCTGTCATTGCAACTGCATAAGGAAGGAACAAGATAGGACTGGATATATAACTTTGGGATAGTCAGTGTTACTGCAGTCTTGAGCAGTTGACTTGAAATTGCCTCCAGGGCTGCATGGTTTCACAGCACAAAAATAGAGAGCTTCCCTTGGTGAGCTGCAATATTGTGAAAGCCAGAATATTTCGTTTACATATATTATACTTATAAGTATAAATTTAGGTTAGATATTAGGAAGAAATCCTTCCCTGTGAAGGTGGTGGGGCCCTGGCACAGGGTGCCCAGAGAAGCTGTGGATGCCCCATCCCTGAAAGTGTCCAAGGCCAGGCTGGCCAGGGCTTGGAGCAGCCTGGGATAGTGGAAGGTGTCCCTGCCCGTAGCAGAGGTGGGACTGGATGAGCCTTAAGGTCCCTTCCAACCCAAACCATTCTGTGATTTCATGAAATATATATACTAAAACATCAGTGTATATGCAATGGTTGAAACCTTTGGGGTATCCAAGGGTTTTTCATGGTAGTCATCTAAACCTGAAGAGGTTGGTGAAATGTTTCTTTCCTGAAAGTCTGAGCATTCACATCAACACAGGTGGAGTGGTTCCCACTGGGAAATGACTTAGATTTCCCTGTTTATCCTGCAAGCCATGCTCCCTTGAGGGCTTTAATAGAAGCTTGAACAATGTGTTATTTTCCTCACTTGCAATGTGTTCATCTTGGCTTCTTGTTTAGAATAACTGTATGGAAAGGGATTAATCATCTGCAGCTCACCTCGCTCCCTCATTTCACCTCCGGCATCATCGGCAAGCAGCTGCCATGTACAAATTCTGCCTGATAAGTTGAGGCAGGTAGGTTTGAAAGTGATCTGACACTTGAGAGGGGAGGGGCACATCACACACTTTTGTGATTCTCCACAGTAAACCTGTGCAGTGTTACCACTAAGTGCTTCTATGGAGAGCAGAGGCAAGAGTATTCGATCTTGTGTGCACCAATTTCTTTCTTTCAGTATGCAGTGCTATATAATGGGATGAAGAAAGGTGTGATTGTGTGCGACTACTGAGCCAAGACTAGACAAGTGTTTAAGAAAGCAAAAATTCCCCAAATCCTCAGTGTACGTGTGCAGCCTGCAACAATTGGAGGGTCAGCTGGGTCAACTTCACCTGTACCAGTGCCAGTTTTATGAAAAGTGGGACAAAGGCAGTTGTACGACCTTTATGCCTTTAGATGTATTTCTCATTCTTTTTTTCTTTCTCTGTGGATGCCAGACACTTACCATCCAGAATTACTGCATTTTCCTTCTTAAAGATCTTGTCCCAAGAGAAGAACCCCTCACCTAAGCTTTTTTTCTCTTCTCACCGGTCAGTGGGTCAACAGGAATTAATTTTTTAAAGGTCAGGTGGCAGAATTCTGTTCCTGCTTCAGCTGGCTTTCCATTTCTTCCTGTTGTGTTCATAACAGTTTGCAACTGATCCAGGTCAAGGCTTATCTGCTGATTTGGCTAATAATTCAAGCCAGGGAAGGTCTAGGTCTGGTGTAGCTTGAGCAGGAGTTGCAACATCACTTCAAGGGTGTGAACTTTGTTAAAATATCAGAATCCAGTGAAGCCTTTCGCATTTGAGTGGTACTTTCCAGAGTAAAACAGTGAGATGCAATAATCAAGCAGAGGGAAGCAACTGCCATTTTCTCAGATTTCTCAGTCATTCTTTATATTTTAACTGGACAGTCTTAAATGCAATCTTTTATTTTAAGAATAATTTAAGAAGGAGAGCCTGTAGCCTGCACAATCAGAAAGAGCTGGGAGAGTGGTTTTATCTCTTACAGGTTTTATTTCTCTTTATCTGTGCCTCATGCTTAAGGCTACCAAACTGTAACTACCCACGTTCTTTGGATCAGTGAGCAAGTACTGTCCTGAGGTGGGATATTAAAGGGAATTTTGAAGAGGGATCATAGATTTCCAGCTGTGCTTCTGTCTCTGGGTATCTGTACTGGTTCATGTAATAGGAAATGGGGTGAATCAGGTTTAATTTATGTCAGCAGCTCAAACTATGCTATGCTAGAACTCTGATTTAATGAAAAATAATAGTCTTCTAATGGTTTGAGCAGAAATCGCATTGAAAGAGTATGAAAAGCTGGTATCCTTCAGTTTTCTTCTTCCTCCCTCTCCTTTCATAGTGGTGATGTATGGGATCTTGCAGAAAGTAATTAGGGATATCCAGCCCCTTAAACAGAAACCATCTTGTTATTTTCTGGACCGAAGTGTTGGCCGTCTGATCTTTCATAACACAGACGGCATTAGAGCTGCCAAGGAAAATATTCATGGCAAAAATACTAATTGAGAAAGATATTTTCTTAAGATACCCAAATATTCTTAAGCCACCTCATTGCTAGCAATTACTAAGTAAAATAGTCAGACTTTCCATTACCCAAAACTGAACTGTGTGAGCTGGAGTGTGACCTTTAGGAAGATTTCTGCCAGCGTGTGGAATTCTTTCATAAAAGTTTTCTTTGCTGGCTTCTCTCTCTACCCCTTTGCTTTCACTCATCAGAGTCCTAACGAAGCACTAGCAATTCTAAGTTTCTTTGTCATGAAACTGATGAATAGGTTTTAACTTCTTTAAAATAGGTTTTAACTTCTGCAGTTTTTTGCTCATCCGATGTCTGACCTGATATCCGAAGCCAGAGTCCATCATGTCAAGACCTTGAGGAGAGTGATTGCTCTCTAGCTATTTTGTGTTATGTTTTGCACAAAATCAGAAAGCTTTCAATAGATAGAAGACATTCTTCAGAAGAAAAGTGGGTATTGTGAATAGAGAATTCGTGAAATACTCTGTAAGTCTGATAGATGATTCTATCAGTCTAGGGCTGTTTTCTGACACTGAGGGCTAGGTAACTCAGAAAAGGCAACATGATTTGCTCTGGATTTGTTCCCTCTGTTATATAAGTGAATACTTTTNATATAGAATACTTATTTTTGTGTGTGTGTTACTGACACAAGTGTAATGCTGAGCTGGAAGGTGGTGTGAGATATTCATGATGCTAACACAGGGATAGAGGTGGTGCTGCCAGTCAGTGGCATTTTTGTAAGGTGTTACTGTACTCCCTGTAGTCGTGCTTGCTCCACACAGAAAGACGTGATATTTCTAAAAATGAGCTATGTCTTTTGCTCATATTGTACCACCTTTATACTGCATGCAGGGATTTTTTTTTTAAACACTAGATTTACCCCAAAACAATATTCTCCTGTTCAGGCTCACATAGTAGCCTGTGGTTTCCATGAGATTCTTTGGTCTAGAGGGGAGTTTTAGTGTATTTGCCCACAAATACACTAAAAATTCAGATGCGAAGGCAACAGGATAATAAAAAGTGTTACTGCCTCTGACTCTACAGCTTGACTGTGCCATGGAGAATACCAGGAACCGAAATCTCTGCTTGCCAACATGGTGATGGATGGTCTGGCAAAGGTTTGCTGACTGTGGCAGGACAGACCATCAGCAAAGAACTGCAAAAAGCAAATACAAGAAAAAAAATTCAGACAGTATTCAATGTAGGTGAAAAACAGCAATGGAAGAGTGGAAAGAACAATCCTGACCTCACCTCTAGAGGGAGGGGCTGTTATTACTGAACCACGAAATCCTGGAGGTACAACAGCTGTTGGCACAAAATGACTGCCCTCAGAAACAATCAAAAGAAGTGAATTAATTAGAAGTTATGAGGAGAGGGAGAATAAAATCCTGCTGCTATTTCATTACTACATGACCAGGCTTTTGGATACTTTTAGCCACTCCATTCTCTCCCACCTCAAAAAGGATATGTTTTAACAGAAAAAGATTGGGATAATGGCAGCCATCAAGATCAGAACCATAGAGCTGTTGAACAGACTAGGACTAACCAGCCTGGAGAGGGCAGCAGAAAATCAACATCTTTAATAGACGTCAAAGGGCTGCCCTGTGCCCCTCTCAGAGAGGAGAGAACTCCAGAGTGAAGGACGGAAGCTGAGCCCGGGAGAGGGGAAAGGAGGGATGGTTTAGTGTTTGTATTTCACTGCCCAGATCTGTACTTTTGGCAGTAAATTAAATTAATACTTGTCAACCTAAGTCAGCTGTGCTCATAACAGTAACAGCTCAGCACTGTCTCTGTTTTTACCTTGGTGCATGAGCTTTATAACCTGGTTTTAGTCTGTATTTTCTGCCTGTGTCCCATTGAGCACAGGTGGTCTGGCCATTAGTCAAGATTGACACACCAAAGGTGCTTCTGCATCCCTTGAATCAGCACCATTTAAGAAGTCAAGGCAGTATGGAGGAAGAGGGAAGATGTATCTCTATTGTACACCTGCTGCTGACCACTGTCAGGGTTGACAGTCTCTCCACTGGGTCTTGTATTCTTAAAATCAATTATGTTAACCCAAAATAGCTTTGTAACTGCATATCCTGAAATTCTGTAGGAAAGGTTTGTCAATAAGCATTGGGATGGATTTCACCCAGAAAAAAGTTTTCATGATAGTTTAAAAGTTCATCTCTGTTAGGTAAAAATCCCCTGCAAATAAAAATCAAGTTCGTTACTTTTTCAATACTTAAAATGTGTTTTTTATGCTCCATTGAACTTCTCCAGTAACTGACACACTTTGCCAAATAAAGTACTCAAAATAGATTTTCAGGTGGGCTATTGTGAAAAATAATTATTCTCCATAATGCTAGTCTTATGAAATTATCCTTATGTGTTATTCATAATGAATAACAAATTCAGGCTTCCCTTTAGAACAGAGGATTTAACTGTACATTAATCATCACATAAATGAAGCAAAGTAATGTGGCTTAGTTGTTTTTCTGAAATATCTGTTTTAAGAGGCCTTGCGCAAAGAAATGTTCAAATATTTATCCTTTAATTATAAAAAAAAAACCATGAAGAGGAATGCATAACTAATTTTATAGACTTGAATTAATTTAAAATAATTTGTGTGGGAACTGTTAGCCTTGGTTGACAGCTAATAAAACCAATGGGACCCATCTTGTACATTGCTATTTGCATCTACTTGGAAACATGGAATTATTATTCTTTTCTTCGTGGAGTCCTCTTCTGGCAGGATTAAGGCTGGGACAATCTTATAGAAAATATCTAAGTAACTTGAAGTCTTCCTCAATTTCAAGTAGCATAACTGTGAGGATTTAACAGAAAAAATAATTCTCTTTCTACTGTTAAAACTACATGTAGAAAAAGTAGGCAGAGGTTGTGGAAGTCTAGAAAACAGAAGTCAGGCTTTCTACCAGGGCAGGGGTTCAGATTAGCAAGTGGCTCACTGGCACCCCAGTCCAGTGGTCCATCCATTTCTACACAACATCTCAGCTCAACTCCATGGGTTCGTCCACTTATTTTAAGTGGAAAAATATTTTGTTGCTTCAAGTGTACAATAATAGCTTTTTGGGGTTTTTTTTCCATTTCAAGGCCTGTCAGAGCTGCACAGCAACAGCAGGTTCACTTTGGGGAGCTACTGGGGCAATTTGGTTTGCAGGAGGTCTTTTCCAGTTAAAACTGTCCACAAAAAAATGTCACCCCTGTAACTGACAAATACTTTGATTAAAGCTTCATGCATAGATATTAGGTTTTAAAAAAGGCTGCAAATGACTGATACGACTTTCCAGCAGAAACTCTAATAGAGCTACTTCAAATGAATGTACTTGTTTCACTGTGGTTTTTTGGAGGAAATGGGATTTTATTTCAGTGATTTTGTTTTATATTTGCTCTCTCAGTGTGTTATATACAAAGATAGTATCTATGCCAGCTGCTGTCTGAAACTTAAAAGAGGAGAGAAGAACCCAGAAGGAGAAGAGATAGCTGTTAACCATCCATCATCTCATGGATGAAAGGGGCTCGTGAATCAAACATAATTAATTCCTACATCAATCATATTTGCTTGCATTGTTTTCACACATCCTTAACACAAGAAACTGGCTCCACAGTTCTGCATGTGGCATGGGTGGCTTCATTCTAATCAGCAGCTTTCAATAATGGGTGTATTAATTTCCAAAAAGATTTTAAAAAGTTGTGCACATGTTCTTGTTGCTATATGTACTCTTCCTATAGAGCAGACATAACCTGGGAAATAAAACTCCCTGCAGCTGAGACCTGTCTGTGCCTGGGGAGCTGGGAGTGGCCAAGAGGAGCACATCTTCAGCTTGGATGAGAGACTTCCCTTTGCAGGATGTGCTGCAGAGCCGTGGGACACATGAGCCTGCGACAATCACGACCATGGAGCATGACATCCACTTACAGACATAGAAAGCTACTCACAGCCCTGGCATGGTCCTTGGGGAAGTCTGCGGGAAACTTGGGAAAGCTTTATTGCACACTTGAGAAAGCAGTAAGTAGCTATTGTAGATGTCTATTTTCTTGTAGTTTTAGGTTTTCCTTATTGTTTTAGGTATGGGGTGTTGTACACAGGTGTTGTACACAGGTATGTGTCCTTGTTCACAGGTGGAAGGCATTACATGACAGAGTACCAAAGAGGTGTGTTTAGCTCAGTTTCCCTCTACTTCTTGCCAGAAAGCTGGTGCCTGAGACTGCCCTCACAATTCCCACTTCAGTGCCATCACTGCCAGGGAGCTTCCTCCAGAAAACAGCGAGTGACTAACACGTAAATTTGTAAACGCAGGCCAGTCTCCTTGGAGACGTATTGATTCTTGCTGTAAGCTGAGCTAAACTCAAAATGTCTTGAATATAAAAAGATTAATATCAAAAGATTAATATAAAAAGGATTCCACAGCTTCCGCTCTTTTAACTTTTGCAATAGCTAAAGTAAGTGAATTTCCTGTAAGGTCAAAGTTCTGTACCAGAGTAGACTCTAAAGGGTAAAGTAATGGGCCAGGGCATGTGTCAGATAACATTTAAATGGGGGAAAAGCCAACAAACACAAACCTAAGAAACCCCATGGAGGCCTTTCTGGAACCATTCGTCAGGCTAGATGACAAAACCTTCTGCACATCCTTGTGTTCAAGCAGTATAATTTTGAGGCTTGTCTTTTTTTGGTGGATTATTAATATGACTAAAAATCTTGTTAAAATTTACATAATTAAAATTCTAAAGTTGCAAGGAGCTGCAATCAAAAATGACAGAGGAATAAGACATCTGTTTGGACTAAGATATCCTAAGATACCTTTTCTCTGAAAGACAGACAACAGTGGAATTTCAGAGGAGCTTGGAGGTTTCTCTTGGACCAAAGATGAGTACAAAGCAGCCACTGCTCCAAACTACTGCCAGGTTAGAGGGCTCAAAAGAAACTCAAGTATTCATCTAATCACAAAGTCTAATAGAGTGGATTTCTCAGCCACAGATTAGGTCTCTAAGCTTTGTGTCCAGTGCATGAGAAAAAGTGAAGCATCTCAGAGGAATCAGTCCTGAGCTGAGCCCTCAGGTTTTGACTGGAGATCCCCTCCAATTCCAGTGGTGCAAAAGACCAAGGGGGGGTTTTATTGCTATGTTGTGTTGCTTTTATGCTGAGAAAAGCTTTATGAAAGATCTGAAATATGCTGACATTAAGACTCTCCAACATTAGTGGGCTTTGGACATTTATGTGCTTTGATAACATTACTGAAGATGTCTTACAGTCGGAACATTTGTCGACACCAAAAACTCAATCCCACATTAAAATGGCTGTATTTTAAATAATGGAATGCCTTAAATTAGACATTCAGCATCAAAAAACGTTGAACACCTGACTCATTTTCAAAGTCTGCTCAGGACATCCTAAAAGCTGAAGTGTGTCCAGAACTTGAATGCTTCAATGATGTTACAGATATAGCAGCATTTATACATCTCTAATATTCTAGGACATGAGTGAGTTGCAGTTCTTAATGTATGTCATCAGACATCTCCTGTGCAGGTCGCAAACTGGATTTTCATAAATGGCAAACTCAGGCCCAGCACTTAGGCTGAGGTCATTGTGTCTTGGGATCTAAATTCAGGTTTGCAGTCCCAGGTTATTGCTGGGGTCACTTGGCAATCCTCTGCTCTGAGAAAATAAACATTTTAGCTTAGTTAAGAAATAAGCAAGCACAATAACCTACTAAATCAGCTTTCTGAACTTGACATCAGGAGAGACTTTATCACAATCCTAACAAATAGGGTAAGCTCAATTGTAATACATCCCTATTTTGAAGGAGCTGTTTATATGCTGAACAAGTGCAGTAAATTCTGTCCCCTTTGGGTTTTTGACTCTGTACCTGCCAGCACAGTTTGATAGGTGTTTCCCAGAGGAGTTAAAAAACATCAGTGTGCAGGAAGGGAGATTATCTGAAGTGTAATGAATCTGTAGACTGCAACAAACACCATCCATCACTGTCATATGGAGAAGCTGGTATGACCTGAAGATCTGCCATCCTCTGAAGCAGACCTTCCAGTCCCCTGAGTTCAACCTGTTTGTTCTTACATGCTTTTAGAAAAGGTTATCTTTGACTTTGGCAGGCCTTCCTCTCTGTTCTGTTTACTTACATCTGACTAGTGAAATTACAGCACAGCAGGAGGTCCTCTGCATGAGTAGGCATGAAATGAGACGAGCAAACACTCTTCCAGCAGTATTTTGGAGAATACTTAATGCTGTTTTCTGCGTGTTAATTTATGGAAAGACAAACAGCAGTAGCAGCAAACAAATACCTTTGAAAAACAATCCCTGTGCTGTGTCAATACCTAGCTTGCCTTTCAGCTGGGAGAGTGTCTAGGTAAATTAATCCACCTGGAAGAGAGTGGAATGAAAATTCAGGTTACTTACATTTTAATGTGTCCTAGACCAGCATCTCCCACACATTAATTGCAGGGTTGGAGAGGTTTGTGCTCCATTTCCAGGAGCAGCTTTTAAAAGTGATGTGTGGGCATACTCTCTGCTTCACCTAGAGGTTAGGATTTTTTACTGAAAACTTAATAAATACCTTAGTAAACATGGACAAATATGTAGTGACTTTAGTAAAGACTAATTCCCGCTCCTGAGTGGAGGGAAGGAGAGCCTTCTTTAGCTGATGGGAAAGCAGAACTATATCCTGCTGTGTAGCTTAAGCTGCTCAACTGTGCAGGCTGTGATACCAATGTGTGGCTAAGAGCTTGTAACAGATGCCATTTAGGCTTGACATTTAACAAAATGAGCTTTCACCTCTAGTTTTTTCCCCCCCATAGTGCTGCATGGAGGACTTTTGATTTGCAGAGCAATTAAACACTGTAATCACTCTGAACTATGCTTCAGTGGCATCTACAGACCAGCTCTGCACAGTGGTTTGATTTTTTTCCTTATTTATTTTTAAATCAGGGTTCTATCTTCCAATTGGTCTGTGCCCTTTGATTTGAATACACTCCCTGCAACTTCTAAAAACCTCTTTATACCTCCCAAAGCATAAACACCTCTAAAAGATGAAAAGCAAGGTGTATTGTTGAAGGCTTGCCTGAATGGCTCACTCCTAGAGAATACTGGCTTTGCAGTCCCAGGAGTCCCAGGTTTCTGTGGCATGGCAAATAATTATAATTATGAGAGTTCACATGGCCATCACGGTTTTTCAAAAACACCCACTTATTTCCTGCTTGGGAAAGACCTTTCTTAGGTGAAAACTGTTTTTTCACTTCTATTGAGTTATTGCATCTGGTGCGACCAGAATTTCTCTCTATATTAAAAAAAAACAAACCATACCCAAATTGCTTGAGGTTGCAATGCACGCCAGTGATTGAATTGATCCAGGGCCCTGCTAACTTCTTTCTTTTCAGATCTGGCTGGATGCATTCCCCTCTTGAAGTGGTCTGGGGTGGGTTTCCCAGCTCTTCTGAAGTACTGGATTAACACACTCCTGTTGGATCCATGCAGTGCCCTTTGCCCTGCCATGGTCATGTTTCCATCCAAAATGGGGCAGTGGTCTGTGCACAGGAGGAAACAGAGAATGCCATGCTCGCTTTGCTCAGAAGAGGCAGGAAAGCAGGAGGAGCAGTTCATCCTCCACTTTGTATATTTCCTTTATTTTTTAAATGTCTCCTCTTACTGCAGCATAAATGGCTAGAATAAAAAGAATATTTATCCTAATTACACTGAAAACATGTATGTAGAACTATTGTCATTTCCCTGATGGCAGGAGGGCACTGGAGCCTTCAGACAGAGATAAGACTTGTGCTCAGAACCTGATAAAAGCCCTTCTTGTGCTGCAGGAGCATCATAAACCAAGCTGTTACCAGCTGTCACCACCAGTATGTGCCTTCCTCCTGAGAACACCACAGCAGCTGTGCTTTTGGGACTGCAATGCACTTATGGGATGAGCCTTGTGGTATCCTAAATTCCCTGCTCAGGAACCTTCTTCAGCTTAAACTATGCCAAACAAGTATCCTAGACATCTCTGGGAAGTGACTCCAGCTGCTCCATATTGTGGTAGAAGGGTTCAGTGGTGGTGGAGTTGGTGGGTTTGTGTGGTGGGTTTTTAGTTGCTCTTTTTGTTGTTTTTCTTATGTCAAATACATGAGAAACACAAGCCCACTTCTTTTCTTTCTTGAAAGCAGGCCAAAGCTGCCTTTTGGATTCTTCCTTCAAAAGTGCACAAATATTTCAAAGTAGAACAAATAGTAAGCAAAGAGTAAGGGACATTAGTTACACACAGTACTTAAATTTGTGCCAAGAAACTCTGTTTCTCTTGATCCTGGGATTAATCCTTTCTTGCTGACAGGACTAGGGCTGGAGGTGTCCTTCACACCACTTGATGAAGAAAGAAAGGAGAAGAAAGCATCATAATAGTTTAGATCATTCCAGACCTGGCTGGTGGGGCAAGAGAGGGGAAAAAAAGTGCAGACCAGAGGAAGAGCTATGCCTGTTTGAAACAATCTAGTGATAGCTGCAGGCAACAGGACAGAGATGTCATAGTAGTGCTTACTCTGGAGTTCACTGTTGGGGGAACTTCTGATTTGAGCAGCATGGAAGCCCGCCTCCTCATTTTGGGAAGCTTCCTCTGTCAGCTGTGTTGGTGAAAAATCTAATTGTGGTGTAGGTGCTTCCTGGGCACATTCATATCGGTGAGCAGCTCTCATGGGAGCTCCCAGCAGGCTCCTGTCTTTGGGAAAATCTGTGTCAGCTCAGGCGCAGCAGCAGATATGGACAACCTTCCATTCTGGGAGTCCTGTGAGAAAAGTATTTTTAGCTTTTGTTTGGCTGATTGGATTTTTTTGTTTGTGGGTCTTTTTGTGTGTGTGTGTTTTTGTTTCATTTTGATAAGTGATTTAAAAGAGCACCAGCTGATGAGCTGGAGTCAAGGAAAGAATCCAAAAGCAAATCTTTCCTTTCACCTCCTGCCTTTAGTCCAAGTGCCTTACAACCTCCTAAAAGAAAATGGATTATATAGAGCTGTGGTTTCATCTTTGCAGCAGGATCAGTGCAACCAAATTTTCCTCTAAGAAAAACCTTGGACCTTTTCTTTGTATGAATCATGAAAACTGCACACTCTTCTTTCACTCCTGAAATAGGGCAGGAAGTCATATCCTGGTGTGCAAAGAATAAGTCATCCCCACTCTGTGACCAAAGCCAAGCACAGCCTTTTCTTGCCCCACCTTCTGTCCCCAGAGAGCTGCACAAGGTGTGGGCTGGGAAACAGGACTGCCAAAAGCTGCACAGTCTGGCAGCACCAGTGACAAATTTTCTATCCGTGCCAAAGAGATGGGAGCAGATCTGCCAGCCCAGAGCACAGCGCGAGGGCTTGAGCAAGGGAGGACGAGAGAAGGAGATGTGCTTCTGGAAGAAAACAATCCTGGAGCAGAGTAACAGGAAGGAGGGGGAGACTGAAAGGAAAGAAACCCATGTTTACAGAAGCACAGATTCATATAGGTTGGAAAAGATCTCTGACATGTATGGTCTCACCATTACGATAAATGTGATTACCAATTGTTCTGCTGTTTTACAGGGGTGACAAGATTATCAAATACAGGGTTAAGACTGGCTTGTTTTGTGGATATGTCAGATTTAATCTGTCTAGATGTTTTTACCTGTGGAAAGAACAGCATGCCTCCCTCACAAGTGGTGGTGTCTGACCACTGAATGGTCTTTTAACAAAATTCGTGACTCATTTTATGTGTCTAAGTTATTATCATAGGCTAGGGAATATTAGAAGTATGCATTTCAGGCTTTTACAGCCAGTAATCCTCCAAGACCTTTAGCTCCTGATCATCCTTAAAATCTTTTTAAAAAGAGATTGGTCATAAAGCCTGTCATGATATTAGAGTTCAACAGAAGTATTTAAACTAATCTAAATAATAAAATACAGAAAATGTACAAGTAATTATTTCATTGTCAAGCTTCATGAATAGATGCTGATCCCAATGATTCAGAAAACTTTCATTTGTAGAATAGGTGTAAGAAGTGAATTTCTATTTAATTTTTAATTTACTGCTATGCTTTCTCCACGCTTTTTGGCTGAACTCTCCATGCCTGATCCAGTACTGAAAAAGGCCTAACCCCAAACCTTACAGCTTAATAGAATACATTCTTATTCTTAGTGTGACCAGAAAGATCATGAAATTGCCAGGAAGTTCTACTTATAGAGTCATCAAATTTAAGACCTTGTGGTTTAAAACTGTTCCCCCTTGTTTTATAATTTATCCACCCTTGTCAAAATATTCGTACATTGTTATACATACTAGAGTTTTCTGGTTTTTTTTTCAGTGGAAGGCTAGGAGTGAATTTATTCCGAAGAATTGGCAGTTTTATTTCCTTCAGAATAAAACTTTAACACAGATTAATTTCTTTTTTCTTTTTTTTTTTTTTTTTTTGCTAGTTAAAAGCAATCTGTCCTTGTGATTTTGCACATTGTGATATTTTTAATAAGCAGAATATCTGTTGCTGCTTTTTAAAAACATTCTGTTCTTGACAATTTGGAGATTAGAAAATCTGAGCTCACATTTCTGCGTGACTGTTGTGTCTCTCTGGTTAATTGCACAGAGAATGTCACCCTGTGCTGCCATGTAGGATGACTGGCATTTGCATCACTTTTTCAACCTTCTTTGCTTTGTTATAACAGTCACATTTTGCACGAGTAGGTAAATTTTGCCAGATTTTCATTCAATATAAATTATGTGAATGGTGGACTACTTATGGTGCTCCATCTTCCTGGAAGAAGGAGGACACTCATTCTTCCTCCCTTCCCTTCAGGGAATGAATCATCCAAGAAACCACATATGGTGAAGAATCAATGCTCAGCTCCACTGAAGAAGTTTAGGATCATAGTGTTGCCATCCATCTTAAATCGGAACACCTATAAGATTTCTAATTGCTAGTCTTCTGGTGGTGAATTTGCCATGCAAGAGAATTTACAGAGTTGCTTCATATGAATACAGACTCGGGTGGCTGCAGGAACAACACAGTTTGGGGTCTATGCTTGAGTCTGTCATAAAAGAGCAAGTTGCTTTCAGCTGGGTTACAGGAAAGCCTGTGAGAAAGAGAAGGGGACAAAATTACAAAGTAATGTGTGTTTTTGGGATACTGAGAACAGCTTTTTTTTTTTTCTTTTTTCTTTTTCTTCTTTTAATTTTTTCCTATTTACTAGAAAAATGTTTTCTGCACAAAAGAAGGTACTAGGGGAATAAGAGAAAGAAAACTCAAATTTTCAGGGACTCTGATACTACTTCTGGATGTTAGAATCTGTCTTGAGTAGCTGCATAGGCATTCCAGGATATACTTTATATAGGAATTGTGAAATTAATACTTTCCGGTGACAAAGTCACAAGAGTCAATTATTCATAGTTGTTAATTTAATTAAGAAAATGTAAACATTTCTGTCCCTTCTGGCTCTGGGAGAAAAAATGAATATGGGTGTAGTATTTTACCTTTGATGAATTGTGGTCTTTCACTGATCTCAGAGAGAACAAAAGTCAACTTTTGTAGTTATTTCAGAGACTTTTTTCAACTTTCAGTGGGTTTTCTGCTGGGCCTGTTCTGTGCCATGTCTGTATTAAAGCCATATCATATAACCTCAGTGAGCATTGTTGTGAGCCTATCCAAAGAATTAAAGATTATCCTTTTATTTCCAAGTGTTAGCATTACATTAAAAAAAATTAAACATGTTAAAAGGACTTTAAGGTTTTATTGCATGTTGAACTCATAGATAAGAGTAGATTGACTAGGTTCATATTTCTTTCCCACTGACCAAAGCAAGTACTTTTATCATCTAGCAATTAAGCTTTAATAAATGCTTTATTAAAATCAAACACTTATTTGTAACAGTTCATTTGAAATGTAAATACTTTGTGTGTCAGGCAGTTGGTTTTACAGAACATTCTGATTTAATCTTTTATCTGCAGTTTTATAGGCTGCAGTCACAAAGAGCAGCAGGGCCATGAAAAATAGCAAAAGAAGTACAAGAATGGAAACATTTCGCTGAAACAGAAAATTTGCTGATTACTTGTTAAAAGAGGGCTGACAGTCAGATCAGGGTCGAGATTTAGTTTCTGTGGTCTTAATATCTGTAGGAAATGGTTCTTTTGCCTCTCAGACATGTTGTTTCAGCCTCTCTCCAGTTCAAAAGCCACCCCTTTCTTATGCATGTGATATGTGCTCATGGCTTTCAGGTTATGAATGCTGCGAAGGTTTTAATTTTTACCAGAATTTCCCAACTGCATATTGCAAATCCATTGGAATACTTTTTTGCCCACTAAGTGGCATCATTAAAAATCTCTCTGAATTCATGTTATTCATGTTACTGACATTGTTTTGGTTTTCAAATGATTCTTTTTAATTTTATCAGTCATGAGGTATTTAACTGAGTGAATTCTTCTGGAGTAGAAAACCTTACAGAAGAAAGCTGGTCAGAATTTGTTTGGTTGCTTTGTTTTTAACACCACTGAGAATACAACACCCTCTTTCATCACTGCCTGCCTTAGAAGCGCTGTGCTTGCCAGCTCTTTTGTGTTGGGAGCACCCACACTTACAGTTTCGCTGCTGCCACTTCTCATGACTGTATTGTGAGCCTGATAATAGTTTTCTAAAGTCACAGCTTCTGGGATTATTGCTTCTTGGATTTTAAATAACAAAAATGGGACGTTTCTGTGTCATTCATGACTTCAGTTAAAAAAAGAAGTTAAGCAAATGCAACCCAGATGTGCACTAAGCAACTCATGACTTTTCCAATTTCCTTAAATTTGGAGTTCATGATTTTTAAACAGGAACTGAATTTAAAGTTTAGTAATGGATGCTTACTATCACATAGAGCTGCAATTAACAGGAATATTTTTTTAACTTTTTCAGTGAAACTAAACCCAGATTAGAAACATAAACATATGTCAGCTGATGGAAACACAGATGAAAAACACCAGGACAATACAACTCCTTTAAGTGATACAACCCCATCACAATGATCAAAAGAGCTTCTGAATTATGCCTTTCCCAGATCAATTCCCTTTTAACTGCAATATGTTCTGGTGAACAGATTGTTTTGCTTCAAGTCTAAATATCTAACTCCTTCAGAAAGATCCTAGAGAAACTGTGTGTCTTTTCTATTGTGAATTCAACTTGTGCTGAGCCATGAAGTAGTGGTTATTTTAATTTACATGTGTCTCAAAATATATTTTCTCCATCTGTTTGATTTGCTGAGTACAGCAGTAAAAATGGAATAAATTTCAGGACTATATCAGCTAATAGGTAACAATTTTTGAAACTTTTGCCCACAGTTTATGCAGCAAAAGAATGAGAAAGGGCTGTGAGGAGGGATTTCTATGAAGAACCCTAAACAGTCGCTTGTCTTATTCCTTCAAGAAATATAGATACAGATAAATTTGGATCATGGGAAGAGTAATTTTCATTATTCACTCAGAAAATGAAACCTATTGTGTAAATATATATATGAAATTTAATGTAATACTGATGGTCTCTCAGTACGTACGAAAAAGTATTTACTAGAAATCCAGAGGGATTCCAGCTTTGTGTAATACACCTTCTATAATCAGAAATGGGTCTTAATACTGTGCCTTAGCTGGAGCTACAACACAGAGATTCCTTTCTCCCCAGAGACTTCAGTAATACGAATAATAGAGAGAAGCTTCACTTTGAAGGTGACAGGATTTTGTTTTGTTCTGCTTGATTAAGAGCTTTGAGGTCATACTTATAGGTCATATTTTGAAATTGCTAACCTGCAATTAATTGGTAACCTGTTTTTATCTTTCTTTGTTAGTTCAGTTGGTTTTGGCAGAGGGAAAAATTAGGGAGATATACAAGGACAGATATCAGAGCAAGCATCACTGAGATTGACGTTTAAGCAAGGACTTCTCTGTTGAACCTCCACTAGGGTCTTGTACCTGATGCTTTGGGTGGTAAAACAAAATGTCCTTTTCAGCTGAACCTTCATGAAAGGTGTCAGTGGAAAGAGAAATTACCATGGAGAAAACCCAGCTAGGAAGTCCATATAATTGTTGTCAATAAACTGGCTTTTTGTTATTTTGAGTCTGGAAAACTCTACAGTGTTTTATTTGTGGTCTTGAGTCAGTTTCTGGAAGGTTTAGGAAGTATCCCTAGAACTAATAATTTTGACAAACTTGAAAGCTGTTTTTTTTGTTTTTTAGCCTGTGATGCAATATAAAAGTTATACTGACAGAGAGAATTTAATGTGACTGTCCGTAGGGTTAAATCTCTCCTCTGCCATATTTTGAGACTCTGCTCCAGTCCACCAACTGCCTGTAATTCTCTGCCACAATACCAGAGATACAACTGAATACCCTTGAAAACATTATGAATTTTTTTTCCCCAAAGACTGTTATTAGTAAATGCTATGTATCATATGGGGCTGGATAGGAACCCCCATAAGAGTACTGAGAGAGCTGGCAGAAAATTTCACCAAGCAGCTTTCCATCATTTGTAATCAGTCCTGCTTAACCAGGGAGGTTTCAGTTAACTGGAGGTTGGCAAATGTGCTGACAATCTACAAGTAGGACTGGAAAAAGGATCCAGGGAATTACAGTCCTGTCACCTGCCCTCAGTGCCAGGGAGGTCATGGAACAGATCACCTTGAGTGCCATCAGCAACAGGTACAGGACAACCAGGAGATCAGGCCCAGCCAGCCTGGGTTTAGGAGAGGCAGGTCCTGCCTCACCGACCTGATCCCTCTGTGACAAGGTGACCTGCTCAGGGTGAGGGAAGGGCTGTGGAGGTGTCTACCTGGACTTCACAAAGCCTTCGACACCTCCCACAGCATCTCCTGGAGAAACTGGCTGCTCATGGACAGGGGCCCTGTTCTCTGGGGGAAGAACCGGCTGATGGCAGGGCCAGGGAGTTGTTGGGGGTGGAGGGACATCCAGCTGGGGCTGGGCACCTCTGGTGTTCCCATGGGACCAGTACTGGGGCCAGGCCTGTTTAACATCTTCATCAAAGGCCTGGAGGAGGGGATTGAGGGCCCCCTCGGTCAGTGTCTGACAGCACCGAGCTGGGTGGGAGTGTGGATCTGCTGGGGGACAGGAGGGCTCTGCAGAGGGGCCTGGACAGGCCGGATCCATGGGATGAGGCCAGTGGGGTGAGGTACAGACAGGGAAAATGCTGGGTCCTGCCCTCAGGTCACAGCAAGCCGTCACTGCAACAAGCCTCAAGGTCACTGCAGCTCCAGGCTGGGGGAAAAGTGTCTGGAAAGCTGGAAAAGGCCCTGGGGATGCTGGTGACAGCAGCTGGAGATGAGCCCAGGGGTGCCCAGGTGGCCAAGAAGGCCAATGGCCCCTGGGCTGTCCCAGCCATGGTGTGGCAGCAGGACCAGAGCAGTGACCATCCCTTGTGCTGGGCACTGCTGGGCCATACTTCAGATCCCAGGGGCAGCTCTGGGCCCCTCACGACAAGAAGGACATTGAGGGGCTGGAGCAAGTCTAGAAAAGGGAACGGAGCTGGGGAAGGGTCTGGAGCACTGGGAGCAGCTGGGGGTGGGCTCAGCCTGGAGAAAAGATGGCTCAGGGGGGACCTTGTGGCTCTCCACAGCTCCCTGACAGGAGGTTGTAATTAGGTGAGTGTTCATTTCTTGTCCAAAGTACCAAGAGTTAGGACAAGAGGAAATGGACACCAGTTGTGCCAGGGGAGGTTTAGGTTGGCTATTAGGAGAAGTTTCTTCCCCGAAAGGATTGCTAAGCTCTGGCACAGGCTGCCCAGGGCAGTGGTAGAGTCACCTTCCCTGAAGAGATTTAAACACTGTGTAGATGTGGCACTGAGGGACATGGTTTAGTGGTGGACCTGGCAGTGCTGGGGTATTGAGTGGCTGAACTCAATAACCTTTCCTTTCCAGCCTTAGTGAGTCCATGATTTTATGATTCGCCTTAATGTGACATGAGGTCAGAACAATACAGCAAAGATGACAATATAATTTATTTCATTTACACAGAAATCCTTGAATAGTGATGAAGCACTGAAATAAGAGTTGTATGAGGTAAAAACCTGAGTAAGGCTGTTAATACAGGGAAGAAGCTTTGATTGTTTCAGATCTCTCTTGATCTTCACGCTTACTTGTTGTTCAAGAAAAAACATCAAGAAAATTACTGTAAACAGCCAAAGTTGAAAGAAAATTAGCTTCTCAAGCATGCAATAAGATGTCAAACAGGGTTATCAAAACCCTAATTGGGTAGTTGATAATAAGAACAGCTGGTTAAAAATGAGAACTATCTTCTAATGATTTTCATTGGAGCAGTATCCAAGCACCGAAAATCCAATTATACCACAAAGGGGATTTAGAATGAGGCACTCCAGCACTGAGCCTCACCAGTGATCTAGAAAAGCAATCTAAAATTCACAAAGAAAGAAGACTGACTTTGAATGGGCTTATTAAAGCAGGAGTGGAAGTCTTCTCCTCCTAAATATGTTGAATTTCCAGGTCCATGTTACTCACAGCTTAAGTGCTTAGCTCTAATCCGGATGAAGGTATCTGTCTTCTCAGGGAAATGACAGCTATTTTGGTTGTCCTGGAGTCAAATGAATAAAGGAGTTTAATCAAGTCTTTGCAAACTAGTGATGTGTCTGCTGTGATCAGTCAGTTTTTCTGTTTCTAAGTCACATCCAGTAACCCAAACCAAAAGTTTGGAGTCCTCAGCAAGATGTAAAACACCAGCACTCATATTTTTGCTCTGAAACTGACTTGAAGAAGAACCTGCAGCTGCCTCCCACCAGGGCTAAAAACCCTGGGTAAAGAAAAGGAGAGAAAAACTTTTCATGACATCCCAAGGAGGAGTTCTTCAAAGTGCCAGAAATCTGTTATGATTAACACAACATTAATAGAGGGTGAGCAACTAACCTTTCTTGGGTGCAGTTTGGAGACATTATTATTTCCTCTTTTGCACAGATCCCTAATTAAAAGAAATAAAAACCGGCTAGATGATGTACTCTCAACAATAAAATATGCCTTAGCATGAAAACAAATCAAAACCCAAAGCTTTTGGTCTTCTACCCATCTAACAGTAGACATGGGTTTTGATTAAAACATCTGATTTGGAGAAGCTATTAACAGAGTAAGAAATGAATCATTAAAAAGGATTAAATGTACCCATAAAGAACATCAACAAATTTATTCCACGAATACTTAGCCTCAAAATTATGATGAATTGACTTCATTGCATTGTAGATTTCCAGAGAGAATCCCTTTTTCTCCTTGTTGGCAACAAATGTAGCATAAACAGGTCAGTCAGATTCTGGTCTTACTGTCTCCTAACGATATAGAGTCTGGTCCTGTGCAGAAAACACCCTTTAGAGGTAACGATAGTTACAAAATGAATAAAAAATTCCTGGAAAAATTAGAGTAGGCACTTTTAAATAATAAAGTGCTTTCTGCAAGTCCTTATGTGACCATGATTTTATTCAGCATCCTATTTTGCGGACTTTTCAAACAGGTAAATTCTAACTTATCTGTTGCTGAAGAAATGCATGGCCCTTCCTCACAAACACACACACATTTACTTATGTTCAGTGGGGAATAAAAACTCTGGGAGCAAATCTCTGTTTAGGATTACTGTGAGAGTTTATTCTAGCTGAACAGTTTCTAGTTCCACAGAGATATTTAGTAGTGGCATTTCCTGCCTTCTCTTGCCCATACTGGTTTATCTGCTGTCAGTAAATCAGAGGAGTTATCCTGCTTTCTAGTTCCATCTTACTACAGAATTTGACAGAACTTATTTATCTGACTACTTGTTCACACTTCTGTGTATGACAATAAAAAGAACTTGTTTCATTAATTAGTGCCTTCTAGTAATAGATGAGGGATAATTCTGCCTTAAACTGCAGTTTCCATTTGTTGTGAACCTAAATTCCTTTTCTCTCTTTTTTCCCCCTTGAGGTTTGAGTGACAGAATTGAGGACAGAGAGATGGTCCAGAAAAACTGAGGGTTTTCTGCTGAGGACTCAGGAGAAACATCAGTGTGGAGGAAGTGCGATAGAAGACTTTCTGCTTCATCTCCCACTGAAGTTATTTTTAAGATGGAGTCAGAAATCCTGTTGCAGTGAAGAGATTATATCCCCAAATGTCTGTTCCAACTGAAAGCTGCTGTTCTCTCAGATGTTTGGGGTGAACTCTTCTTACCCACCTTCCTGAGCACTGATTTGGTGAGATGTGTGGAATGCCTGCCTTGAACAGTTCAAATATTTCAGTTTTGCAAACAAGGTTAATCTTTATTTAAATGGGTAAGAAAGTGCACTTCTATGTCATTGAATGTATTGATTTGGTAAATTAATGGTTTCTCAGAGTTTAAAAAACAGATTGTGACCTCTTCATGTGCCACTCCTGCTTCCAATGCCCATTTTTGCCCAAAGCTTCCAAGCAGCAAAGTGAACTGTGTGCAGCAGCTGTAGCCTGTGCTGGGCAAAGAAAAGTTTCTGGTGCTCTGTTTCCTGAATTTTGGGCCTGAATTTTCACACTGTGCCCTAAAGGCATCAGGGTTGACATGTCTCCCTTTATGGGAGAGGGATGAACGTATTCACACATGCAGGGAATCCACTGTTATTATCTCTCTCCTGGGGAGAAAACAGTTGTTGTTTTTCCATATTCTCATCCAAAATTTGCTGCTACTTCTGAAGTGAAGGAAAATACTTCAAGAAATTCTGGATAACTCTAATTAATTTTGAAGTTCAGATTCATGGGCATTGTAAAATATTTATATTCAGTTCCATGTTGGCAATAAATTTTTCAGAAAGGTTAAGGTCGTGATTCATGACAGGACTTAGCAGAATAGTTTATCATGCATAATTTCTGTTTTAATTTGTCTCTTTGAATCTGTCTCTTATTCTTGCATGCAGTGTCACCATTAACAGCTAAGCCCTTGGTTCAGAACATTTGTGTAAGTGAAGTTCTTTTTATGAGAATACCTAAAAAACAAGCCTGTATATCATTTTTAAGCAGGTTTATTGCTTTTGTCAGTGCATATTTATGAAGCAGTGTGTGAGGACAAAGAAGCCATACTGTGAGTACAAGCAGCCTTGAATTACACGAGAATGGGATTTTCCAAAAGTCTGTCTCTTTCCAAAGCAGAGGAAACAAACAGGGGAGTGAATGTAATAACAAAAGCAATGTCATTTAACATCTGGCAGTTGCATAATGTGCATTGTGGCAACATACTTACACTTGGGAGTCTAAAAACTAGAAGTCCACAGTTGCCACAAGCATTTATGCATGGATTTACAATCATTGCTGGAAATCACTCCATGAAAGCCAGTTAGTGCTTGTAGAAAGGGGATCTTAGTTTGCCATTTTCATAATACTGCTTCTGAAATAACATGGGAGGTTCTTTCAGCCTGGAGTTTCTTTTACTTTGTAATTAGGTTAACAAAGAAAAAAAAAAAAAAGACAAAATGATCACCTTTGCTTTGCTTACTGCATTATATTTTCTCCTGATCACAACAGGGTGCTTTTCAGAATAGCCAAACCCTTCTGGAAAAAGAAACAGTCTCAT
The DNA here is from genome assembly GCA_013397975.1 of Machaerirhynchus nigripectus. NCBI lineage: Eukaryota > Metazoa > Chordata > Aves > Passeriformes > Dicruridae > Machaerirhynchus > Machaerirhynchus nigripectus. The sequence goes on from VZRQ01008169.1 coordinate 23,141, forward strand.
ATCCAATATTTCAAGAAGTGAGATGTGCAACCTGTCAATGGTCAGAGGCAAAGTGTTGCACAGCTGAAAACACTGCATGGGAGAGATATAAAGCCAGCAGCAAAAAAAGGGATGTAGCAACCAGTTTACCATGTCTAATGAATTCTGAACAATAAGCTGCTGTCCACTGTGAGATAGTGCTCTTAAGCATGTGAGTCACATGGTGTTAGAAGGAAAATTCTTGCTCCTCCCTGCTGATATTTTATACCTTACAGATCTACAGATATCATACCTTTTGACTCAAAACTCCTCAATTTCTTCTTTCATATGCCTGTAATATCTGAATTTTTGGAGGAGTCATGAGCAGCTTTTTGCCAGGTTTGCATTTAATCCTGAGTGGAACAGGCAAGGTAGATCACAGCATCATAGGTTTGGGGTGGAAAGGCTCTTAAAGACAATTATGTTCCACTGGGAAATGTTCCCTGTAGATGTGATTGATCAAATATGCTGTTGTATTTTTCAGTAAAATGTCCCCATTCAGTGGTTGTTATGTCCTGAAGAATGATGAGTCATCTGCTTGGATTTTTTTTCTCCAAGCTGTAATTAATATTAAGGAAGTGTGTGTCTATGTGTGTCACACTCTCATGCATGTGTTCAGAAACTACTTCTTATGTCCACTAAGGTTTTGTCTAAGGAATGAGGAGAGAAAATGACAGTACTACACTGCTTATTTTTCTGTTTGTCTCAGGAACTGGACTAACATTTCTGCCAGTGTTTCATGGATGTTTTATGTACCACTGGTGTTATTTATATATATTATTTTCAAAACTTGACCTTTTACATCTAATATGAACTCACACGTTTGGTTTCTCTAAACAGTGCCAAGAAGCCTCAACAAATACTGGCAAAAATAATTTTCAGCGCAATGGAAACACCTCAGCGAGCTAGACTTTTGCCAGAAAACCTTGAAAAAGTGCTGGCAGGTAATTCCAAGCAAAAATTCTTGTGCTAAGGATGCCTGCAGCTCATTGTTGGAAGATTTGGGAGCAGGATTGCAAGTATATTTGGTTTTGTTGTATTGCCACTTACTTTAGGACTTAACATTTAAGGAAGAAAGATGGCCCATTTGAGCCATTTTGGCAAAATCATGTCTTCAGTACCTTATCTGCACTCTGCAGTGTGATGCAGACTAATTTTACTCTGTCTTGGAAGCATTTGCCACCATTGTTTCACTGGTTTTATCTTGTCTTTGTTGTTTTAGAAGTATAGCATCAGTCTTGCATATATTTCCCTGTTTTCTGCCTATATGAATTCTGATTCTTTTCTTAAAAACTCCATATATCATCAGTCTAAGCTGCTGATGCTTACAAAGGCCTGTAATATTTACCTCCCAAGATATTCCCCAGGCTTCTCACTGAGCTGTCTTCTCTCCGTGTGAGAACTGCTCCTTTTAAGATACTCCTAACGTCATGAAGCATAGGTCCTGTTGGCAGCTACTTTTCATTTATCAGCACAAGCAAAACTAGGTGGAAATTCACAGTTTCTGGTTTCTGATGATGACTAAGACTGCTACAGTTAAGAAAATACGTGAGTTTCTCTGCCCTACAGCATTAGCGAAAAGCTTCAGACAGAGAATCTCCAGCAGAGAAAGCCCGTCCAGATTATGATCTGATGAGGGATGGCTTTTGCATGGTACTGCATTTACTTTCTTCAGTTATTATCCTAAGATTTCTTTTCATAAGCTTTTAATTCTGCCTTTGATTGATGTTGATATGATAGCAGTGACTTTCAGGCCAGCTCAGGACCCTTAATGCTCACTTTGTTTGCTTAGGTTTTTTTCCCTCTTTTAGTTTACTGGGTTTTGCCTGTTAATTTTCAGTAAAAATCCGTGCTTCTGATGCTTGAAACCTCTGCAGCAAGGCTAAATAGTTAAAACTCTTAAAGCAGCTAAAGTAACCATTAATATTAAAGTATCTCACAACATGAAGAATAAATCACTGTCCTGCTGAAGAAATGTAGCAGTTAGATAGGTCTAGGTAATACAAGTGACTTCAGTAAAGTCTGTGTTGAAAAGGTGACTTCGTTCTCTATAACTTTGTTACAGATATGGTTTCCTTTCACGATATTTCTACCAACACGCAGGAACACTTACTATGAGTCAAAATCTTTAAAGCCAATTTATGAATAACTGAAACACTTGCAAGCTTTGTGTCAGGCACAAAGATTGTTCCTTGTTATTACCTTCTGCTTTCAAGGATGCTTGGGACAGTTTATCTTTTTTTCTGCAGTTGCAGAAGCTGACCGTTAGGCTGCCAAGTGCTGAACTTCACACGCAGTTTTAATCTTGGAAATGCTCTTCTAGGCAAAAATACCATTGACCCTTTGCTGCCTGGTATCTCTCCATTGATGAAGAACAAAAATGTGAGGAATTGTTGTAGAACTGGGCAACAAAAATGAAGCCCTCATGTCTTTTTCAAATAGTTCTGTTTCTGAAGAAAATAAAAACAATCACTTATGTTTCTTTAGTGCTTGTTACATGATATTTGAGGAGAGGCATTTTTGTTGCTGTTATAAGCATGAATTTACATTTCTATCAAAAAACTCTTGGCAAAATCCTTTCTCTACTGGATGCAAAATGAATCACAGAATCACAGAATCGTGGTGGGTTGGAAGGGAGCCATCAGGATCATCGAGTCCACCTCCTGGCCCTGTGCAGGGCACCCCCAAAACCACAACTTGTGCCTGAGAGCATTGTCCAAACATTTCTGGAATTCAATTCTGTATGACAATGCTGTAAGATCTGGGTTCATATTTTAACACAGCTGTTTGTAGTGTGTTTTTGCAAGTATATGTTTGCATCTGTATAGGCATATACATATATTTTTATGTATAAGCTTGTATATGTGCATATATTTCTCATCAGTGAGGATGAGGACAAAATGAGTACCAGTATTCCTGCACTTTGAATCTGGTTTTATAATATTGGAGTATCTTGCAGGAATGGGAAAATATCCCAGTTCTAGGCTGATGATCCACACATCATCAGGATATTTATTCCCCTGAGTCCAAAAAGCCTGGATTATTTCTGTTCCTCATGAATTTACATGCAATTGAGCTTGGTCTGCCAGGTGGGAGATTGATCCCAGGGGAATTTATGCTCTGGCTAGCAATGTTCCTGTTTTCAGGGAGCTATTTATTTATTGTTATTTCTAGGTAGCATCTGTGTAGCTTTCTGCCAGAGAGGAATCTGATCCTGCCATTTTTGTTTGGTATTTTAAGGAATAGTGTTTTACATTTTTCCATGTAGGAGTTTAGACCTTTAATGGTCCTAAGCATATTTCTCAGAAGTTCCTGGCCTTCATTAGCTTTATTTTAGTCTCTGCTAGTGGTTTCTGTTCTTGCACATCCATTTTTCATGTCATTGTCTGCCTTTCTAATATCCCACATGCTCAGAGATGCTGTCACCAGAGTATCTCCAGGCTGTGGTCTAACAGTGGTAGTTCAACCACAGTGAAAGGCCAGGGGCATATCCAAGTCACCAGCCTGTTTCTGTGTGCAGGAAGGGAAAACAGGCAGAACATGTGAGGAGAACTCTGCCTTCAGGCATTCTCTTTTTAATTTTATTTCCCCCAGGCAGAGACACAGCTCTCTGCCAGAATCACTGAAATCAGCCTGGAAAGGCAGCGCAGACCCCTGCTCTGACCTGCACAACACTCTCTGTGGATTTAGGTTGTATGTGTCTTTGCCCAAAATTTTTCTGCAAAAGCAAGACTTTCCACAGGTCAGGTTATTCAGAACTGAAAATGGGAGAGCAAAGTGGTGGCTATGGCTTTGCAACAGTCTTTCTGCAGAATTTCAGCTGTGATTAGCTGTGATTCCTTGCAGGTCATCCCTTGTCACGGCATAAAAATTTGCATGCAAGAAGACCCTAGAGTTTGAGTCTTTACATAGACTCTGCAGTCCGCCTTTGGATTTAAGGCATGTAAGGAGAATATCAGAGTGAATCTGCATTCTTTTGAACATACTTATTTTGATGTAGTCCCTTCCTATTCCTTTCCTTGCCCTTAGCTTAGGATGAGACAGCCAAGCTGCCTGAAAGATACAGATAATTAATTCCTATTAATTAAAGAAATGGAACATCCATGAGTATCTTTGGGAGGTATCTACAGTGTGAATAATCAGTTTAGTTTACTGCTTCAGATTTGGATAACCCCCTACTTGTCACTAAAATGTGCAATTTTTGGAAGACCGGGGTGGAGAGTGAGCATGAATTTCTTACTGAGCAGCTTCACTGAAGGTCATTTTAAACAGTAAGTAGAGCATCTCCGTAAGAAATATCTTGGAAGTTCTTATTTTTGCTTTCTCTCCCTTCACTTTGTTTCCTTTTTTTCTGGCCAAGAATCTCAAAGGCCTTTATATATGACAGCTTTTTTCAGTGTCAGGCTGTCAACTCCCACAGCTTGTGCCCACTAGGGTTGTTCACACAGCTTTTGCCCGTGTCAATCCTACATGCAGGTCCTGAAAAATCATCACATAGAAGTCTAATCTCTGTGTTCTCGCTCTCCTGAAAAAAACAAGCTCCACAAGAAACAAGGCTTTAAGTTTCCATAAACATCAGAAGCTCAACAAGAAAAACCTCTGTTTCCCAAAGTATTAAATGAGGAGTACTTCCATGTGTCCTAAGCTGTCCATTACAATTCAGATATTATATGGGAGGTTGGTTTGGTTTTGGTTTGGTATTTGGTTGTGGTTTTCTGCTTTGTTTTGATTTATTTGTTTATAATGTTACATGTCCTGAGAACAGAATTCTCTGAATGTGCCTATTATTTCCTAAAGCCACCAAACTGTGTAGACTGGAAATGAAGATTTTTCTCACGTGCTGTGATGAGGCTGACTATTGCTGTGCTGTGGGGGAGCACTAATATCTTCATCTAGCTAAAATTTTATCTCTTGTTACCAGCCAATAATAGAGAGCTTATCAGGAACTTTTTAGTGGAACTAAACTCAGACTGAAAAAAAAAGGTGATTTGTAGCATATGCAGTCCAACACTTTGCATTAAGGTAGTCCTCTGTAGCTTGGTGAAACAGATAACTTGCTTTTGACAGCCAACTTCTGGTACTAAATGTGGAGGGGAGGGTATCACTTTATCTGAACATGTCTGTTTTAAGCAAGTTTGACAGGAATGAGGAAAATAATTAAAGAAAGGAAAAGAAGCATGTCTTGTGTTAAGATTTGGGCAATTCTCTTCCTAATGTGGCACATAATTAGTAGTTTCTAAAGAGGCTCAGGGTATGTGAAATTGCTGTTATTCTGTGCCACCAGAATAATGTGTCACTTGGGTGGAAAATTGAGGCTTTCAGACTCAGTTCAAATTAACCTCAACTGTCTACAGAATTCTGACCAAAAAAAGCGCAGACTGGACTGCGCAGTCCCGAGGCTGCTACGGTCCCTTGGCTTCTGGCTACCCTTAAGGCTTGTCACTTGAAAACCTATGCTAGCAATGAAAGGATGTCTGATTTCATATCACTCTCACACAAACAGATACAATTTCACTTGAACCACTTAAGGCACTGCCCCTTCCACTCCAGATTTTGTGGGTTTTTTTGTACTTGATGGGCTACTTCGTGGTGTAGGTGAATGAGGCTTGGCACTGCTGATTTCAGAAATGGTATCTGCATGATGGGATTTCTTGAGACTGGGAGGAGTTTCAGGAATTAATTTTCATCTGCAAAAACATACATGTTTGAGGCTATTAGTAAAATTGGGAGTGCTTTCTAGCTTGCATGGGTTTTATGCTGTTTTGAGAAAACTGATTTCTAAGGGAACAAAGTGCAGTGGTATGTTTAGTGGAAATATTTTTGTTAGAAATATTTTCACTTTCAAATAGCATGTAGGTTTTCCTTCCCAGAAGTTTTATGTTTAAATAATTTATTTTTAAATCAATTTAAATGACTTTTTTGGTGATGTCTCTTCCACCATATTAAAAAGACAAACAATATAATAACAAAAGTCAATATATGCATTTATTCCAGAGGCTGTATTAAAAGTTACAATCCTTTATGACAGATATTTAAGGAGGGTGATGGCAGGGAAAGCCTAAATTTAATTAAAAGGCAACATTATACACTGCCTGAAGGGTGACTTTAGCATGACATGTCACTAAGAGGAGTAAAGCCCCCCAAAAATCAAAACATCAGAACTTTTCTTACAAGAGACACTACAGGTACAGATATGTGTGTATTTCTATCCATGTGTCAGTTTTCAGTTAAGGAAATGAAACACTGATAAAAAGAAAATTGAGACAATTGAAAGCTTAGAATTCTCTTTTGACTACCTAGTACATTTTTTAAAGTATTAAAGGTAGCTTAGAAAGTCAGTATCAACCTGAAAAATGCTGCTTCCTTTCTTAAATATAGAAGTGAAATATAGAACCTGCTAATGGTTTTATTTTCAAATATATGCATTTTCAAGAGAAACACTGTGCTGTCAGGACTTTGCACTTGGGGCTTTTTCCTGTGAAGTTTTAATGCTTTCAAGACATGTCTCGTGTCAGAACTTTTCCAAACCCTCTAGGAAGTCTTGGCCTTTAATATTATATGTTTCTCTTTAAAGAGTGGGTTTAGCATTAGGAGCAGGCTGATCTGAATAAAGGTGGTCCACTAATTTTAACTCCTCTAATTTAAACCAACTTTGTTAAATTACCGCAAACTTTTTCCTGAGAACATGCAGAAGAATTACAACTGGTTTAATTATGCAGATAAAATCTCTAGTGCTTCTGCCAAAGGTGCCCTTAAATTGGATTTATTTTCCTGTTTCTCAAACTTCCCACTCAAAATCTGGATGCCATTTCCACCTTGAAACCTAAACAGAAGTTGTAGGTTGCTGTTCACATGCTCCAGAGGATCACTTGCAGTTTCTCTCAACTCTTAACATTTCATACAGAGTGTAGCTGAAAAGAGTAAGAGGCAGAGGATTCCTGACATATAATGTGATAATATGTGATCCATGCTGACCAGACCGCTTCTTAATTTGCAATGACTAACTGCTTGGTATTTTCATCATCCTTATTTCTTCTTTTCCTTTATTAAATTTGTTTATTTATTTATTTGTTGAAGAACTGCCAAGCTTGTAGCCAGAAAAAAGGAAGCCCTTTTCTGTTCTCTGTGACTGTGGCAGTTTGATTCCAGGGAGGAAAATGAAAATTTCTTTGGAAAAGACAGAAAAAGGAAGATCAAACACATAAAAGTTGTCACAGAGTGACATTAAGCGTGGCGGCTGTTTGGATTATGTTCAAAGTCTGGATACTGTGCTGTCTGGATGTGTCTAAAGCTGGCTGTTCTGAATCTTGCTACTTCTGGTAAAACCTAAAATTTTTATGAAAACATGGACTTCAACTCAAAATTCCAGCCCACTTTAGATTTTGAAACAACTAAGGCAGACATATCTGTGTGAGCCCCACAGAAACTTCTGAGACGCCTCAACCCCCCTCAGCTCAAGGCTCTGCTTTGTTTCTCCTGCAATCCAGTATGACAATCCCATTGTCACCTGTGCCAGCTGAGCTTGGATCCTTCCAGGGGCTTTCTGGGCAGCCTTTCCTCACCACTGCAGTGTGGGACTATTGTTGGAATCAATGGGAGGTAGCACTGGGTTGCTCATGTGCAAACCTATGAGGTGGTGGAAATGATGCTGTGGAAGCACATCAAGATCTCCTGTCTTGTGAACCTGCAGAGACCCAAGAGTGTATGACTGCAAGCAATAAAAGCTTTACTGCCAGGTTCTTCCCCTAATTACCACTGAGTACCGAAGCTGGCCTTAACTCATTAGTATTCATATAAAAATTTCAAATGCAGTGTCTGCCATTATTAAAACCTGAAGCCCAGGTCGTTGTTCACTAATCCTTGAGACTGTATTGTTCTGGGGCTTCATTTTTTAAGACTATTTATGAAGCATCACAGTGTTGTCAATGTATTAATTGGCTCATGCAAGAATAGGCTCCGAAGATTAATAACTTCATGGTAAATGTAGTTCTGGGAGGAGAGTTATTGCAACATTCTATTTCTAATTACCAAAGTTAATTATTGTTTTAGCTTCCCAAGCAGTGTAGGAAACTATATAAAATGCAGTTTCCAGCATGAGTCAGTTCTGAGAAAGCCCAGCTGAGGAAATAAGGTGCATTGGGGTCTATAAAGCACTAGGAGCTGTTACAGAGAAAACACAGAAATTAGGAAGTGGGGTTACAAAACAGCCATAGCATGGCAAAAAGCTAGGGAAAAACATTATGATTTTCTGGCTTTATTATTTGAATTTATTATTTGAATTATTTGAATAAAATACTCAGCTTCCTTCCTGCTTAGTGATGATTGCAGTCTCCAATATATGATGCTGATTATTCTTTCTCTGAGAGGTGGTTGTATGGCACTGCTGCCTTGCATGCTCCTTTTTTTCTATCCTGTTGTCATAGGTTAGCTAAAGCCTCTGCAAGAACACATCCTCCATAATTATCTGTGCTGTTCAAGTACTTAGGAGATATTTATTGGTTTCTGATGCTTTCAGGTCTCTGCGTAATACCTTGTGGTGGTCTCTGGACCATTACAATTCAAAGTCATTATTTTACTTCTCTAAGGGAAAATCGCTTCTGAGCGTGTTTCCATCAGAAATGGTTTCAGCTTTCTGCTACTTCAACATTATTAGTCAGTAAACACATCGTGAGGGCTGGCTGCTTCCCCACATCTACAGGTGTAAAATGAATGGACTCATTCTGATGTTGTTGAAAGCCACACTTGCAGGGAAATCCTTATCTCATGAGCATTTTGCATAAATAAATGACACCTTTCTCTCTCAGCGTTTGTGCCTTTCTCTGGAGTCAGAAGAGAAATTGCTTTTTGGTGATGCAATCAGATTTTTCAGTTTCTTTCAGAAGATTGTTCTTTTTATGGTCATACAGCTCAGATTAAATCACACTTGACAATATCCCCAGGACCTTTCTGTTACAACTCTGTCCCATTTTACAGACGTAATTGCTACAACACGCTGCCATGCAATTGTTTCTCTCTTTGCGAGTTAAAGTGCTTGAGCTGTGATTTAATTTTCTACCATCACACTTGCAATTTGGAACTGGGATTATCACTGTGTTTGCAGTAGTATCTACAGCCCCAGCGAATGGGGAAGAAACAAATGGAAGCCAAACCCTTTCTTTCTCCACTGGGTTTCCATTATGTAAGCACCATCAATCTGCACAGCACAGGGAAACTGTTTAAAACCTGTGTGACACTGGTTTGCAAAGTTGACACTGAAGGCAAGGCTACATCTGAGAGCTCTCACAAAGTTCCAAATTACACACAGAAAACAGTGAGAAACCTGTGAGAAATTGATGGTACAGTATGTAAGCTGGTTTACTAGAAGCACACAACCTAAGAATACCTATCAGTTTTATTATCTTACCTGCCCACTGGATAAGTCTGAGAGGACAAATCAGTGTCAAAATGAATCATAAGTCAGGCCTAAATTAAAATACATTTGATTTCTCTTTGATTGACTTTCAGTCTAAACAATGCTAATGTTAGTATGCTCATCTGACGTGTCTAATATGTTCAGAAGGGTTTTAAAGGCTTTCAGAATTCTGGTGGTTTGCTCCTCTGTTTCAATTTTTCATGGGACTGAAAAATCTATGTGATCACCAAACTGTCTCTCTTCTGTATTAATCCAATTATTATACTTCTATTTAAAAAGATTAAGTAAAATTTGGATCAGCTTGTCCTATGATTACTTAAGGCAGCATAAATTAATAGTGTGTGGAAAAAACTTGATGGCATCCCTAGGATCAGATCTGCTGTGCAAAGACCTTTGGTAGACTGACAAAGATATGTTACTAATGACATTTTAAATATGCAGCACTGTGAATTTACAAAAGTACTCTGGTGAGATTCTTGTCCTTGAGACACTTGGAGATGTCCTTTTGGCTACACTGGTAGCTGAACACATGTTCATTTTATCTGAGTTTTATTAAAAAAGGCTTAAAATCTTAAACAGGCTTGAATATGTTTGCAGATCTCCTGGCGTAGTAAAAGGATACTGCAAAATCCATGGGTAATAATTGAAACTTAACAAATTCAGGCAGCAAATTAGGCATATTCTTGCCTTTTTGCTCTCAGAAGGAATTAAACCACTGGATTTAAACCACTGGACAGGACACTACCCAAGGCAACTCCTTGAGGTTGGGATCCCTCACCTTGGTGATTGAGGGTTTGTGCATTCTGGGTTATCCTTCTAAATCCCTAAGATTTCTCAAACCAGTCATGTAGTGCCAATTCCATTTGACATCACAAATCTCTATTCCAGTGTTGATGGAGCTTTATTTGGTTTATTTGGTTTCTCCCTTAATTTTTAAGTTTCTGCGACAAAAAAAAAATTCCTGATTCCAGTTAAGTTACTGGATTCTGAGCATGAGTATCTGTGTTATATACCACCATAGAAAAGATCAAACCCTGGATTTCTATTTTCAAGAAAAACAGTAAAAAAAGTGAAGCCGGAAAAGAGGAATTTATCGAGTATTTGCAAAAGGAAGGGAAAAGGAAGGCTGGGATTAGTGCAGTACTGATGAAACTACAAGATAGTTCAGACATAGCTGTTAAGATCTCAGGATATTTTCTCAGTGATTCACCTGAGGCCTCCAGCAATTCTTCTAGAAAGCTGTGAGGAGATCAGGTCTTTGCCTTCGTGTGTGCAGAGAAACCGGGCTGTCCTCTGCAGGGGATCTGTCCTGATATGACAGTGGTGAGTTTTCAAATTAACTGACAATTAACAGTAAACTCTTTCAGCAACAGAGAAAAGCATAGAAAAGTCCATACAGCCATAGCATTTCCAGACAGGAGCAATGCAATGCTGTAAAAATGTACACCTACGTACAAAGAAGGATTTCTTTGCGTTCATGGAAGGCAGCGTCATGATGGGAATAAATCACACCAGATTAGAAATTCTCATAAGAGCTCTGGGACCAGAAACCTCAGAGAAGTCAGATAACTTGGAATGCTTGTTAAAATACGGATTAATTTACTAATCTGCCAGGAGAAACAGCAAAGTGCCTCTACAGATTTAAGCCCTGACATCTATAGTCTCAATCCTGTAAATATCACTGCACAGAGGTGGAATTGTATTGCATTTTAGCATAAATGAGTGGACTTTTCCTAATTATCTGTTTGGCTTGGCTACCGATGACAGTTTGTGGTGCTTGCTTGACACCCTGACAGGCTCAGCTGTTTGCCTGTGATTAGAGGAAAACTCTGTGTGCCTGGACAGTACATAGTCCTATGTACTAAACCCAGACCATTTTCTGATCCAGCTGTATCAACTGAAATGGTGTCTTCAGACTATCACTAGGCTTCCTTACAGAGTAACTGGGTCTTACTTTGGCTTTGGAGAAACTGGGGAACGCCAGTCCCAAGCTGTCTGAGAGCTCTGGTTTTAGTGCAGCTGGAAAAGCTAAACAGACTGCTTTAGTAATTAGGCCAATACAAAGCCTTCAGAGGAATGAAAACTGTTTGTTCTGTTCAATAACTATGAGCTCAGAATAAGACCAGATGTACTAAATTCCCTGTTTAGCTCTCATAATAACATAATGAGTTAGGATTATGAATTCCCCTGTTCTAATCATATTACAAGGGTGACATTCATAAGTCGCCAAGAGATGAAATACATAGTTCTGCAAGATCAATTAATTTTCACCAGTGTTGCTTTTGCTAAAGGATTTTCTGACCCAAGTATTCCAGAGGGGAAAATTTTTCCTTTACCTCCTGAGAAAATTATACACTCTGATGGGTAACACCTGTAGGTACTGGGTATTGACCGGATGTTACCAGAATTTGGGGAATAAGCCTTAAAAAAGGCTTTGAAACCCACAATGTTTTCTCGTGCACTTAGCAATCCCATCTGTTGAGTGAGTATAACCACAGGCTTCTTACTAAAACTGCTCATCTTTTATCAAAGCTTCAACAACAAACATTCAGATACCCCAGAGGAGAGGAGATGTCTCTGGTCCTAACCCTCTTACGGATCAGTCATGAATCTGTGGGAAGGCCTGAAAGGGCAACAGTCACTTTGTTGTTCCCTCTCTCACTTTTAAATGTTTTGGCTGCAACCATGGATTGTAGAATTCGATACAGAGCTGCTGGAAAAGTACCTAAGACAAGAAACCAGGCCATCTGTATGGGACAGTCATACAAATATGTTTTCCAATTTGAGGGGCTGCTGTGCTTTGTTTTAATTTTTCGTTGTTTTTTTTTTTTTTTTCCCCTTGCTCCCTCCCTCCCTCCATCCCTTTCTCTTTTATTCCCTTTCTCCATTTCTGTCTTTTCTTTCTTTTCTTTCCCCTTTCTGTCTCCTTGGCAATAACCAGAAATTAATACATTTTCACAGAGGCACAGCTTGCTTGAGGCTGGCAGGTACTGACCCACCTGTTCAGACACAGTTAGAGAGGGTTGCCCATGCAGGTTGCATCCTGGTTTAATATTCAGTGATTCTCTCAGTGAAAGAAATATGGTTTCTGTGGAATTTCTTGTACTTTCATTTGTGGCCATTGACCCTGGTCCTGTCCCTGGATGACACTGAGAAACATCTCACTCCATTTCCTTAATATCCTCCCTCCGGCATCCACACACTTGGATGAGATCCCCCATCTCTTCATCACCTTTGAGGCTCTAAAATATATTTTCTGCTCAGGCATGCTAGAACGGAAGCACTGATGGGATGGCTATTTTGCCATAACCAGCAGCCTCAATGATATTGTCTTCCTGAATAATAACAGATCGTTAACCACCCTCATCTGGGTTGTATGCCCTAATGAAAGTAGTAGTAAATGGCTCACAAATGTGGAGCTTGGACAGGCACCACTGACCTAGGTAAATAAGGTACTGTGCAGAAACCCTCTGGGCCCACATAATTACTGCAATTTCTCCTTGAATGATAGACCAAGTATCATGGTCCCAGAGCTGTTACTCCTATTAATGATCTCAACCTCTTTTTTCTTTTCCCCCTTCCTGTTTATGAAATAGTTCCATTTTTTTAGCTGCATACTTCTTAAGAATTATTGCACTGTATTGTGTGATTTGAAAAATGATGTTAGACATGGAGGGAATTCTTTAAAAACAGCTTCAAACTAACATGAGGATTTTTTTCTTTTTTATCTGAACATAATTAAGGGGAGAGAAAGAACTAAGAATTATTTTTGTAAAGAAATAGGCATCATCTTCCAGCATGCATATCTCTGGAGGCTAATTCTTTAATTTTGTGGGTGCAGACTTTAGCAACATAGCTACATGAATTTTTAACATTTAGGCATATACATTTGTAATATGTTGATGTGTATATTGCACCAGATGATTTAAGATGACCTGTGAGCACTGTGCTTACATGAGCAGGGACTTAAATTTGCAGTCTGGTGCAAGTTGGTCTGATCTGAGTTTATTTTTGGGAAGTATGAAGGTACCTTCTGGTGCAGTTAAAGTCAAAGTGAAATGACAGGTAAGCATCAGAGGCGAGTATGATTCAAGTCAATGAGGGGTTAGAAGGTGCAGGCCTTTCGAAAAATCCCACTGCTTTAATTCAATATATTGTTTGCAGAAAGCCCTTACAGACCGTGCATCCTTTTCTGCCAATTCTTGAACAGTAATCGATCAAAAGTTCTGCTCTGAATTCAGCCAGTTCCTCTGCTGGCAAATACAGCTGTGCTTGGGTTTTGTCTCTGAAACAGCAACCATCAGGTAAACAGCAGCTGTTTGCCTGCTACCCATATGTGTTTCCCAAGCAATTGACAATTACAATAAAAAACATATCCTTAGGGCTGAGAGCCAACAGATACTCAGCCGCAAGCATCCTTCTTGTCAGAACCTGGGGTTTGGATCTGGTTTTGTTCCTATTAAGTTGCCTCACAGTTAAGACAATGTTGGGCATCTTCCAATGCATGCTTCATTTTTTTAGTGCGCTAAGCACTTACTAATAGAGGTGCAACTTGCAGGTTCTGGCTTCCATCAGCACTTTTGCCCGCTCAGGCTGATTAGAAAAATAGTAAGTCATGAGACTGATATTAAAGTCAAACAATTTAATTTACCAGCTGACTCTGGAAACTAAATGCATCATGATCATGAGGCCTTCTCTACAAATGCAAGTGCTGGGAATGTGTTTTATCTGTTTTTCTCCAATGACAGGCAAAGTAATAATTTTTTGGGTTTGGGACATGTGGTTTTCAGATGGATGAAGGGAAAAAATTTAAATCTTGCACAGCTTTTCAAGTGTTTTTAAGATGGCGATATTTTGATACTACTGTAGTTATTCACTTTCTGTGTAAGCAATGCACCGAGATAAAAAGCATCTGTCTTCACTTTCCTGAGGGCACTGCAGCACTTGGAAAATAAAACTCTGTTCCCCCACATCTGGATAAATATGCTGCACTTTGAGAACTTTATTCCAAGTAATTATATAAACTTTTTGGTATCTGATAATTCTGGTTTCCAGGTAACACAGAAAAATAATCTGTTGTCACAACCAAAATTGCCCAGATGTAAACTAAGTAAAGAGGCATATGAGCAAATCCCTGGTTTTCCAGGTTTCTTCTGCCTATTTTTATTGACTATTGAATGTCTAGATCCTGCTGGCCTGCCTCCATGCTCATGTTGAGACCTGCACCTTAGTTTCATGGCCTTTAGTGACCAGGCACCGTCAAACTGCTTCCACCTGAAATGGAGATGAGAGTCATGTTACCTGTCTGTACTGAGGTTATTTGTTGTGCTAGGCACCATCTGCTTTATTACCTAGGACCACATAATCTGGCAAGGTCAGATGACATCGCTGAAAAGTTATAATAAAGCAGTTAAAACATCTTTGCATGCATCAGCACATCAGTTGTGATGAAATATACATATTAATAAATAATAGTTGTTATATGTATTAATAAAAAATAGTCATTATTTTATTCTAGTTTTGTTGCAAAGTCAAAATGATTCCTACAGAAGCTTGAAATAGTGCAGGTGAAGTATCTGAAGAACTCCCAAAACTCTCTCCTGTTTGTAGTGGATGCTTCAAAGGATGTGGAATGGGAAAGCAGCGGCAAAAGTATATTTTGTAGACTGTTGTGATAAAAAAGGAGACAGCAAGACCAATGTATGCTGCTGAAAGAAAGGAGATCTGTGCAATGAAAGAAACTGACAGAAGAAGTCTGAATTTTATGTGGCATGTATGGGAAAAGCCATGACATATTCCAATGTTTTGGGTTTTGGGTCGGTGGGGTTTTTTGCTGTTGTTTTGTTTGGTTGGTTTGGTTTGGTTTTTTTGTTTCTTTTTTCGGTGCTATGGTAAGGGAAACCAGATAGATAAAATGTTGGAAAGAAGGTGAGAGAAGGCAAAATCTGTATTTACTGACAATTAGCAGTAAGACTGTGTGGAGGCTGGTGGGCCTGCTGGACAAGGAATGAAAGGAGTCCTGTGGTGGGATAAGTCCTAGGGTCCTTTCCAGCTTCCCCCAGAAGCTCTGTTGACTAAAAAGCTTGCCCCAGAATGCTCTGTTCTGTTTTGTTAATGTACCCCAGTTCTGCCTCCCTGGTTGGCTCCATTGGCCACTACACCCCTTGTTACCTGATACACCCTCAGAGTTTCTCAATTGAACCCCTTTTGTGCTGCCTGGATTAGTCTGTGACCTAGCTCGAATGTGGATGCATTGAAATCTCTCCTGTAGAACCCCACGCGAAGGCCTTTCCTGCTGATTCCTGGTTGGACTGTTTCACCAGCTATCCGGTGTGTGTGTACGTGTGTGTGCAAGTGTGCTGGCTGCACCAAGAGGCTTCCTTGGAGGCGCTTTTGGGAAGGTCGTGGTATTTTACCATCTAGTATTCACCATGACAGGACTGAGACTTGTACAGAAAGACTATGAGAATATTACAGCTTTGTGGGATGAATAAAATAAAGTACTGGACTTGGGAGCATGACGAAATAGAGAGAAGGTATAAGGACATGAGTTATTAACATGATTTTATTTCTATATAGCAAGCAGGTCCTCACTCTTAATAATGTTCTTAATTTAATTTTATTTTTAACTCACCTAATTTTCTATGATTGGGTGGGAAAATGTAGACTTAAACTAGAGTGTGTTTGGGGAATTAATAATTTTGCTTTTAGTACTAGTACTACTAATTGGGTAAAATAAACTGCTCACATAAACACAGGGCTGGCCTTTAGGCACACCATTTGGAACCCATCAATATGTGAAAGCTAAAGCTCACCTTGATATCAGGGGTTATATAAATTTGGCACAGAAAGACAGAAGAGAAATTGAAATGCAAGGCAAGTGGCACTGAGGCCTATCATTCATGAATCTATCTACTCTACACTCAGATTTCTTGATCCATAGGACAATGCAGACGAGAAAAGAGTAAAAAGCTGATAAATCATGCTTATAAAACTAAAGCATTAACATATTTTTGAGTGTGAGCGCTCTTAAAATGGAATAAGATAAGGAATCTAAATTGATTGTATATAGTAATGTTTTCTTAATTTAATACCCAGAGACTGAAAGCTGGTGTCCATGTAGTGTTGGGGCTTCCTAGTTTTCATGCTGCTAAATCTTGCTGGAGTACCTGATCTCTGTTATAATAAGCCACTGGAGTACTTGCATGGAGAGCAAAAAACAGGGTCTAAAATTACACTTGTGTTGATTTACAGCCCAGTGAATCAAAACAACTTGGAAGCACTTCCATATGAATGGAAAAGTTGTCATGGGTGTGTATTCAGCTGAGGAAGATAAACCAGCTACACACGGAGCTGAAGAGCAACCTCCATTTCCTTCATCTCCTCAGGATCCTCTCCACAGAAAGACACAACCCAATAATTCTCATGTCCCCTTGGGACTGGTGTCCACATGGCTGTGGTTCAGACAGGGCTGCTCTTGGCACATGCTGGTAGTACGTGACTGGTCCTCTTCTGTCCTGACTGCAGCAGTAACAAGGTTTTCCACCCTGCAGTGCACAAAGAGGAAATGTCCCTTGGACAAAGATAAGAGGGAGAAGTATCCTGAGTGTTTTCCCATAGCAATCTGTGGTTCCCAAATAATTTTCCTTTGCTTTTAATTGTAAAGAAATTGAATGTTTATACCCCTTGAAGCCTTATGATTCCCATTTCAGCCTTAAAAACAGCCTTTTAGAAATACAAATGAAAGATCTTGAAAGGCTTCACTTGCTGTTTAGTCTTCAGGGCTTTGGCTGCTCTGAGAAGACTGCTAATTGCCATCAGACAGGGGTGTCGTGTCTGCATCAGAAAGACACTTTCTGAAAACTCAGCACAAAACTGGAATGATCTGTTTGGAAATACCTATGAAAGTACAACTGCGCATTCTTGCATAGACCACTGTAAGAAAAGTGAATGGTAGAAATTATTTTTTGCTATAAACCACTAAAGTACAGAGACATTTATCAGGGTAGAAATCAATTGCAAGCAAACAGCCAGATCTTGGTATTAATTCAGTGGCTTGTTCTTCATGATGCAGCCAAAGCTAAATTAAAAAGATATTTCAACATAGTCAGGATCACATTTTAGGGATTTTATGATAATGAGGAGGGTCTTTAGTTGGCAACTTTATCTAATTGAAAAAACTTAATTTCAACTCTAGAGATAAAAATTAATTTGCATATTTCCCTTCTCCTCTAGACCCATTTGCAAAACATGAAGCATTACAGTACTTCTAAATCAGAGTCTATTTTTTTATTACTGCTTTCAGAAATGAGAGTGGAAATATTAGAGCTGGCAGAGCTTCCAAGCAGTGCTATGCCATTGCTGTTCACTGCATCCACATAAATTCCTGGTGGCTGTGAGGCAGCAGCAATGGTACAGTTGTGACCCAATAAAGATGAGGCGCAGAAATTCTCGAAGTAAGTACACAGGAATTTGGCTGGCCAAGTTCCTTAGGACTCAAACCCTTCAACTGGAAGCATCATCTCTGCTTCTTCCAGTTATTAAAACCTCCCATGAACATCTGTTAGAGCACAGTTGAGACTGGATTAGCTGCATCTCTGCAGGAGTATTGTCTTTATTTAGCACCTATGGAGATGATGATAACTTCCCTTTTGTTGCAATAGCTTAAGCTAGGACTGTGAAGCTTACTGTCCCCTAAAATTTGCCTATGTTTAAAATAAATTTTTATTTTTGAAAATGTACACAAAAGTAACTTTTTTACTAAGATTCTAAGTAAGAACTTTTTTTTTTTTTTAATCTGTGTAAAGAAAACTGAATTTTCTTTCCTGATTTTCTTCTTATGCCTTTAGGAATGCTGGACCTGGAAGCTTTTCTGGACCTGAGGCAGGTCCCTGCTTGCGCCACGTCACAGCTGTGTAAGCAGTTGTGTGGGCACAAAGTTCTCATCCTGACCCAGAGTTGCTGTCTTGACCTCTCACTGCCTTTTTGCTGGTCTGTGCCTGACTCTGGTCACTCTCTCTGGCCCCGAGCCTGCCCTGAGACTGCCACTCTTCATCCTGACTTGTCACTGCTCATGTCAGCCAAAACAGAGCTCCTGGCTCTCCTGCCCTCATGGGGCTGCCTGCCCCCGCACCTCTCTGCAGGGCCAGGGAGAGAAGCCTTCTTAAAGTGGGGCCAGGGGCCAAGGGAGAAATCATGGAGCTGAAAAAGGTGTGTACATTTTGCCAGAAAAAGGTGTAAGGTTCCTTCACTTCCGACTCTTACCCTTTGGAAACCTTTGGGATAATTTTATGTGCCAAGAAATGAGATTAGTATTAGACTGAAGCAGCTCAGAAATGGAATAAGCTGTATTTCTGACAAAATACTGAAATGCTTCAACTACATCTACCTTGTATTAAATTAACTTTGTCCATTGAGAGCAAAATGCTATCTTGTTTGGGTTGTGGTGTTTCAGAGTTTTTCTGCCTTCTTCTGGTTTGGTTTGGTTTGGTTTTCGACTAAGGAAAATACTGTAGGAAGAAGTGAGTTGTAGCTAACATTTCTACAGACACAGCTGAACGTAAAAATGCCATATAAATATTAAGACTTACTAGTTTTCCACAGCTGAAGAAGACTTTGGACAGGCAATGGACAAGCTAGAAACTGATCCATGCATTTTCACTTCATACACTTTTGTTCCCTATATCTAAAACACTGTTTGTGGTAGTTTTATTCACAAAAGAACTTGAACATTGGAACAGCAAGCTCCACTGCAGTCCTAATGAGTTCAGTGAGGCTCAATGGTGCAAGATAACACAATCTAAGGAGATGTTTTTTCATCTTTATTTTTGGTGGTGTTCAGGAAAGGCTGTAAAAACACTCTCAGACAGAGATGCTTCAGTTCTACATATTCTCATGATGAGGAAAGATTATGAAAACTTGAGTTTATTCTTTCTTTGGTAGCCAAAGCTGAGAGAAAAATTCTGAAAATTTGTCCCAGATTCCTAAGTTCTACAGTTCTCCAAAGCATACTTTGCTGAATATGTATTTTGTCTAGGAGGCGCAACTTAACACCCACTGGGGATTTGTGACAGCTTCAGTCATCATAGCTATTCCTCTTCCCTGAAAGTGGCTGATGAGTTTTGTGAGGGAATCATGTCTCTCTGCCCACTCAGAGGTCTGAGTGCTGTAATTCTGAGTAAGGCATCATTACCCTTTCCACACTTTAAAATTTTTCCTGGTCTCTGCAAGCAACTCAGAATTCCCTGTCTCAAATATCCATACGGTAATGGACATCTGATTTTCTACTGGAAATCTGTCTAATGCCCTTCTGAAATCGATGAACTTAATTTGCTGCTAAATCCCTCATTTAGTTCACATTTCCTGTGCCTTTTATTTCTCTGTTTTGACACTTTAATTTTGATACCCACAGTACCTTAACCTTTTAAAGTCCACTGCTAGCCTTTCAAATAATGCGTTCAAACAACATTTTTGCTGTCTTTTCACTGAATATTCTTGAACTGCAGTTCTTCTGCAGGCTCATATGTCTGTTCAGTCTCCGTCACACTGTTACCCTCCAAGGCCATTCTTCTAGTCTGTCTTGCTGTCAAAAATGCCAATCTCTTTTGCATTCTATAAATTATCACCGGAACACTTTGCTTATTCCTTGCCATTACTATGCTTTGAGCTTTTTTCAGATAACTCCTTCCCTTACATAACTGTGCTGTAAGGTGCTATCCATGATTCCTCATGCCTGAACTTAATTTTCTCCTTCAATTAAAACTATTAAATTGGTCAGTCAGGAAATCTATTAATTATTTCTCCTAAACTCCAGCCAAGCTAGGAAGGACTCTGAATAGCAGTCAGTCAGAAAATATGATAACACCTGAATGTGCTGGAAGTGTAACTTGAAAAGTTAATAGTTACGTCACATGCCATCACTGCCTTTAGAATGAACATTAAAATTAACCACACCCTAAAAGCTGGCTGTGGGTTTGGCTAATATAGCATTTTTCTGATGCCAAGGCCTGTATGACACTTGTGTTTCAGTGTCTGTAAGCCCACTAATGAGAGAAAGAGTTTGCCTTCTCTCTAGGGAAAGCTTACTCTGAGACTCTGAAAAACAGAGTAATACGTAAGAGTTGTTGTTGGTGGAAAAGATGGAGGAAAATATGAGTAGAGGCAGAAAAGCCTGTTATGGAAGAGAAAGGTGTTGAGCAGTTTGGGCCTCACTGAAGACAGACATGAAAGCCCTGGAGAATGAGAGCTGGGCCTTGAGAGCTTCAGTCACCAAAGTTTGAATTGAAGGGAATAGCACTTTGTGCTGATAACATTTCAATAGGGTTCCACAGAATGAAATTATGACGGTGTTTGCTTTAAATTTTCTTTGAGTTTCTTATCAGAGACTGACACAAAACATTGAAAAATGACACCAGCTGGGTGGGGGGGGAAGGAAACGGATTCTTCTGTACTCTTAAGTGGCACCTCTCAGAGCCAGTGAACTCTTGAGTTTGCTGTATGTGGGGGACCAGCAAATGAAAAGGGATCCTGGCCGGATACCCCCCGCTCCTCGAGGCCCAGCCCTTTGCGCACTGAGAAGAGGCAAAGGCATCTGAAGTGAGTCTTTCACTGAATTCAAGGGGGATTTTTCACGGGTATAACTTGCACAGACTCTTTATGTCTATGTGCATGCAAGTGTGAATCCTGGGTTCTTAGGTATGTTAGATTTGCATTTGAGTTAAATCTATAAGTGAGTTACTGTCATCCTTATAGCAAAATACATAGAATCTGCTGGTAAATTGTTTTAATTAGGCTGCTGATCAAGTGCTGTCAAAACCTTTAGGCCTTAAGTGTTTGTCAAGTCCAGGGCTAGGTTTGGCAAGGAAGTCCACTCTGAACCTTATAACTCAACGGGATCCCTTCATCCTTTTTATGTATCCTTAAATATAGGATAAATATAGGGTATCCTTAAAATAAAGGATACATTCTTACCTTTTTTCATCCCCAACCTCCACGTAGATAACTTTTGGTTGGTTTTAGATTTTTAGTCTGATTGATTTTAGATTTTCAGTCCTATTTTTCTCTGTATGCTTTAACCATCCCATAAGTATTAGGGTGAACCTTGCCAATGAACTTTGTCATTGTTTTTACTTTTATATTAATCCTTCTTTTGCCAATGTCTTTGCTGGTGATTCTTTGAGTGACCTAAACCATTCACTTGCAACAGCTTGTAAAGAATTTTGGGGGTAGATGACAGATATTGAAAGAGAAAGCGACCTCTCCGCTTCCTCTTGGGAAAAAAAGGGAAAGTGTGTTTTCACTTACATACAGAACATTTTTCCACATAATTTCTGCCGTTTTATTATGAATGTTGCACACAGTACACTTAAGTTGTCAGAATGCTACACTGCATAAATAGGCTTTGCTTTATGAAATTTAATTTCCACAGGAGAGGACACTATTTCCTCAAATGTCATGGGCCTTGTTGCTTCCTGCTGTGTCTTTCTAGGACCAGAAATTGCTGAAATGGACACTGGAAAGAAATGGGTTTTTCCCAGGTATTTAGCTTTAACTCATTCCTGTAGAGTTTTTTTTTAATTTTCCTTCTTACTCTAACGACTGACACTTCACTGCAACTAAAGCCGTGCAGGAGATCCCTCGCTGCTGATGACAAACTGCACCCATTTTACACAAATACAGTGGTATATGGAGTCTTTGGAGACCTCTTGCTTTCACAGAACTTTCCTCCTCTGAAACAAGCCTTGCAATCATGTATTAGAATTATACAAAACCACCACCAAAAAAACCCTTTCACCTCAGGAAATTAATATTCTTGTCTGTCCAAGAGTAGCACATAAAATGCCTACAACTTTTCCTCACAGCACTTTCAATGACTTTCACTATTTAACTGACTCACAGCTGACAAATCTGGTATGAACACGTCTCTGATGATCAGGTTACCTGCAGCAGAGTACAGAGGATGCTTTTCATCTTCATACATTGTCTTAGAGGGTAAAGAATGGTTCATTTCCAATGTCTCATCTGTGAGCACTTTCTGAAGACTCACCTGCAGATGTAGCAGGATACAAAACTGAACACACAGCATGAACTTCCCACTTTAAAATTAAACCGTTGAAGGTGACAGATGCATCATAAGGTGTGTATTGCACAGGAAGGGTTAATGGCCAACCCAGTTGTGTGTAGGGTTTTTGACTGGGGGTTACTGGTGTTTCTGTTGTGCTGAGTGTGAGTAGGGACAGAGAGATAATGACAGCTCCCAGGTGGAGGCTCATGGAGGCAATTTTTGTTGGACTTAATAATGGTTACTGCAGCACTGTAGACATGGATTACCCAAGGAAATGGCAGAGCATTACATCAATCATGTAACTAAATTTCTCATTATTTTAGTCCTGCATCTTCTTCTTCTAGCCAGATTCCTTTTTTTCTCTGTGGGTGGCACAGACTGGTCTTTGAATAGGTGTCAACAGAGAGATTCTTCAGGCATTTAGCTGATCTGCCATGGCAGCGGTCAGGACTTTGTTCTGTAGCAGCTCTATTGCCCTTTCACAAACCTACTGTCCCTTCTTCAGAGATACCTAATCTGAGAGTATTTGCTCCTGCTTTGAAACTCTTTTCAAGCTTTTACTGGTTTGACACAGATACTTTTTCTTTTGATCCTTGCAGTCAGGGTCAGAATCTCAGTCTCAGATGTTAGTATCTCTGTAGATGTGGGCTGTTCCTAACTGGATTCACTGGAACACTGTACTGACAAACTCATTATTGTTAGTGCGTGTTAAACAGGCAGGAAGCCTGCTGGCAGAGAATCACCACTAATAAATTCCTTCACAGACTATTAAGAATAAAGGGAAACCTTTGGAACAGGCTTATCAACACTTGTCACAGTGCTAGAGTCCTCCTGCTATTATTTTCCTTTTGTGCAGTCTCATCTGACCCAGCTAGATAGATGTGATATTATTAGAGCCACTCACGTATCAACTGGCAGCCATCCTCCTTTTATGTCTGTCAATAAAGTACTATGGAGGTGCCTGATACAACAACGTCAAAGAAAGAATGTCATCTCTCTCTAGGTTTAGACTGATTTTAAAGGACTCTGTCCTTATGTACTAGTCAATATAGTGAGGCATGGAAGATATTCTTCAAACATAGAACCGACCTAGTCTAAACTTTTTCTTCTGGAAAGCACCTGTGAGATGAATTTTACGTGAAATTTCATTCCATGAAACCTTCAACATATATTTTCTACAAAGTTCTCTCTTTTTTCATGTCACTATTGTTTAAAGTCTGCTTACTAGGATGATATATAGATTGCTTATAAATGCTTTCTTGTGTTTTATATGCGTTATAGGGACTCTAGAGCTCTGAGGCCAAAAAATAAAAAAAAGGCTCTGATTTCTGCATTGCTTATTCCACATTATCCTGTGCATGCGACCCAAAATCATAAAAATTGTATGAAACCTGATAGCTTTGTTGAAGCAACATGTTATGCCCCTTCTCTTTCGATTCCATCACGTCACATGGGGAAAGGACTGTCAAATGGCCTCAGTAGTGTTATATTTCAAGGTTGTTATGGGCCCAGAATGGAATGATGCTCTAGACAGCCACAAGCTTTTGTTGTCTCTAAAGTTTATTGGTATTCCACTGAGGTGATGTCATTCGCATGCTCCTGGGTCACTCATTCAGTTTATAACTTCTTGTACTCTGAGCTGGCCTTTTTAAGTGTCATTTTTGCCTGGGGTACAGAAAGAGCACAGACTAATACGGGTTAACCTCCCTGGCACTGGTCAATTCATGTGTCCCTTGGACTGTTTGGTTTTTATGAAATCTCGTATCTCTCAACTCTTGTTGAAACTGAGGAAAAAACTGTGTTCTCTGAATTTGATGCAGTCAGAATGGGGGAAGGAAGAATGGAAAATCAATATGAAAAATTCTTTTCATTCAACACCTCAGTTGTCTGACAAGATCATTACACTTTCTGTTTTCATTTCTCCCTTAGTCTATTGAATGCTGAATTGTCAATTTATAGCTGGAGAGGTGGTGTATTTATTCCCTTCCTGCATCATATAATTCACAGTGAAATCCATTTCTGAAATAAAAAACTGCTGAGAGTGTGATATGAATAAGACTGGATTTAACAATTAAAATCCCTCCAAAGAATGAGTTTTAACTTCTATTGCAGCCTTATGAATGAGAGTGGAAATGCTACTAATTTAATATCATGCCAATTCTATGAATTTTAATGGTGTATTATCATGTCAGTCATTTTATATCTGAGTCTAACTAGCAGTTGGACACCATTATTAAAATGATTTCCTATAATTGGTAAGATGGAAGTGGGAGTACTTAGAGCTGGATAGAATGCATGAGGCTTGAGAGTAAGTGTTCTTAAAGAGTTGCTCTGTTCAATCTTTAGATTACAGCCCAGGATCCTGATACGTCTTGAACTAGTCGTGAATCACCAGTCCATTACCACGTCATTTTCTTCCACTTCATCACTGGACAAGATTAATTATTTGAGCAGACAGAAATGCTTTAAAATGTTTGGATATTATGCTAGAAAAGTGTGCCTAGCCATCCAAAATGCCCAGAAGAGTCAATTTTGCAAATTCCAGGTAAAGTAAAAAGTGAATTGGTTCATAATATGCCTCAGTAGAGAGAAAATATTGATGTGTGATTTTTTTATCTTACAGGAAGAAAACTCTTGTTGTGGTTGTTTCTGGGTTTGATTTTTTTTTTTCTGAGAAGCCCTCAGGTATCAAAGTGTAGTGGCTCTAGCTGTGATGGAGACTAATAATTATAGACTCATTTTCCTGCCATATGGGCAACTGAACCAAACTAAATGCAGTGATGTTTTCTACTGGTTTATTTTCACAACTTTGTGAAACCTGTTGACAGTCTGTCTTTCCTCCTCTCCTCCCTCAGTGGATATAAATAGAGGGCAATTGTAATTTTTTTTATTGCCTTTTACTCTTTTACACATAATTTTCACAGCTATTTGTATGTTCATTATACACACTTACCTATGCACACATGAATATTCGATCAGTGTTTTGACTCAGAAGATTAATGTCTAGTAATGATGCTTGTCAAGAGGACATGTAAGTTAGGATTTAGATAATGTCATTGTTGGCATCACAAACTTATTGAAACTGTGAAGAGAAAGAACAGGATGATATTAAAAAGGATGAACATATGGGGTGCTGAAGGGATTTTAGGCAGTCTGTAATGGAATCACAGTGTAGAATTCACAGCCAAGAAAAAACATATCAAAGACTCTGCACCTCATATGAAAAGGTGATGTGTGCCCTAACAAGCTGGAGGAGTATCTGAATATTTTCACAAAAATAAGTTGCAAATAGAAAAAAGAAAGCTTAAGCAGTGAGAAACCTTTATTGGAAGTGACTGCTCCTCTGGACATGGCTCCATGATTTCCCTGAAAATTCAAGAAGGAATTTATTTTTCGCCAATTCTTTTGTTTTCACAGAGTTTAGCTGCCCTATTTCTATATTGATAGAATAATAAATCTATCTTGAAGCATTGGATCCATACTGTTGTGGCATTTATTAACTTGACTAGAAGAAGGAAAGTAGACTGCATTGCTACACCAAGATTTTAGTGATTTTCTGTCTTTTATTCTCCTCTCACTGTTATGGTGACTAATTACTGAGAACATGCTGCTGTTATTGGGCTCTCTCAAGGCAAGCCAAGTACATGGCTCTAATTAAGTGATTTGTTATGCAGACTCAACTTCTACCATTTCATAAAAAGTGGCTTTATACTGTCTTGAGAAAGAGAAAGGAGGTACTTCCAACACAAGTAGCAAGAAACTTGAAATCTTGATTTTGCCTCCAGAAGAAAAAAATAAGAATATAAAATATTCCACCGATATTTTTCTTCCTGAGGAGAGTAGGATGCTGACAGTATCCTGATGTTCTCTTTTCACATTTTTCACTTACTAAATTCTAATCTCTCTAAATGGAGGTGCTTACAGGAACACAGCATAGTAAGAGATACTTAAATGAGCTTTAAGCATTCTTAAGAGTGAGCTATTTGGGCAGTCTTCAAGAAATTATCTATTAATCTCAACATATTTTATAGTAGATGGCCTTACCTGCAAAACACAACTGCATTTGACATCATGTGCAAGGATTACGCCGAAAAAAAGATTGAGATGTGTAATAGTGTTATTATGTATTGCAATTTTTTCACATTTTGAAGGTCTGGGGAAAATAAAAATACATGGTTTTTTGTTTTAACAGCTTTCAGACCAGTAACAAATATATAAAGATTGTGTAAAAAATGATGTTATCATTGTTGTAAGCAACTTAGTCAAATGTATTTCTATAATTAACAAGGTTTAAAATGAAATTGTGTTCTTTAGAAACGGATGATAGGATAGGATATAGCTACAGCTTCCACATCAACACACATCCTTGTAATGCCTTTATTAACACATCCATAATTTGATTTACTTGTTTGCAGTATAGCAGGCCTCGTCTCAAATTACTGCACACTGATGTTGCAGCATTAAAGACA
Organism: Machaerirhynchus nigripectus; assembly: GCA_013397975.1. Taxonomy (NCBI): domain Eukaryota; kingdom Metazoa; phylum Chordata; class Aves; order Passeriformes; family Dicruridae; genus Machaerirhynchus; species Machaerirhynchus nigripectus. The sequence goes on from VZRQ01008169.1 coordinate 50,103, forward strand.
TTAAGAAATTAGGGTACAGGCTCGAATTCAGTGTTAAATCTAAGTATTTGATATGTTAACTCCATTAAAGTGATTCCATACTTACCATATGGACATAGTTTTTTCTTTCTGGAAAAGATCTCAGCTTTCATAATGTTTTTGAATGCTTCAGATGTTCAGTTCTTGGTGTACAATTTTTTTTTTTTAGTATATCTGAAAGATGTCTCACAAAATTATATGTAATGATATTTATTGTTGGTATAAGAAAATCACAATCAGTATGTCTTTATCCATTCTTCCTTGGAACTGGAGAGAAAAGTAAACAAGTCTTCTGAAAAAATAATGGTTTATGCTGGCTGACATGATCTGTGACCTGAGCATTGGCACTCAGACTTTAAATACTCAGGATTTCTTTTCTTTAAAGACAGGTTAGAAACATCTCACGGGAAAAACTTGGGAAATAATGCTTTGATATTTTAATAAGTTAATGTAATTTATTTCCATTGGTTCTCTTTTTCCTTTTATACATCATTTTCTTTCTTTCTTTCCCAAACTAAAAATGTTCTGCTTTTTGAGTTATTTGGTATTAAAGTGGAGGTATTTCATCATCCAGATAAAGATCTAGAAATATGTGCTATAACTAGTTCAGTATTTGCCAGGCACTGATCATTCTTTTTCCTGATGTAGAACAATAATCAAAATGTTTTAACAGCCCAGTCAGTTTTTTAATCTAATGCTACACTGACCTGCCAGATCAAAAATTTGATGAATTATGTTGTCTAAATTAAATGGGCATCCATAAAAACAGAAGTGGTTTTAGGAAAAGAGGGGAGAGAGAAAAATGTATCTAAAAAATTGGAATTATGAGGAAAACTGCAATAGAAATATAGGCTGCAAATGATAATGTTTTGAATATTATGCTTAACTGGCATCTTCCCTACAGACACCTCAAGGGAAGTTCTACCTGAACTCTAAATCCATGGAAGCAGTTGGATCCCATCACTTCATTATATTTAGAGACATGGGATCTAAATTAATTTTTTTGTCAGTTTTTTGGAAGTTTTTGTTTGGGAAAAACCTTTAAACCTTGCTACCCTTTCAAGAAGGTCTCCTTCACACCTCTAGCATTCAGATGGTTTTACAGAAATTGTATTGAACCAGGCTAAATTTCATCATGTATTGTGCTAGTGAATGCTTCTAGGTAATGGAGTGAAAAGCCTGATCCTACACCCCTGTGAAGCTTTGAAATCCCTCTCTTCGCAGTGGATAATATTTGAACCTTTGTGCTTTTTGATTTAATAATCCAAACATAGGGTTGGTAAGGTTTCATAAATGGTACTTGAATATCTAACCTTAAGCATTTAACATCAAATGGGACCAGTGTAGAACCGTTCTTCCTGTCACTTTCCATTCTCATCTAGCTCAGCAGGTGCATTGAGATGATTAGAAATAACAAATTAAGTACACTTTATATTTTCACAAGGAATCAAAACTCTGATATTATGACCCCCTTCACAAAAGGAATCAATTTTATCGCAGATGAATACAACCTAAAGACAGCTTCCCTTGCCATTTTATGTTGCTTTAAATTGTTACATAATGTGGTTGTAGATGTTGAATTTCCTCTGGTATTGGATAAAAAAAAAATGCTTTTTTCCTTGAGTATTCCTTCAGAGAGGTTTTATTTCAGCCATTGGAACAAAACTGGTGCTTCTTATGTAGAGAAAGATGAATTTCTCTGAAATTACGCTTCTCTGCTGGGAAATCTGAAATAAGGTCCTTGATGAACTGCTCATCTTCCCACACATGTGCTCTGGTGCAAGAAAGGCTGGTGGCATTTGCAGCAATCTATCTGTGTTTGCATGCTAATTCTGTCGAGTTTTTACCATCTGTTTCTTGCAAGAAATCAGGATGACTGGCCCTGGGGTGTTTTCCACCCTTGCTAGAACAGTAAATCTAGCAAATGCAAATGCTTCTGTTCTCTGGTAGCTTTCCATTTCCCATGGCTACACCCATGACTTGCAAGTCACAGCGTGTGGGCCAGCACGGCCGCTGTGACCATCAGCTTGCTGCTCTAATTGTAGCAACCTTTATCTCATCTCTTGGAATGAGGATGTTAGTGGGTCACACATGGGGTCCAGCCAACTAGCTGAACAGAACTAAGATGCTTTTAACTCATATACCAGTATAATTTTAAATTCATGGAAAGCACAACTTTCAAGAACCACAGTACACAGGTACAGTGACAATTCCACCTTCCGCCTGAAGTATCTACAGAAATGCAGTGTAAATGTCGGATGATTTTTTACTTACTATAACAAACGGCTTTAACATGTGTGTTCATGTGTTTTGAGGCTAATTTTTCTTTCTTTAATTTTGTGCTGTGAGGGAATGAAACCGAAGAAATTGGTCTCAATGTCCCTTCTGGGACTGCAGGGATCCCCACACATCAAACCCCAGAAAAGTGTATCTTTACCCTTACCAATAAGATCAACCTTGGATTTATCCCTCACTTACAAACTATATGAAAACTATGAAGCAAAGATTCGGGGATGCTAGAGGTAAGTGATGGCCTTATTCTAGTGACTTAATCTGTGTGCACTTTGTAAACTTGCAGAATTATTCAAGAGAACTTAAAGAATTAAACAGATTTTGTGTTTCCTACCTCCTCCTACAAAATCCCTGATGTTTCTGGTAGTTCAGTGTCTCTGCTTTATGGTAAGGAGAAGAGAGTGCCAAATCAACAGCACATTGCTATGGCATTTTTCCAGCAGGCAAAACCATTCCTGTCTTTTGCTCATAGATTCTAAACAAATAAAATCAGAAAGAATATAGACTTTCAGTGGTGTTAGGAGGAAAAACAAATTTGTGAGAGTACAAACTCTGTCTTATCACTTGATTATACATGGGTTTTGCCAGACCATCTTGGAGAAAGATTTTTGGGAGGTAGTTTTCAAAACTATTCATTGGAAAAAAAGATGTGATTTACAAGCTGAATATTTCAATGAGCATCTTAAAAGCTCTCTATTTTCTTCCCTCAGGAAGATTTGGTAAAATTGTAGCAGGAATGAAATGGAAATGCTTTGTGCTACCTCAGAAAGTAAGGAGCTGCTGTGCCTGAAACTAAGCGAGAGAAGGAGAGAAGATCAAAAGGGTTTGTGCAGATTTTCTGACAGGATGTATCTTAAAAATCACAATATATTAAAACAATATTCAATACAGTGATCTCGGAGTTCTTAGGCAATAAAGTGGATCAATATGAGGCATGACGAAACCACAAGATGTGAATTCTGCTGTTTTGAGAACAAAAAAACACACTCCTCATTCCAAAGGGAGCATTATTCCAACAAAGGAGGCCTGACTGCAGCTTCTCTGGAGTGGATGGGATTTCAGCTGCAAGATGTAGAGGCAGTTCTGAAACTCTCACCCCCATCTTCAGCCTGAGAAGAACAAACTTCACCCTTTGTAAGGGTACGAAATGGGTGAAAGGTTTGACTGTGGAGGCAAATCAAGGTGATTAGACCAAAGTGACTGATTTTTTTTCAATTGTTGTTAATGATTATTTGCTGGTTTTTATTTAGAAATTCACTGCAGCCTGTAGAGAGTAATAGATATTTTTTAGGCATTTCAGGAACTCAGCTTAGTCTCTCTGAATTGCCATTAACTGCAGAGGGCATCTCAGAAAATTACCTTCACTAGGAGGAAATTGGGCTTTGTCATAAATGATAACTGTGCTTGAAGAAGAGATTACTATAAGCGGCTTACTGCTGGCTGTCGCATTGTTAAGCAGAATAGAACAAATTCACCAAGTAAGTGTGATACAGTAAAATGCACCTACAAATGGCTGGATTTGTGTGTATGTGTGACCTCAGCTTGAAAAATAAGGGCTGTATCAACCAGGGCAGCTCGTAAAATACTGCACTCTTTCAAGGTGTTGGATCTATGTTTCTATCCTCTATTCTCCATCCAGAGAGATGGAGAAACAGTAATCAAGCATAACTGCAAAATCAACAAGTGGAAAACCAACAGACTGTGAAAATATAAGCAACTTTATGATTCCACTAATAGGATAAAGGAAATTTGGGAGATGAGAATTTGTATAGTTGACATTATCACTGTTACAGCTTAATATAATTTAAAAAAAAAGTTTTTTGGAAATACACTTGGGAAGAAATGTATTTTAGCTACTCTAAAATCAGGTCACTTGACTATATTAGATTCTCAGGGCAGCTGATTTTATATTCTCTCAGTGCTTGTGTTTGTGAGCAAAATAAGTGAAGTACCTGGGCTTGTTTAGCAATAAATTGAAACCTGCTTGGTTTAGCATTTAGTGTGGCAGAGAGCAGCTAAATATTCTTGTGGGAAAATGAGGAATCTGGGCAACAGGGTCCCTCATTGCTTAAGTATTAATAACTATTCAGTCTGAGATTTTTCAGTAGAGAAATATGCACCCTGAAAATGCTCCCTCTCTTATCACAGACAATGCCACGTACATTGCTGGAACTGTATCGTGCTTAGTAATGTTATTTTTTTTCTCTCTCTTAAGTTGTTTATTTGTGCAGTTCAGGCAAACCTATCAAAAGTAAACACCAAATGTTAAAAATTTAACTTTAAATTTTAAAATTGAAATTTAATTTAAAACTTAAATTTAAATTTTAAAAAAGAGAAATCTGTATACTGTTTGAATTTTGCCCATCTATTTCTACAAGGAATTGAAATACTTCACAAGAAATATTTCTGTTCTTTTATGATAGCTCTATCTCACTTCTACAAGAGCACAGTTCCCCTTTTTTTCTTTTAAGGTGAGGGTTCAATGACTTTTTGTCAGGCTTTTCCATTTTGTTTTACTTTGGTTGCCTAGTTAGTATCTTTGAAAAAAACCTTTGAAGGTAGTCAGTTACTTATACAGAAAACACCACAGAACAGTTTTGAATATCACTGGATCATTTTGATCAGTTTCATAAAATCCTTGACTAGGAATTAAAATGTTAATTCTCTCTTATGAAAGGAAATTAAATTACTATTTTCCCATTAAGAAGCTGATGAAGATTTTCTGAGTATTTCAAAGTTAATTGTGTCTTAAAACCCTACATGCTTCACCGCAAGGAGAATATGAACTTAAACTTATCAGTTTGACTGAAATTTTATAAACAACATCAGTAGTGTTCAGTAAATATGACAATTCATTTAAACTGCTAATTGAATTCGGGAGAAATACCAGTCAAAGAAATGTGTTATATAGGTAGTACTCTGCAGAAAAGAAAATAAGAAAAAATAAAACCCAGAAGCAACACAGCTTTTTAAATTTTAATTTTAACTTTTCCACTGGTGGTTTTAAATATTTGTTTAACCTATCTTTCCGTTTTAGAAAATGTGCATTTTCCTTCCCTGGAGTTCCTTCTTTAGTGTGGAACTGACATCACTTCACTTAAACATGTGAGGTGAAACCACTCAGATATTGTAAAATCAGAGCTTAACCTTGAGCTCCACACAGAAAGACTCTGCCTTGCTGTGAGGTTTCGTGTAGGTGCACGTCTTTGTTCATTTCTTTAGAGGAAATAAGAAGCATGTTACACCAAACAGAAAAGCCCATTGTATTAATTATGCGTTTCTGATTTGATCCAGCAAATATTCATTGCTGAATACTGGATTTGTATTAGTGCAAGTGTTTATATCCCAGAGACCTACCCCCTCACTGCACTTAAATGGAAAATAACCATTGCTGATTTGTAACTCTGAGTTATCACTGAATTGCTCTCATAACACAGTTGTCTTACACTGGTCCAGTTGGTTTCTCCAGTACTCCAGCATCACTGGAAATGTCCAAATATCCCTTTGTATCCTGTCAATAAAACCCTTTTCTCTCTCTGTCCTTCTTTCCTGTGGCAAGTCCAGGGTATCCACTAATGTGGAGAGAGGTTGTTCTTGCAATAGTCAGCCAACGTGCAGAACAAAGGAGAGCATCTGGATTACAAATGTCCAGAAGTTCTTTCCAATTTAAATCATTCTATGATTCTGTGATGTATCTTTCATCAAAACTTTATTATACCTCATTGGTACTTGGGTAGAAAAGGTATTACAGACTCCAGATTAGTCAAACAACAAACATGCCGTCTCTGCAGAAGGAAAAAAGTGGGAAAAGACAGAGTAGATAATTGTCACAAATCTTATATTCTGAGATCACTGCTTTATGTCTTAGAAGTAGGGAAAAGACAGATTCTAGCAATGAGACTTCATGTTTAGTTTTAGGGCATGTGTTTTATTTCTAGTTCTTTAGAACAATTAAGAACATGTAAGGGAAATGGAAGTTTTCTAAGAAACTTAGATTTAGTTGAAGCCCTATTGCTGGCTGGTATTTTTCCAGTTAGGTCCTTTACGTTTCACTGTTGATAGTAATATTGTGGTGCTTAGCAGTGGTGGCCATCCATAAAGGATAGATGACACCGTCTGCTGTCCTGTGCCAAAACGTAAATAACGTGAGCTAAGGATCAACCAGTTTGGAAAAATGGACTCTAAGAGCAACACCTGATGCCCATTCATCAAGACCAGTTCACAGGTAGTCCAGTGTATCTGATCTCAGAGGGGTACAATGAAAATATCTGAAGACAATTTTTTTATATATGTAGTATTATCTAAAAATGTTGTACCCTGGAGCCTGTAACAACCCAGTTATTTCCTGAGAGATGCAGTTGACCTCAAGAAAACAACATCTCTAACACTGGTGGTCTGAACATGGAAGAGAAGGTGAAAGAAAGCACTAAGCTGAACATTAATAGGTTCATCCAGCTGTCTCCACGGTGGCAGCTGGGATCAAACCAACCTTACTTAGAGTCTGTCCAGGTAGAACGACATTCACTCACAGTAATTGAATGACGAGCAAAGAAGAACTTTGCCCAAAGCCTTCTTTGGCACCTTCCTGAGCCTCTGAGATGGCTAAAGGCTGTTCTGAAAAAAAGTCTAGAAAGCAAGCCAAGGCCAATGAGATTGAGAGAATGGTACCCACTGGGAGACAGTGGAAAAAGAATTGCTAATATTTCCACAATGTTCCTAAGATGCATACAGAGCATGAATATCTAGAACTGGAGGCTTAGCAGATCTTCAAAACGACCAGACTACTCTTAAAATGGCTTTGCATTTGAAAGCCTATCACTTATCTACTTAAAGCATCTGACTTTGGCAGTTGTTTAAAATTAACCCCAGACAAATCTGTCCCTGATATTGTGCAGAGTTATCACTGTGGCTGGAGAGCCGATCTGTACTTCAGGGGTACGTCACCAGGGTCTGTTGTATGTTGCTCTTCAAGCCATTCTTGTGTCTGTTTATGTCTCCCAGGCATTTCCCTTTTTTATTATTATTTATTTTGCAGAACTTTCTTCTGGTTTATTTCTGTTTAAAATTTACAGCTGTTGGCCAGGTTGAAAGCTGGTTTCTAAAGCCATTAGGAAGGCAGAGCATACTCCCAGTCCTTCTCCAGGTAGAAGTACAACATGCTCAAGAAGCCTGCAAAGCCAATTATATCCTGGGCTGCACAAAAAGAAGGCTGTCCAGCAGGTCGAGGGAGGTGATTCTCCCCCTCTTCTCTTACGAACCCCCACCTGTAGAGCTGCATCCAGCTCTGGGGTCCTCAGCACAAAAATTATGTGGGTCTGCTGTGAGGACAGACTAAAAGAACAGAAAAGGATAAAAAAAAAAAAATATTTGGCAATGAAATTGTCCATTATCCATCTCCTGGTTGATTTTTCATTACTGAAGTAAAATAGTCGCTGCTCTTCTTCTACTTTTACTTTAAAATACTTTAAAAGAATAAGATTTGGAAAATAACTTTTCTTCCTCCTTCCTGAAAAGGCAATTTTTTTCTGCCTCATTACAAGGCAATGTGGCTTTCTTCTTTTTTATAGTGTTGGCTTTCTCAGATGTGTTGTGCATTGTAATGTTGATTCTGTGGGAGGGGTTTTGTTGTGAGGGGAGGGGACTGGGTGTTGACTTTCACTGGGGCTTAGAGCTACTTTTAACAGGAACGTCGTGTTGAGATAGGATTGTTGTACTTGGAGAACATCTAACCAACATCTGAGGGAATCAAAACCTCTTGAACAGAAAAGTAACGACTGCCCTCAACAGAGACAACTGCACATGCTCTAAAAAGGCGGGATGGGGAAGGAGCCATGTCAACTAGTTCAGAAAGGGTTTTAATATGAATAATGGTTTATAAATATGTAATTAGCTGATGCAATGCCCAGGAGTATATAAGGGGGCCGGGGCAGGTGCTGTTGTTAATCGGTGTGTCTCTGGCTGTGGCTACGCACCCTGCGCTGTTACCTTTTGCTTTGTTGACTTTGTCCTTTATTAAATCTTTCAAATTTTAATTAAAGACTGAGTTCTATCTCTCACACCGTGGTTCCCTGGGGACAGTGAGATGCCATCACATCCAGGCCTTTCAGGCCAGGCTCTGTACAAGTTTTTACCTCTTGGTTTAAAAGCCAGAGTGTGTCCTCTCTGCAGCCCTCCTGGATCGAGGGTGATGAGCAGAAGGACACATTGCACCTGTGCTTAGGGCTGTGGCACTGTTCTTCCTTGCTTGCTCAGTAAAAAGCCTAGGGGGGCTCCAAACCCAGGAAGGAATTCTCTCTGCCTTTTGTTTCGGCAGCAGTTCTTTCATCTGCACAAAGACAAGGCCAGGCCTCCATCCTGGGAGCACTCCTGAGGTGACAAGGACACACTCCAAGGACAGCATGTGGGCCCCTGTTACAGATGGTTTGACTTTCGTAGGCCAGTTATATGTTACAATGTTTGTGAGTTTATTGAATTATGTAAGGACTGAGTCTGGTTAACTGGTTAATTGTTTAATTATAGTTATGCTCTGCAATGTAGGGGTGTAAGACCTCCGTAAGGCCACTAGATGGCAATAGCAAACATGGAATGCTATATTAAGAACTTTCCAGAAGGTCTCCACAGGTACAGTGACATCACCCCGAGTGTGGATTGGGGGATTCAAGGACCAGTGAGATGGGACAATGGACAAATGATTGTTCAGGAATGCACCCTGGAGTGAGACAATCAGGAATCCCCTGGACGAGCAGGTGAGGGAATGGATTGAAAAAGGGACCAGTCCTGACCATGAAAGAGACTCCAAGAACTCCTCTGGTGCTTTGCTCCAGGTCCTCCCTTCATGACTGACCCGCGTGCCTGTCAGAGGAGCACCCAGCGTAGCACACGCTGTTCTGCTCTGACTTGCTGTTTTGTCTTGGGCTACTCCCAAGTTCAAGTTTTCTGCCATCGTTAATAAACCAATTAAAATTGGCGACAGCGTCAGACCATTATTTCTGACACCCCTGAGCAAAGGAAATCTGCAAATACACAAAGGGTGCCCCAGGGGTGCAGCTCTACTTTTCTTCTCGTGCCTCCCATGGCTTTGGTGAGTTGTCCTCCCCACCTGAATCATGAAGACCGGGAAGGGCACTGTGCTGGCAAGGAGCAGTCTGACACTTCCCTGCTGACCAAGCAAAAGCCCCTGCGTATCGTTCAAGCTACAGAACTGTGGGAATAAATAAAAACATGTCTGAATCAGTGCAGCCAGGCTCCCAGAAGGGTCATGTAGGCCTCCCTGTGTTGTTGTGGGACACCTTGTTTGGGAATTGACCAAGTAAGTGACAGCTGGAAGCCTGGCTGGCGGAGAAGGTTGGGTTTATTCAAAGATTGGGATGCTGCAGTTGAATGTCCCAATTCAAGGCTGCTGCTGATCTCAAACTGGGAGGGGCTGTTGACTCTCTTGAGGGACAAGAGGCCATGCAGAGAGATCCAGAGAGATTGGAGCATTGGATTTCCTGTGGGAAAATCCATTTTCCCAATCCAACATGGCCCTTGGCCTATGGCTGTGCCCCACAGGACATGGGTGCCAGCCATGGTGGGGCACAAGGGGAAGGGCAAAGGCACCAGAAGGCTGAGGAAGCAGAGCCCAGGGACTGTGAGAGGGAAATAACAATTTATTTCTTTTTTGTTAAATGAAGGGTTGCAAAAGCCTTGCTAGTGCTGCTGGCGGGGGGGCCTTTTGCAGGGGCGAGGAGAGTCCTCGGGGTCAGAGGCCCTTCTCTTTGGGGGATGCTGGGGCTGCCCAGGTGAGTGGCGCCCACCTCGGGTAGGACCAGAGGAACTGTGGCTGGTGCCCTGGGCAGAGGGACCTGCCTCCTCCTGGGGCTGGTCCTGCTCTGGGGACACGGGCACAGCTGGGGGATGGCTGTGACCCCTGGCAGGGGTGGTCTCCGTTTTGGCAGCTTCCTCTTCCTCCTCCATGGAGACTTCAGGGCTGATGGCTAGAGTCCATGTCCGAGAGCTGGAGGAGCTGGAGCTGGGGCTGTTGGGGCTGGAAGAGCTGGAGGAGCTGGAACTGGAGCTGCTGGAGCTGCTGCTGGCTGCTGGGCTGTCACCCTCACCTGCGGCAGCATGAAAGCACAGCACCCTCTGGGTGCCCTCGCTGCAGTGGCTCACAATGATGTTGATGATGCCCTGCATCAGTGGCACTGTGTGTTCCTCCAGGACACCCTGCAAACCCTGGATCATGATCTCCTGGTCTGGCCCGTACACGCAGAGAGCATGCAGGATGGCACTCTGTGTGCTCCTTGCCAGCCACCACTGCTCTCTGTAGATGGCCTCCATCCTCTGGTTCAGCCAAGCCCGCACAGGCTCCAGGAGATCCCTTCGTCGACGGAAAAGTTGTGCCCAGACCTCAAGCAGGACACCGCCCACAGCTCGGGCTGGTGTCTCTTGAGGAGAAGAGGGATGGGCCAGCACAGGGGGATGGGCGCTGTTGTTGTCCTGGGCCCCGGGAGCTCTCCGTGCCTGGCGGGTGGCCGCTGGGAGCTGCTCAGGGGCTGTGATGACTATCTCCAG
>VZRQ01008173.1:281-29364 GCA_013397975.1 Machaerirhynchus nigripectus
CCTGTTGCCCATGACTTGGCAGTGTGGAAAGACTGTGAAAGATTCAAGGGAGAGACACCTTTTTCACTTCAACAGGTTGTTTTTCTGGGCGGACTGTTGGTTTGTGAAAATTCTGTGGCACAGCAGAAGAACCTCTTTTCTTAAGCATAAAAAGACTCCTTAAAAAGTGCAACTCTGACCAAAGTCCCATGTTTTGTTTGGTTTTCACTTGTGAGAGGCTTGTAGTAAAGTAGGAGGCACTGGGAAAGAAAGGTGTTTAAAGGTTTGCTTTGATTTCTTAAAATTTATTTTTTTACTTTTCATTCTGTTATGATAAACTTTTCTGTATATTGCAACTGTTTAAGTGTGGACCTTGTTTTACCCCAAAGTTCCTTTACTTTTTCCTCAATAAATCCATATTCCCCTTATGCATATAATTGGATTTAGTGTGTTTGGCGTTTAAACCAGCGTCAAATCACGACAAGGTGATTATTCATTTCCAATGAATATGAAATGCATAGAAGCATAAGAACAACCCTACAAATGGTAAAAATAAGACTAAGACACAATCAGTATGAAACTAACAATGTTTTCTTGTACTACCCTTGATTTTTAATTAGAATACATGTGCTAGAAGAAACTTTACAGAAAAGAATAACACAGTGATGTTCACTACTAACGCAGAAGCCAGGAAAAATCCACTGAGAAATTACCACATGACAAAATGCCTCAAACTTGGAAGTGATGCTGAATATTTCAAGGGAGTGTTCACATTATTGTTATCCATGGGACAATTACTTTGTTCCCTGGCTGGTGGTTCAACCATATGGCCATTTCAGCTGTTTATAATGAAGTAAATATGTCTTTTATACTAGAAATTCATCAAACAGACTTGATTTGAGACTGACACCATTTCAGTTTGAATAAGACAACTCTTGTTTTTAATTTCCTTTCCTTATAGAGAATCTAGAACAGATTATAAACCCCTATAAAGGACAAAAATAAAATCACCCAATATTTCTTATGATCACCTCCTGAAAATACATGGGGGAACACCTCTCTTAAAAGCTGTTGCAAATACAAAACCTTATTAAACTCAAAAGACTGAATTCATTCCCTGAAATTAATTCCTTTAATCTAATATCATATTAATTCCAGCCATTACAACAATTTTTAAAAGGAAGAAACATTATTAGAAAGGTAAAATTCTAATTTCATTAAACAAACATTAAATTAATTTTAAGCCCAAGAGCCAGACTTTTCTTTTTCTCCTCTATGGGTTCTTTCATTAATTTTGAATCAAAAACATTCTATGAGGGTGCATTATAATAACTCATACTTTAATAAGAAAATCTCATTTTAAATAATTTTCTGTTTAAATTTTCTGGGCAATGAACCTGCTTATTGGTAAGAGACTAAAGTCAAAGCTCATTTTACTTAATGGAAAATTTAAGTCTGTGACAGAACCTAGATTGAATTCCATTTACTTTGACCTTTAAGTTACACATGCTGATGAAACAACCAAGAATGCACCTTTGAAAATAAAGTTCAGAAATACTAATTTTAACTAATTCAAGGAAAATGAAATAATTAGAGGTGGGTTTAAAGTTTTAACTAATATATTAATATAATGTACCAGTGTCCTTAGCTCTTTTTAACCATGATTAATTTTGAAATATGCCTTTGAAAGATACACAGTGTAAAGATATTTTCTTTTGATGAGGAGTATTTATCTAGGAATTGAAATATATTGCATGGTTGTTAGTCTTCTAGGAGATTAAATGCTGGCCAAACCTTGACTGTTTCATGCTTAAATTAAAAAAAAGGATTGTCATCAATAACTTACAGACTATGTAGAGAGCAAAAGTTTAGGCTGTCTTGTGTTATCTATATATTAATGGCACAGAAACATTAAAAAATTCCTATAATGAAAGTTTGAGTAATTTGCTTCTTTTCAAGAATTATCAGATGATCAGGACTATGCTTTCTTTAATTTCTGGAGATGTTCTGCACTGTCAGCACACAGCATCTCTGATAAAAATTCTCCTTCCACATATCACCACACAATTACTGCAGAGAAATGTTACTAGTTTATTTCTATCTCTATTTTGCTCTAATTAGAAGAATAAAAAGTAAAATTACAGACATAGTTAAAACATAGTTTACATCATTAGAACATGACCACTTTACTCCGAAATATGTTGAGAAGAATAGAATATACTACAATATATGGAATAACAACCTAAAAAATGGAATATAAATCCTAGTATGAAACGGTTTTAGCTGAGAATAGAATGGGAAAAACTTTGATTACATTTAATTACATCCTATTTTGAAGCATGTCAGTGTTTCAGTGTACACCCAGACTACCTGAGTTCTGGTGATGAATTTTTATTTTACTTGTTGAGGAAAATTAAAGGCATAATTGTGCTTAAATATAAAGAGATTTAATGAGCAATCATAGAATGGTTTGGGTTGGAAGGGACCTTCAATATTAATTCAGTCTAAACCTCTTGCCATGGGCAGTGACATATATCAGGTTGCTTAATGCCCTGTCCAACTTGGCCTTGAACTCTTTCAGTGATGGGGCATCCACAACTTCTCTGGACAAACTGGTGTTAGAGTGTTTCACCATCCTCATTGTAAAAAAATTATCCCTTATTTCCAACCTAAGTCTACCCCCCTTCTGTTTAAAACCACCACCCACTGTCTTAATTCAACAGGCCCTACTTAAAAGCCTGTCCTCATCTGTCTCGTAAGCCCCCTTTAAATATCAGGGGGCCACCGTGAGGTCTCCCCAGCACCTTCTCTTCTCCAGGCTGAACAACCCTTGGCCTTTCTTCGTAAGAGAGGTGTTCCAGCACTCACTGATCATTTTTGTGGCACATACCCACACAGAGGACCTTGCACTCACCTTTCTTGAACTTTACAAAGGCTTTGGCTAGACTCCTACCTCCATAAATGGCTCTTCAAGGAGTCTGCAAAGATACATAACGAGCCAATTACTTATAGACCCTTTCAGCAAGACAGACCTCGTGGACAACAGCATCAGGTTGATGCTGATTTCATTCCCCAGCACCAATTCTGTTTACCAGAACGAGGCCCTGAGTGCTTTTATTCCATGACTGTCACACCAAAATACTTAGGCATTTCTTACCTCATCAGCAAACTTCATTCTCTTATATGGAGTGAAGATTTATATATCTATCTCTTATCATTCCATAGTCCGGCCTTCTTGTCCTACATGCCATATCATTCCTTGGTCACGAATTACTGCAGAACTGCTACAATGTGAATTTTCACTTCAATTACTAAAAATACAGCTTTCCTAAGCACATATAAGAGGTTTTCTGAGGTACAATATTTCTGAAAGAACCAATTACAGCATTAAAAGCACTTTTACATACTTACTGAAAAAAAAATAAAAATCACAGTCCTATTTAAAAATCATTAATCTGCATAAATATACGTTTGCTAATTTTCTCTGGAGCTCTTCTCTAAAGAGTAGAACTTTAAAATATCTGGTTTAATCTTGGGTGTTCCTTCAAAACTCAGCTTGTAAAGCATGTCAGATAACCAGTACCACTTAGTAGTCCAACCTTGAGATAGTAAGGGTTTACACAGGCTTCAAAATAGGTACATTTGAAAAGGACTGCTCAGAAGAAAAGATAAATCACATTGAAGAATTTATTAGAAACATAAATTCAATATACTAACTTTTTTTTTAACTGTGTCTCTCAAATTCCATGATTAATGGAAACACATTTCCAGGCTATGATTCATCTAAAGTTTTTAGGTATCTGTTTCATATTAACATAAAGCACTTTTCTAATTGCAAATTTATTTTTATTGATTATGAAGGAAATATTTGCTGAGTAGCACAGGCTTAGATATTTGTTATTTCAAGCTCATACTCAGTCCTAAATTATCAGTCTGAGACGTGAACTGAAGAGCTCCTGTCTAGTGAGTACCCTAACAGTTGATAATTCAATGGTAACCTTTCTTTTTCATAAGCTCTTTCACCCTAGATCTGAGACTATTCAGCTGACGTGATCACTGTGATCAATATTATGCATATTTCAGCACATAGATGCTTACTGAAACATTTCTCATCAGTTCTAACAGACTTCATTACCAACTGCTGCATGAGGAGTGGAAGTTCAGTTCACTCAGCTAATCCTCTCCACCTGTACACTCTGTCAACTTTTCATTTGTGAATTAATTCAAACTGTCTTGGGGCTGGAGAAGAACTCCAGGTACATACCTAATACAGAGTGTGTTTCTCTGTACTAGCACAAAGCCATAGATGCCTCCTCTTTCTTCTGTGTACTACTAGACAGATGCCTATTTTTTTTTCCACCTCTAAGATTAAATGGGTAGGAATAGAAATAATTGATCAATAATTCAGTTATGAAAAATAAATTTTTTTCTTCATTCTGACTTTATCTCTTTGAAATAGTGGATGTTACAACACACAATCTGCAGCAGGATAGCTTATTACCTTTGCATGGTGTTCTAAGATATGGGCAAAGATAAGCACATGGCAGCACAAAGGGGTACATGGCAGCACAGACCCTGGGGGGAGGAGGTGTCACGGGCAGAGCCCTACAGAGAGGAGCCTGCCAGAAGCTGACAGACGGGTGAGCAGTGCATGATCACCCCATAGAAGGACATTAAAAAGGTGCATTGCTGATGTGGGATAGGTCACGAAGTGAGAATTGCCGTGTAAGGAAATACTGTGTCTTACAGATGTGTATAAAAGTAGCTCATTCCTTTGAGTAAAGAATTCAGACCGGAGATTCAGATCCAGGAACCAGATTCAGACTCAGATTCAGTCTGAATTTCAATCACCGACACTAAGATAGTAAGTACAGATAAGTCACTGTAATCTGTTGTGGGTTGTGGAAGATTTTTTAAATTTTAGTTTCACTTTTTTGTTAAATTAAATAAGAATTAGAAATGAGCTAAACTTCTCCTCATAAAAGAGGTGCTCCAGACTCTTCATCATCTTTGTGCCCTCCACTGTCTCCAGTAGCTCCTTGTCTTTCTTGAGCTATGGACCTGAGAACTGAACACAGCACTCCAGATGTGGCTTCACCAGGGTTGAGCAGAAGGTCAGGATTGCTCCCTCTGACCTGCTGGCCACATTCTTCCTAATGAACCCCAGGATACCACTGACCTTTCTGGCCGCAAAGGCACACTGTCAGCTCATAGTCAACTTGTCATGCACCAAGGCTCCCAGGATAAATCTATCAAAAGCCATTTTATAATTCAGCTAGGTATTTAGCTTTATTCCCTGAGTTACTATATTGATGTGAAATCCAAGGCAGTGAAGCTATGGAGGTGAACAAGACAAAGTTCTGTCACTTTTTTATGTCAATTTATATAAATGGACCTCATGTCACAGCTAAATATTTTTTTCTTCACTTGATTGTACATGTCCACTAGATGAAACACATAAAACATCTAAACTGTCTCACCTGTTCAGTAATGGAGTTCCAACAGGCCACTGGAAGCAGGGAAGTTGACCTCAACTTGTTTCATAAAATCAGAGTGGAACCAGAATGTTCAGAAGACTAACCATTATAAATCTGGTATCTTATTACTGTCCGATTGGTTTTGATTTTTGCACTGGGGATTTTATCAGATACACACAAACCTTTGATCTGCCATGCATAGATCAAATACTTCTTCGTTCATCATGCAAAAAATACTTTTTTCTCTGACTTGTTCCTTCATGTCATTCAAAAGCTAAACCAAACTCATCTCTGGGCTGTAAGTATATATCTTTGATTTTCAAATGAATAGAGTTAAATTGCCAGAGTTGCTTGTATGCTTATTTTTTTCTTCCTTTTTCCCGAAGAGTGTATGTCTTTTAAAATTTTTATTGTAAACCATATATAAAATATTGCAATTCTCAGTACGCAAAAGAATAATTTTTTAATTTATTGTGATAACTATTTATAATAAATCATAACTTTGACAAATAATTTTTTTTGAAATTGTAGTGGTCTTTATTGACAGATGTAATATTTCATACTGTGCCCAAAAAGCATCATAACAGAACTGTTGGTTAAAAATTACTTAAATGTGATGCAAGGTCCTTTGAGTGATTTACAATCCTCCTCGACAGTGTTCTGCTTTTAACCCATTCCTTCCAACAGCTGATTTGTTTTCAGTGAGGCAAGAGAAGTCTCACAGGGTAGATATCCATACTTCTGAAGAAAAGATAGACGAAGGAAAAGTTTGAGCACTGTTTGAGCACTACATATTTCCTGTCTCTGTACTTCCCAGTTTGGTTTTGAGCCAATCCAACTGCATCTCTAGTGTAAATGTGCCACTGAGGCTAACCCAAAATAAGGGGAAATTAAGTGAATATGTACCACCTTAGATCTCAGAGTCAGGGGACATGTCCATAGTTTATTTTATTTTTTTATTTACTTATCATAATAGACAAAGGCAAGCTGTCTGGTTCCCCCTGGACTTCAGGAGCATGTCAGACAACATACATTTTTGGCACAGAAGTCAACTATTCAGCAACTGCCAAATCAGCTGTGACTCTGCAATAGGTCTCGTGGGATATGAAAAAGATTTAAGTAAGCAAGGAAACAGATGCTCTTTGTACAGGTGAGAGAGCATGTTGTTTTCTCCATGTGTCCAAAATTTCATGGTGTTATGGTTTCAGCACTGACGTTTAAACTCTGATACAGGTATAACATACCTATAAATGTACACAGATTTGTATTTAACCTGCCTTCTGAACAAGCTTTCTTCTCCCACTTTATTGCGAACTGGTAGTACAAGTATTCACACATCAAAAAATTATCTGAAGAAGTTTCAGTTTCAGTCAGCAAATGGTATTCAAACGGGGTTTTTTGGTGATGGTGAGATATTTTTACTTAATGTGTGGTTTCATTTGTTTGTTTGTTTTCCATCCTCTGTATTGGTCTTTCAGTTTATAGTCAAAATACACATTAACCTCCCCAAATACCAGCATTTCAGCTTTCTCTGCACAGTTTTTTCCCTTCTGATTTACTTGGTGGTATGTATACTCTACTTTTGTCAGCATTTTCTCCTTAATTATGCCTTCTTAGCTCAAACACAGACATCTGTGCTGTCTTAAGCATTATGTGAAGAATTATTTCTGGCATAGACTCCCTCATGCATAGCTTAAAACGAAGAGCTATTACACTGGTAGTGTTCCATACTAGAATAATTTTGATCAACTCTCACTGCAGTTATAAACTTTGTAAATGTTGGAGAGAAAATGGATATTATAAAAAGATTTGAGAGACAACAGCTGTGGACAAGCTGTACAGCTGGCACATTTCAACTCATCATAGCTGTACAATGCAACAGACAAGTGTAGTTCGTTCCCAGATCTTGACTGACTTCCTTAAAATAAAAAATTACTCAACGCAAGTGAGATTTCTGTCTCTTGGATGAAAGAAAGTAAAAGAGAAAGAGAAGAAAGGAGAGTTAGAGAAGAGAGAGTAAGGGAGGAAGGATCTGTCTTTATGTAAGACAGAAGAAGTAAGACATGATGTAAAGATTTTTTCAGTCCTTTAATGGTGTACCTCAGAAACTAGTTGACTTTGGTGGGGAGGGGGAATATCTGCTGCTCTGTAATGAAAAAGTGAAAAACTTGGCTCAAAGACATTTTTAGCCATGAGTGTCAGTAATGTAAATCCCCCATCCCCAAATAGGGATAGATAAAATTTAAATCTTTCAAGTTTTAATACCAAAAACTTCTGTAAAGATGTTCACCTAACATATTTAAAGCAAAGTAGGTATCTTGAAAAAAATAATCTAAAAATTTAAGCAATGGTTATCTCAGCAAAGTTACATAGTTAATTTAAGTGATTAAGTGATTTTTTTTTTTACAGGTTTTACATAAGTTATATTTTTTAAATCTGCAGAAACACTTTGGGGAGAAAATATCATTAGGATTAACAGAAAGCATTCTGTAAGTGAAATAAACTTCATTAGACATACTACCTGAGAGTCAGAAATACACTTCAGCACTAAATTAAGCATATGTGCAATTCGGTTTCTGAAGCGTGGTGTTTTTCTGCAAGCTGGGTGTTCAAAGTTCCACCGTAGTTAATGAAATCTAGAAATCTGTTTAGCTTACCCTAAAAGTATTCCTGTGTGTTTGGTCTGCTGAACATTTGCCCAAGCTTCACTGATTGTACAGACAAAATCTTCACTGACTATAGTGGGATTTAGATATCTATCACACCCCAACATAACTGAGGTGGAAGAGAATAGTTTACAAATCATCACACAGTATCCTTGTCTACATGGTAAACAGATGTGGATTTGATGAGTGGAATATTTGATGGATGAAAAATTGGCTGGGCAGCCATATCCAATGAGTTGTAGCCAATGACACAGGGTCCAAAAGAAGAATAGTAATGAGTGGTGTCCTCAAAGCTCTGTATTGCAACCAGTATTGTTCAATGTCTTCGTTGGTGGCATAGGGAGTGGGATTGAGTGCATACTCAGCAAGTTTGCAGAGGATCTCTGAGCAGCACAGCTGATTTGCTTGAGGGGCAGAATGCCTTCCTGAGGGGCCTTGACAGGCTTGAGGAGGCAGCCCATGTAAAACTCATGAAGGCTAGCAATGCGTGCTCACAGCCCAGAAAGCCAGATGAATTCTGGGCTGCATAAAAATCATGGCCAGCAGGTCAAAGAAGCTTATATTCCCCTTCTGCTCTGCTTTGTAAGACCCCCACCTGGAGTACTGCAGTCAGGTCTGAAGCCCTGTGTTCAGGTCTGAAGCAAAAGGACAGATACCTGTTAGAGCAAGTCTAGAGGAGGGCTTTAGTGATGTGGGGGCGTCGATGGATCGATGCTGTGTTTTTTCCACAGGGTCCCTCGTGGGAACGCTTAGGCAGCACTCTGCCAGCACCCACGCGTGCACACGATCTCACCCCCGCAGGCTGTCGCGGGCAGCCACTCACACACACAGTCTAAGCTCTGACCGGAGACAAAAAGGTGAGAGGGGTTCTCTGCATGCAATTCCAAGGCATTTATTGGAACCAACAGACTCTAAGGGAACAGAGGCATAGAACACAGACCAAAAGCCCGTGTGTGGTTTTATCCCGGTGGGCCCGAAGGGCAGGCAGAGCATCAGAAGCCAATAGTCTGAGGGCTAGGGGGTAGAGGCAAGGTTGAGTGACATAACAGGGGCCATTGGGAGAAGGGAGAAGGGAGGGGGGAAGAGGACCAGGGGCCAGTGGGATCTCGGTAAAGGGAGAACTTTCTAGCACAGTGGTGTGGGGAGACACCACCTTGCAGTAACACTGGGGGTGTAATGTGGACTTAGCCACCGCAACAGAGGGCCACAAAACTTACTAGAAAAATGGAGAACCTTTCCTATGAGGAAAGACTGAGAGAGTTGGGGCTGTTCAACCCACAGAAGAGAAAGTTCTGGGGAGACCTGATTGTGATGTTTGAATATGTAAAGTGGACTTATAGGAAGATGAAAAGAAACATTTTGCCAGGGTCTGCAATGACAGGACAAGGGACAGTGGTTTTCAACTGAGAGGTGGTAGATTAGACTGGATAACGGAGAAACTTGTTACACTGAGAGTGATGAAACAGTGGAACAAGGTTCTTAGAGAAACTGTGGATGCCCCATCATTGAAAGAGTTCAAGATCAGGTTGGACAGGGCTTTGAGCAACCTGATCTAGCGAAAATGTCCCTGGCAGGGAAGTTGGAACTGCATGATCTTTAAAGATGTGAGAGACTAAAATGTTATGGTCAATGGCTTAAATATTGTTATAAAGGACTTTTTGCCCATTATGGCAAAACTGTATAAAGAAGCTGCAACCACTTAAGCTCACCTGAAGATGCCTCCTGTACTGGAACTTCAGACTGTGAGTTAAGCTGCCTAAGGTGACACTATTGCCCATTTATCTCAGCCTAGGGAGAAGTAAACAAGGCTGAGGGAGAAGAATGTATCCACAAGAAAATCAAACCCAGCAGCTGTCCAGAAAATCATCTCTGGCTTGGTTTGGAAGGAGGCCATAAGCCCATAGGCTCATCTGCTGAGGCCAGGTTTGCACAGATTCCCCAACAACCAAGGGGGGAGGAGGAGAGTTTTGGGGGTGTGGCATAACCCCTGGTCAGAGGGAGCAAACACCCATCCTCCCTTCCTAATTACAAATTGGCTGCGTTGTAAACTCCACCCGCAGGGAGGCTACATCCATGGGGCATTCACATGAGGAGCAGCTGAGGAGGTGTCATAATCCATCAAAGACCCCCGAAATACCCCCAGACTGATTCCTGAGGCCTTGCACCAGAGCACTGCATATGATACAAAGAGATGCAACAGATCCAGACTGTTGCAAGAGACAGTGTCAAGCTTACCCCCCTCCCCCTCAGGAAAGGCACCTGGTCATTCCCACCTGGATGTTACATGGTCCAGAATATCTCTTTGATTTGTCCGAGTCATCTGCATAGTTATGCACATTCCCTGGCTATTCTGCACCTCTTAATCTGTTCACTGGCAGAACAGGGTGAGCACAATGTAGGTCTTCATGCTGTACCCACTCTTCAGGAAAAACTAGAACATTAGTGTGTTATCAGTTTTCTTTTGGATAAAAAATCTAAAACACAGCAACATATGAGATGTTATGAAGAAAATTAATTCTATCATAGCCAGACCCAGTACAATATTTTACAATTCAATTTGCAATTTTGCTATTAGGCACACAATATTTATTGCAAAACACTAAATCAATAATTCTTCCAGTAGTTCTACTGTTCTATGATATTTCTCTTTTTCTTTCTTTTTTTTTTTTCTTTTGTTTTGTTTCCATAAAGAATGGAATTTTTCAATTTCTTACAATTCTGCATCATCAAAAGCAAAATACAAACTTAGTGTTGAAATTGTCTGTGGTTAATTTGCAGTCTTACTGATCATTTTGTTGATAGCTTATGGCTGGAGTTTTAAAAATAATTTAGTAAGGTAATTTTTTCTTTTTTAAATCTATAAAATGAGACATAGAATGATGAATTTTTGTTATGAGTATTGGACCGCTATAATATGGTATTGAATAAAATCCACATGCTAACACCAGAAAACAGGAAATTACTAGCAGATTCAGAAAATGATGAGCATGTACCTTGATTTTTATTATGCACTGTTATTTCAGAAAGAATGGTTTCTTTGTTGGCCAGCTTCTGGCAAAGAACAAAACAAACCACAGGAGTAATTCTAAAGAGACAGTATTTTAAAATGTAAATCTTTAAAACCAGTTTAAAATCAAACCAAACAAGCAAAAAAAACCAGTTTAAAAACAAAACACAAATTAAAATTTCATAACATCATTGAAATGTGTGGGGGCAACAGATTACTGAGAGCCAAGAACTTCAGTAGGGGAAATAAAGGGCTAAGGAATCCCCCACATATTTCAAATGTGACTAGAATTACAGCAATGTGGGTAGACTGACAACAATACGGGTAACACTCAGGAAGGATCTGAAGTTTTAGAATATCAGATAAAATTGTGCATTAGTATACACCTGAGTCTTGAGGGGGCTGTTACTGCAAATCTTGGTATTGAAATGCCAAACAAACAAATATCAAAGACACTGCAAGTTCTAGGTGAAGTTGAAAGAGTTAAAACCCAAGAGCGATGATGTAGGATATTTATCCCTGTTCTCTCTCAGGAAGAAGTGATGTTATAATTCTACATGAACTGCACGTAGCCAGAAATTACAGTAGTAAACGTGTTGTATACTAACTTCAAGAAAAGCATTGATGTTTTTGTTAGTTGGTCACAAATAAAAATTATTACAATCACTTGAAATTACTGTCTAGGAAACTGTTTTGGTGAAAAGGCTCAATACATAACAGAAGTGGCTAAATATTGATTCAGTAGAATTCTACACACACACACTCACATACACATACAAAAAAAAAAATTCTGACATAAGATTTCTAGAAAGTAAAGCAACTGAGGGGAGTTATGAATATCATTTAAAAAGAGAGAATATGAGCTTCATGTAAAGAAAAGAGTAAGAATTTGTATATATAAAAGAATAAAGCACAACAAGGAATAAAGATCCTCCATTATGACCTAAATAAATAAATGAATAAATTTGACCAAACATGAATGAAGGTTTTTTCTAAGCAGGTAAGAAATAACTCAATGTATCTACCTACAGAATCTGACAGACTAATATGCAGAAACCAGAGAAGCATAAGACCTTCACTTCTGTGGAAAGTTCTTAAGTGCTGAATTTATGACTTTTCTGAGGACTATAGCTGTCAGCAATAGAAATGTAGTAAGGTTGATGTTAACTCCCAAGCTAAAGCAGGGAAAGCATGTATTAAAGAGCAAATAACTGAACTACAGCCATACAAATTCACAGGGTCTGCTGAAATGTACCTTCAAGAATTTTAGAAGTGTTTGTTTATGTCTGAAATGCTGGTAGTTATTAATAAATTCTATCAAATTAATAGTGTCTTTTCTCTTTGATAGCCAGCCAATGTTATCTATATTGGCTTTATTAAACCCTTTGATGCATTCACTCATCCTATTGTAATTTTCAGAATTAGGCTTTTCTCAGTTAATGGCAATTATATTTAATATGGTGTTTGAAAACCATTCATTAGATTTGAAATTACCTAATATATCTCTCCCTCTCCCCAAGGTATATGCATTGTAAAAAAGAAATTTTTGATGACATTTTTCCATTTCAGAAGCAGAGAATTATGTTTTTAATCTTCCATTAAGATATCATTTTTTGTTTTAAATACTGAAAATAAGCATTTTTAAAATTCTAAAATATTTTGCATAGAATACAATTCAAATGCTCTGAAGTGCCAATATTTTAATCCCACTCAAAAGAGACAGGAAAAATAATTTCTGCTTGAACTGAACAAATTTTTTTGAAAAAGGCACAGTTGCTGTAGCTGCAGGGGCCCCAGATAAATGCCAAGTACTAGGGAGATATCATTTCACTAAGAACTAAACTGTTATTTCTCTATTCAGGAGCTTGTAACAAAAGCGTCTGTTCAAAATTGTTGATTATGATATCTGTCAAACTAGAATATTAATTTCTCACTTAGTTTGACATCTAAATTAAAAGATATATGACGAAGAGAAAATCCATGCAGGAGAAATGCATAATTGGTTGGAAAAAGCATCCTTCCAATAGTTATTAGTAATATGCTGCAAACTGGAGGATTATTCATTTTCATACCTCAAAGGGGTCTGTTTTATTTCCAGTGTTGTTCACTGAGTTATAATTTTCTTAATGAAGAAAAGAAAAATTTTAAACACTCTGCATGGCCAGACTACAGTTCAGAATTTTCTAAGTGAATAAACTTAATACCTGGTCCATAATATTGATGTATACATTTAAAAGCATTTACTTGGGAAAAAAAAAAAATATAAGAAATTTCTTTACAATATTGACTTTCACGCTATACTTTAGCAATAAAATGCCCCGAGGACCAGGGGTATAGGTGTACATGTAGGCCTATACATGTCAAGAGGTGCCTAAGAGAGGTGATATTGCTTCTTAAAGCCAAATAGTTACACATGGGAGATGAGCCATCCAGCCTGCAGAAGATTAGACATTAATGAATTATTCCATTCACTTAGATGAAGGAAAGTGAGAAACATAAGCTAAAGAATTTTGGGAAAATTTAAGAAACAGTAAAAAAAGTAAAATAATTTTACTTGAAAAGTAGTTACACAAACATTTATAAAGTAAAGTTTCAGAAAGTAACCTGAAGGTTCCTTAAGCATTTCAAGACAGAAAATTGTGCTGTTGTTGTGAAAAAGACAAAAGACATTCTGGGAATACTAATGCAAGTATTGCATGAAAAACATGAAAGATGCTATGGTTCTTTTCTGGAAAGATGTTGTCTGTTTCTGTCACTCCCCCTTCAAAGATAAAAGGACACTGGAGAGTGATATCTTTATTTTGTTATGCCTCTATGCATGCATACATACATACTTTTTGCAGACCGTCCTAAACAGAAGTGCTTATGTTCCAAAAAGATATGCTGCAATCCAGCTTCAGTCCGAAAAGTGTCTTGCTACATTGGCTGTCAGTGTGATTGAGATAATTAGCCCAATTTCTCAAGTGTATCATTATGCTGGCAGCATAGGAGGCTTTGAATCAAAGCTATGCCGTGCTGAGCCAGTTTGGACAGGCAGAACACACTTGAGTCTATTTCTATGAGATATTATGGATATATTTCCAAGGGTACTGGAAGAGAAAGACGTTAAATATACTACAAATAAAGTATGAACTGTATGAAAAAAAATGGAAGTAAAGAAAATAACCTTGTCTTTCAAAGTAGTTTCACTGGATGAAGAAAAGCAAAAAGTGTGGGTCAAAATGTGATTTTGTAAATGTTATTTTAAGGTTCATTTTGCTAATTTGTTAAAGGGTAGTGGGAAATAAACTAAGTTTGTGTCAAAGTGATACTTTTCTATCTATTATTTCCCTGAAGGCATTAAAATGTGTCACTGACATGTCTGAGGCAGCACTTTTTAACATTAGTTTTAAAAATCTGTGTAAAAGACATCAGCTAATCATAACAGGATAGTAGCTGCTTCACTTGCAAACACTCACCTTCAAATCCAAGGCAAAAGGTCATAATTTTTTTTATTTCTCAAAAACATTACGTGAAAACTTTTCCAGCTTCTTGACTTTTTTCTTAAATTCAGTCACAGGTATGTTATGATCTTCAGTTTTGTTCTTTTACAAATATTGACTTTCTTCTAAGGTTTCTTCTAGCTACATTAGTCAATAAAGAATGGTTAGATTACCTCAAAAGACTTGTTCCTAGTCAAGCTGTTACTTCATCTGGCTCACAGTTCCCACTTCTTAATCCCAGTGCATAACCTCCCTTTGTTACTCAGGATTTATTATCTGTATGATTCAAGATAGCAATATGGGGCTAGTTTCAGTCACAGATGTTCTAACATTATTTCAGTGAAAGAGAAATTAGTTTAGGTTTCTCAATTGCTTTTTTTTTTTTTTTCCCATGGGAATGCACCACTTTTTTAGGACTTAATTAAAAAAAAACAAAAAAACTTGAGTAATTTCTGGGTTGAATTACAGTTCAGATCAGTCAGTATCTCAGTGGTTAGAACACTGATTCTGTACATGTCCTAGAATTACAGAGTTATAGAATGCTTTGGGTTGGAAGGGATATTAATATTCATCTATTTCGAATCAACTTGCCATTTGCCACAGGAACACCTTCCACTAGACCAGGTTGTTCAAAGTCCCATCCGACCTGGCTTTGAACACTTCAAGGGATGGAGCGAGCATTCCAAGTTTGTTGGGGCAGCCTGTTCCACTGCCTCATCGACCCCACTGTAAAGATTTTCTGTTCATTAATACTCATTAACATGAAGACCTCAGGAATATATTTCAGGAATGAATTTACTATAAGGGGTGTGGTTTTGTTCCCATTTATAGACAGATAAATTTAAAATACATCCATTATTTTTCTTCAGCAGAATTTAAATGTCTTCTATGAAAGTTTATTCAGAAGATGCCTGAGTATCTCCAGCATGAAAAATCAAGAAGGGATCAGAAAACATATATGTAAATCTAAAAGGATACTAGTGAATAGTGAGTTCTTTAGCTCAGTAATTTTGGAAGACTGATATATGTGAATTTTAGTTTGAAAAACAACTTTTAAAATAAATGATTGGACAGCACCATAAAACTTATAAAGTGTGTATATTTAAATAGAATTATTTTGAAATTCACTTAGTTTCATTCCCTTTTGTCTTACTGTGTATATTGCTAATTTAAGTTTCATCTTTTATCAACATGGCCACAGAAAACTGTACTTTGATCCTTTCACCTTGTCTCACAGTGATACTTCAATCTTTTAATCTATTCCTTTAAATGGTCTGCTCATCAAGGACTGAAGTCTAGTTTAATTACAGATTTCTGCAAAGACATATTTTCACTCGTGTATTGTGTTGGTCTCATCTGTTCAGGGCAGAACAGGATATAGAAAAACTGACATCCTGTTTTGGGGGCTAGATAGACTGGGGAGAAAAGGCATTTATACGCATATGAGTTTTTCTGCAGCATAATGACTTCTTCCAAAAACTGGGTTTCCACAGGGGACTACTGCTAAGAACTAGCTTTGTATCCAAAGGAAATTATATTGTTCTACTTTCAGAGATAGTATAATAAAACTGAAGCCAATTTGTTTACACTAATGTAAAATCTGAGTAAGCAAAGAGGTACCTAAGGAGGTCTAGAGAAATTGCTCTTATAATCATGGAGGACTTGCGTGGGGAAAAAGAAAAGATAAATTCCTCAGTTTATTTAGAAAACATAGAAACCAGAGAAATAAGGAACTGAAAACTGGAGATTTTTATTGGCAATATGGTAAGAGTTATTAAATACTGAGATGGACTCCAGCTTGTAGAGAGGCAAGTTTGCATGTAAAATTAGATTCCTAATACAGCAGTTGTATTCTGTACTTGGAAGTTGGTTCAGCATCCTAAACAGAGCAAACTGCTTTAGATGACTTTAAGTGTGACTCCCAGGTGTTCTTTAGCTACCATTTCAGCTACTTATATACAGTGTGACATGTATGCTACATTCATAGAGACCTCTCAATCCACCTAAGGCTTCTTAAATGCTATTATGTAGGTGTTTAAGTGCAAGTATGTACGTGTGAACTAAGAAAGGGATGCAGCTGCCTGTTATTGTTGTTCTAGCAGGACTAAGGCCTCTCACAGTTCCAGGGTCACACCAGTCGTACAGGAGGAAGTGTTGACTCAAATACCTCAGTGTCAGTAACCGTAAGTTTAATGGGTAAAGCCCATGTCAAAGTGTCTAAGTTACTGCTGAAGTAGAAGGTAATTTTCAGTTGCATATGAAAGAGTAATTGGTTTTATTTGACAAGTTCTTCTATATCTCATTTACTTGCCAGATACTACTCCTGGAAAGTATAAATTTTGTATTTATGTTGTCAGAATTATCATCTTACACGTCTTCTCAAGAGCATTCCACCTAATACTATATGTCTGTGTGCTAGAAACTGAATCATGTCATTGGACTCATGCCTAGCCAATTACAGTTGAACACTAAATTTAGACCTAAAACCTGGTTATGAGCCCACCTCAAGCCTCAGTTCATTAGCCAGATCTTAGGCATCCAGGTTACTAAAACTGGATGCATGAATTTTAATTAGCTAAAATTTTTTGTGAGAGATTTTACCATTGGACTCAACCCATCTAGACTAACTAGCAGAAAAAAGATTATGTACCTAACACAGTATAGATAATGTTTACATTCTTACATTTCTCGTAAAACATTTTGGTTTATTCTTTGTATTTTAAAGCAGTTAAATGATAAAAGAAGCCACTTAGGAAAGTAAGACTTGCAGGATTTTCATTAATTACTAAGTTGGGATTTTTATCTAAAATTTGGTATGTCTGTGGATGACATCCAGAGAGGAGGTACATTCAAAGTAATAGGTAATTTTTTATGAATCTGTCAAAAATCAAGTACTAAGATGGAAATGGTTTAGGCTCTTAGTTCCATATACTTCCTAGCTCTTTACCCACTTTTGTAAGCTAATAGGTATAGTGCTTATTGAGGTCTTCACACAGTGGAAACAAAATTGAATTAGTTGACAGAGCTGATTTACTGTGGAACAATTTTATACTGTGTGTTAAACAAATGAAGAAAAGGGATTAAAATGCACTTTCCAGTGTTTTTCAGATCTACTCTAGTGCACAGCACTAGTAATTACTTGATTAAAATCAAATCTGACATGTTGATAATATTTTAATTAGTAATACTTCTGTGACTTGCTGGGAGGTGACATGCTAATTTTGGCTTTCAGTTTGAGAGACTGGCTGGGAAGCAGATGGAGATAACTTGTAGAGCAGTCTCCCTCCTGCCTTCCATTTTTATGGTCTGCGGTAAAATGAAGCTCTGTGGTAGGGCTGGAAAAGGTGGTATGAATTCCCATTCTTAGAAAATCATGATGAAACTTTGTCTTTCTGGTTTACCTTAGAATTTATCAGCACATCAGAAATCTGTGGAAGAGCTATGTTGCTGAGAATGTTTATAGAACCATAGAATAGTATTATTTGGAAAGGACCATTAAAGATCATGTAGTCCAGTGCCCCTGCAATGAACAAGACATCTTCAACTATATCAGGTTGCTCAGCGGCCTGTCCAACATGATTTAAAATGTTTCTAGGGATGGGGAATGTACCACCTCTCTGGGCCACCTGTTCCTATGCTTCAACACCCTCTCAAGAAAAGTTATTACATATATCTAACCTAAATCTATGTTCTTTCATTCAAAACTGTTACCCCTTGTCCTATTGCAAAAGACCCTGTTAAAAATTTGTTCCCATCTTTCTCATAAGCCCCCAACAAATACTAAAAGGCAACAATATGATCTCCACCTGTTCCGTTCTCCAGGCTGAAAAACCTCAACTGTCTCAGACTTTTCTCATACAAGAGGAGTTCCAGCCATCTGTTAGTATTTGTGGCCCTCCTCAGCACCCACACCAACAGGTCCATGCTTTTCCTGTATTGAGGGCCCCAGAGCTGGATGCAGCACTCCAGGTAGGATCCCACAAGAGCAGAGCAGAAGGGCAGAATCCCCTCCCTTGCCCTGCTGGCAACGCTGCTTTGGATGCAGCCCAGAACGGAATTGACTTCCTGTGCTACAAACGCACATTGACAGCTCATGTCCAGATTTTCATCCACCAGCACCCCCAAATCCTTCTCCTGCAGGACTCTTACCAATTCCTCTGTCCCCCAGCCTGTCCTGATCCTCGAGCTGCCCTGAACCAGGTGCAGGACCTTGTACTTGGCCTTGTAGTCATGAGATTCCCACGAGGCCTTCTTATGACGGAAGGCTAAGAGACTCGGGATTGTTCAGCCGGGGAGTGAGAAAGCTTTGGGGTGACAACATTTCTCCTGTCCTTGTGTTCAAG
This sequence comes from Machaerirhynchus nigripectus, assembly GCA_013397975.1. NCBI lineage: Eukaryota > Metazoa > Chordata > Aves > Passeriformes > Dicruridae > Machaerirhynchus > Machaerirhynchus nigripectus. Next base: position 19,236 of record VZRQ01008173.1, read on the forward strand.
ATCATTTAAGAGGTATGTTTATAAAGGTCTTGGCTAGATTTCATAGGCTTTCTCTGTCTCTGCTAATGTATTAGGCTCGTTTGCCTCAGTTCAGGGGTGAGATCTTTGCAGATGAAGTTTACTTTCAGCTTGGAAACTTCAAGCACAACACAGTAGGCTCATTACTCTATTATGAAATACCCCTATTATGTCATGATAATTTTTTTTTTGTCAGCTAGAATTACTTGCAACTTATTTTATGCATGTAAATTATTTTTCTTTAAACAATTTGTTTTCATTTGTTCCTCAAAGTATATGATTATCTTTTCCATTCCGTTTACATTTACATTCCTATTTATAATAAATTATGCATACATTCATGAGCTGGCTCTTGCCTGTATTTCTGTTAGAGGTAAACTACACAGTGGAAATGTGCTTAATAGAATAAACTACTCTGTTTCCAAAAAGGACTATTAGAAAATGACAGACATAAGCCAGTCTGGCTGAAAGTAACAAGATAGGGCCAAATTAAATCCAACAATTGTATGAAGCTAAAAGAGTATCTAGGATTTTAATTAACTAAGGAAAACAGTCACATTTTGTCAGAGTCAAAAAAACTGGTTACTCCAGATGCAAGTATAACAAAGGAATTGAGGTAAGTCAGTGATTCTCCTTAGACTTTATTTAAATTACAGTTCCACAGCAATATAAGCTTTCAGGAACAGGCCTTAAATTATTGTTTTGCTGACATTAACTTTATACATTAAAGTTAGGTAGGCATTAGGAAGACTTCACAGTGAGCTTCAGAATGGCCACACAGAGAAAAGGATTGCTCCTGCTCTGATGCCAGCACAGCAAAATTGTAGAGGTAAGCAAAACAGTGGTGATAGAAGATGTCACTCTAACAGTAGAGTAACTTTTGACTGTGGGGGTTTTCTTCTGTATTGAGTGCTGAATCCTTGAGCAATTTGAGGGAACAGGCATGATATAATCTTATAAAAGCAATTGAATAGATAGAAAATGGAGTCTGCTCTGGTTAATTTTAGTAGGAAAGGTCTGAAGAGAACAATGAACCACAGACAAAAAGGAATAATTTACTGCTATTTCAAAAGCGTTGCAGGAAAAAGAGAGCATTACAGTGGAACTATTTTCTGTTAGAGGTTTTATATGCTAACACAAAAGAAAACCTAAAATGTATTATTATTTTTATAGTTTATTTACTTAGTTATGAAGTCTAAAAATATGCAGATAAAATCTGCAAAATATATTCTTGAAATGATTATTATGATAACTCAGTTCAGAAATAAAGATGTCATAAAATCTGAATTAGGATGCCTATTTTCTCTGACATCCTTGAAAAACAAGGAGTTTGTTCATAACACAGCAATTTTATTTTTAAAATATACATAGTCAGAAAGAGTTCAGCATTCTATTAACAAAATCTCTGTATTGGCTGACCTCTTAAAATTATCAAAGTGCTATTCCAAAAAGAAAAAACCCATCATATAACATGAATAATAATGTACAGTAATTTTAACTATTTACTGTATGACACAGTGGAGATGGATTTGCAACTTCTCAACTTCACTGATGCCTTCTTTATTACAACCATCAGTAACTTATATTGAGAAGAATAAATCAAGTTAAAATTAAAACCACTTAAGAGTAAAACCAGATATAGGGAAGTAAACTTTCCATAAACACTTAAATAATGAACATTAGAGAAAATTATCAGTATTATTAATTTTTGAATACAGGTAGAGATTACCTGCCCATTTTGCTGTTAAATACAAATTAAATATATTCAATAAATATATTAACACATCTATTATATTAACTATATTAAATCTATTATATAATAGATGATTTATATGTTTAATAATTTATATTTAAATATATTAATCTTAAATATATTTATGAATATATGTATGCATCTGTATGCACGTATAAACACATACACATATATATATGGCATATATATATATATCTCAAATATATTAACACACAAGAAGACAGTTATTTCTGATGGAAATAAACTTGACAGAAGGGAAAAAATACTTGTGTAAGGACTTAAAGAGAGCAGTTGCATCTCAAACATTGTTAGGGCCACAGAAGGACTTTGCCATGAGACAAGCACAGAAGTGATGTGCAGCAGGATGGTGCTGATTCCAGGCCTGGCAAAGGCAAGATCTGGTTAGCACATCCTGGGTATTGCACCTGGATAATAATTCCCACTGTGGCAAAACCTGTAAAGCAACTGCTCTCACACACATCATTGGTCAAACAAAGATGGCATCTGCCCCTCCCCAAACATGCCTTTGTGAATATCTGGAACTTGGACTGTAAATTAAACCACCTTGACGAGAATTGAGATGAGATGAAGATGGTACAATTGTCCAAGTGTTATCTCAGACTAAAGGGGTGGTTAACAAACCTGGGGGAGAAGAATATATCACTGATAATGGAAACAAAGAATGAGATTTATGTGCCACAAGAAAAGCCAACACAGCAACTGTGCTGAAATCATCTTGGACTGGGTAAAAGGTAACCTGCAGGGGGAGATCAAGATCACCAACCACTGACTCAGAAAACCCAGGGACTCAAAAGTATAGAAAGACTGAGCATGTGAACTAATTAGCATTAATGTCTTCATTGATGATCTGGATGAGGGGATTGAGTCCACCATCAGTAAATTTGCAGATGACACCAAGCTGGGAGCATGTGTTGATCTGTTGGAGGGTAGGAGGGCTCTGCAAGGGGGCCTGGACTGGCTGGATAGATGGGCTGAGTCCAACAACATGAAGTTTAACAAGTCCAAATGCCGAGTCCTGCACTTTGGCTACAACAACCCCCCTGAAGTGCTACAGGCTGGGGACAGTGTGGCTGGACAGTGCCCAGGCAGAAAGGGACCTGAGGGTACTGGTCAACAGCTAACTAAACATGAGCCAGCAGTGTGCCCAGGTAGACAAAAAGGCCAATGGCATCCTGGCCTGTATCAGGAATAGTGCTGCCAGCAGGACCAGGGAAGTCATTCTTCCCCTGTACTTGGCACTGGTGAGGCTGCACCTCGAGTACTGTGTCCAGTTCTGGGCCCCTCAGTTCAGGAAGGACATGGAGACACTTGAGCATGTCCAGAGGAGGGCAACAAGGCTGGTGAAGGGCTTGGAACACAAGCCCTATGAGGAACAGCTGAGGGAGCTGGGGTTGTTTAGCCTGGAGAAAAGGAGACTCAGAGGTGATCTTATCACTCTCAACAATTGCCTGAAAGGTGGTTGTAATGAGGTGGGGGTTGGTCTCTTCTCCCAGGCAAACACTGACAGAACGAGAGGACACAGTCTCAAGCTTCACCAAGGGAAGTTTAGGTTGGAAGTTAGAAAAAATTCTTCACTGAAAGAATGATTGCACGCTGGAATTGTCTGCCTGGGGAGATGGTGGAGTCACTGTCCCTGGACCTGTTTAAAAAAAGACTGGACGTGGCACTCAGTGCCATGGTTTAGTTGGTGAGAAGGTGTTAGGTCATAGGTTGGACTAGATGATCTTAAAGGCCTTTTCCAACCTAGTTCATTCTGTGATTCTGTGATTAGAGTTGGGAGAATAATTTAGTCAATAATGTATGAGAACTATGTAGGTAAGGAACATTAATTCTCCTGTTAACTAAAATCTATAAATAGTGAAAAGTTTTGAACAACCTTGGGACTCCCCACTACTGAGAAGCCTGGGGTGAAGAAGGACCAATGGAACACCACTAGATCCATGGATGGTGACTATTTTCTGCTTAATGCATCTGTGTCTCTCCCCCCTACCTTTTCTATTTCTTTCTATCTCTTTACCTTATATATTTTTGTTCAATAAAATCCATACTATTGACTTTGTCATATGGTCTTGTTTGCACCTTAATTCAGGCAGAGGCATTTCTCAGTAAATGGATCAGGCTCCATTAGGAAGAACCCTGTAAGGAGGTTGTGGGACTTAATTCTTCCCCCTAACTCAGCACTGGAGAGGCCACCTCTGGAGTGCTGTGTCCAGGTCTGAGCTCCCCAGTAGAAAGGAGACATGGACATAGTGGAGTAAATTGTGAAAGGACCATGAAGATTATTAAGGACTTCAAGTGTCTGACACATGAGAAGAGGCTGAAAGTGCAGGGACTGTTCAGCTTAGAGAAGGGAAAGTTTGGGGAAATCTTACCAATGGGTCTAAATACCTGATGGGGTATACCCTGCTGTGGGAGTGAAAAAGAACACCATCTCTCATGTGAAACCATATCTCTCAGTGATATTCAGTGAATGGACAAGGTATAAGTTTATATACAAGAAATCATATGTAAGCACAAGGAAAAGCTTTTTTACTGAAAAATTGTCAAACGCTGAACCAAGTTTCCCAGAGAGGTTGTGGATACTCCCTCTTTGGGATATTGATGGCTCAACATGGGCACAGCCCTAAGTAGCCTACTGTAATTGATCCTGCTCTTAACAGAAACACTGAACTAGAAGAATTCCAGAGATTCTTTCTTACCTGAACAATTCTATGACACTGTGCTCTACAATTACATTATACTATGAGGAGCACTAATTTGCATTGATTTCAGTAGCTTCTCTAGCTATGCCTTCATACATTGTTCAAATGGTTGAGATGAGATTGATGAGATTGATAATCCCTAGAGACTTGTTTTAGTTCTTATTTCTCTGGTTTTATAGTTTGCTTTTGTGTAGAAAGCAGCAAAATGAAAATGTATTTTGGTTGTACTCTTTGAAAAACAGAATATTAGTAACCTTTCTTATTTTCAAAAGGGCTCAGCACCCAATGCCAAGTCACACTGTGATGTTTTACTTAGATGAAATTCATGCTGAGCATTCCCAATTTGCCAAAACACTCAAGAACTTTCACAACAAATGCAATGTAAGCCATAACTAAAAGGATTGTGACTGTGTTGTCAGTTTGATGAAATAAAGATAAAAACGATGGTAATGCCCAGTGTTTCTAACTGCCTGTTGTGTCTTTGTGGCAGAACTTTTGAGCAAACTGAAATACAATCATCCTCTGTCTTATGCATTTATTAAGGCTATGTGACTTTGCTGTCACAGTGACACAAATGAAATTAAATTGCTGAAACGGTCTTCTTTGCCTCAAATAGACAATAGAGAAGTATATATATGTATGAATCTTTCTTTTCTATTTCATATTAAATGAAAAATAAAAATTATTTAATATTTTGTAGCCTAAGAAAACTGTATGGCATGCACTGTTGGAATAGTATGACAAAACATACCTACAGCATTTTTTTTCAGGAAAAAAACCCCAAAGCTTACTTGGTAAAGGTTTGAGAATATTCTTGTTTTAAATGTTTTTTCAAGATAGACCTATTATTTATACTTGAAATTAGAAACTCTTGAAATTGAGTTACTGATATTACAGGAATTCAATAAAAATCAAGTTTTTAGTGTGAAAATGCATTTCTTTTAAGTTTGAATTTTTTTTAAAATTAAATGCAAATTTGTTTTCATTGTCCCCTTCCACCCCCCCAAAAAATCTGAAAATCCTAAATATTTTAAAAACTAGAAAATATAGGTATTGGCACAACTTTTCTGAAATGTCTTCTATTGTGTAGATGCTGGAGATATGCAGTGCAGTTCACATTCTTGCCAATTTCCTGGCTATAAAGACAGAATTTCAACTGTGCCTGGTATAAGTCAGCCTCAAGGGTTTCAAAAGGTCTTGGAATATAGCTTGTTGATTCAAGTATCTCTAATGCTCTTTTTTTATCCAAGCTAATCATTCAGATTACCTTTAAGGAACTGGCGCTTCTGGAAAGAATTAATCTTATCATAAAACGTACTTTAGAAACTGATCATCAATTTGACTTCTGTCCATGTGCCTCAGGAGTCAAATATAACTAGCTCAAGAGGATACTATGCTGAACATGATTAAAACAACATGAGAAAAAGACCCAGGTTTCTTAGTAAGAACTAAAAGTTCTGGAAGCACTGGATCAACAGCTATTGGGTGACCCCAATAATTTTTTGCAGCATCAGTGACAATGGCAGTTCAAAATCTGTGAATAATAAAGACTATTAAATCAGTGCTGAAACTGAACTGCTTAGAATAGTTTTGCCCAGAAGGCAGAAACATGGTTATACCTAATGTTTTTGAGACAGTCTTTAAAGCTTCCACAATTACTATTTTATGTGAAATGTGCCTGAAAACATCTGACTGCACAAACTGTGACATTTTATCATCTGTTCTTCACACTTACTATTATTTGCTTGGCAGACATTTAAAGCTAACCTTGGTATCTGTCTATGCTGCGAAATGTGTATGGCAAACCCTGAGGTTAAATAGACATAAATATAACCTATCTATATGAGCCTCAGAGAGCAAAGCAAGGATAAGCACACACAGGCACAATATATGTAAGTACCAGACAAAAGAGATACCACAGAAAAAAAGAAACAGAGCAATAGAAAAAGCACACCAGAAGGACCAGTTGTGCTGACTGTGCTAGCAGAACCTGACAAAAGCTGCAAATATTACAAAACTGAGGGGCATTGGCAGTATGACAGAACTTTGGAACATTATTCGTGGAAAATAGGGCGAAACAATTGAATTCTGGAAAAAGGAAGATATTTCACTGTACCAAAAGGTAGCTCTGGCTTGTGAAATGTCAGTGTTTTCTTGAAATTTGGTGTCCATGCGTTGAGGAAAACAAAGGCTGAACATGTCCTAAGTATCACAGAGTAGCAAAAACAAATTTAAAATGTAACCATAAAGAAAGCACAGAAAGATGTACTCTGCCATTTAATATGCTAGAGGTGATCCTGGTAGATCACTGGTTGCACCAAGAGAAGGGATATTCCACAGCTCCTATACCATATCCATCAACCCTCTGATAATGTCTAATTTATCCCAGCACACAGGTAACAGCTCTGGGTGGATTGAGAAAGTCTGGACCGTCAGCTCTTTAGGCAAAGTCAGCAATACCAACAGCTCCATCAGGAAAACTAGGGAGCATAAATGTATCACAGGATGTCAAAACAACATGTCAGCAGATATGCAGGCTGCTGTGTTCTTTACTAGTTTCAGTTACCAGGCTGATTTAAGTTTAATTCCCTGAAGAGCTCATTACCATACTCTAGTTTGGAGTATTTAAATTACCATCATGTAATTGAATAATAAGGAAAACAGACACATCAAGTTATAGTAAATACAGAAACTTCAGAATTCCCTAAAAACCACCTTATCAATAAGTCCATTAAAACATAATACAGGAAAAAAACAAAAAAAACCTCCAACCAACAACCACCCCCCAAACCTAAGTGACCAAATGGATATCACCCTTAGAACTTCAAAGACAAGCTTTAAAGCTATTCAGATTGCTTTTTTCTCACTTCATACACCAGGCACGATGCCTCAATTTATAATCAGTTTTGTCAACTATTTATAGTCAGCTAGAAATTATTCAAAGTGTCCTCATTAAATGTTTACCCATCATCTCTGGTTAATATGCTTCCTTTTGCCCATATTAATAGAAGTATTTGACATCATCTCAGTATTTTGAGAAATGCAAAGCATTTTGCAATGAGAACAAAAAAACTGAAATCAAGACAGGAACTCAGATGCCATTAGCTTTCTTTTAAAAATGCAATTAATATTTTTCCACCACATGGATAAGTTTTTATTACTCATAGAACCATAGAATCGCTAAGGTTGGAAAGGACCTTGAAGATTACCAAGCACAACCATTAACTGAGCACTGCCAAGTCCACCACTAAATAAAGATGCCAAGCACCACAGCTACAGGTCTTTTAAATATCTGCAGGAATGGGGACTCACACACTTCCCTGGGAAGCTTGTTCCAACACTTGGCAACCCTTTTGGGGTAGAAATTTTTCCTAATATGTGATCTAAATCTCCCCTGACGCAATTTGAGGCCTCTTATTTAATCTCATCATGTCACTTGCTGCCTTGGAGAAGAGACCAAACCCCATATCGCCACGTTGGTCAGAGCTTGATGCTAATAATGCCAAGGTTTCGGGTTCAGTATCCACATGGGCCATTCACTTAAAAGTTGGACTCAATGATCCTTGTGGGTCCCTTCCAACTCAGAATATTCTGCGGTTCTGAATTCTGTGATGCTGCACCTCCTTCCCAGTTGTGGTAGGATGGAACAAGGCCTCCCTGAGCCTCCTTTGCTCTGGCTAAACAACCCTAGCTCCCTCAGCCACTCCTCATAAGACTTGCGCTCCAGACCCTTCGCCAACACCGTTGCCCTTTTTTAGGCACACTCCAGCACCTCAATGTTTTCCTTGTAGTGAGGGGCCTGAAGCTGAACACAGTTCCTTACCCCCCCCATAATTCAAAAACTATATTTTCATAATTTCTATGCCAAACATGGCCTTCAGCCATCACATCACCCACCAGTTCTTGTCTTTTCACAAACAGCAGGTCCAGTGGGGCACCTCCCCTGGTTGACTCATTCACCAGCTGTGTCTGCAAGTTATTGTCTTTATGGAAGCAATTTTGATGTGGGTTGTAGAACAATTCAGCCTCAGCAACACCACCAACCTAGATGAATTTTTATGCTTGGTATTATTCACTTTCAGTTGCAAAACTGTGTACCTGTGGAGTCATGGACCATCCGCTGTGCTGGGCAGGAATTCATCACTATTGCCCCAATTGCTTGAGTCAACACATTTGACCAGGTAGAGAAAAGGAGAATCTTCCATATCATGTGTCCTCTCTGACCTGTCCCAGGCAAGGTAGAGTGTGATTCCAGTAGTCTACTGTACTAGTTTCAAAGCAAACTAGTGACAAGATTCCAAGTCAGAAATACAATTTAATAGAAAAAAAAAAAAAGCAATAGTACAAAAAATACAACCCACTGACAGAGCCAGAGTACAACCTGACCCCTTGACAGTCAGGGGGTTGGTAGGAGTCCAATTAAATGGTGACTGCAGTCCTCCTGGAGTGGTGGTTCTGTTAAAGCAGTGATCCTGTAGAAGGGTCTGGTCTCCCTCTGAGAAGCCAGGGGAAAAGGCTGCTCATGCTGTTCCAAACCCCACATTATATCCACATGGGAATGCTTGGCTCCTTCCACCTGGGCGGAGCATCTCACAATAGGATGATGTAATTCTCTGAGTCATGTGGTGGGTCCTTGATTGCCCATTAACAGAGATAGCTCCCAGAGGAAGTTATCAAGGATGAGTCATGGTAGGTGATAAGGAGCACAGCCCCACCTGTTTTAACAGCTGGTGATAAAAATAGAATACATACTTTTGGCTACATCTTATGTTGTAACCTAGGACATCTACCCTTCAGGCTCCCTGATGCTCCTCAACTTAGTCACCTCCTCCTCGACATCTGTCACTAAGCAGAGGACTTCCTCTGTACCAGGACTCATCCCACATGTGTGCTCTGTGCTGCATGTCCAGTACTGGCATAAAAGCAGGGCACACCCTGCAGCTGAGACCTGGTTGTGCAGCATGATCCCACTGGAGCTCTGTCTGGGCTGCCACATCAGTCGTGGTGGGTGCAGAGGTTAGAGAGGCCATGGCTTTGTGATGGGCGGATGCCATTGCTCGCTGGTCAAGCTGGCAGGGCTGCAGCACCCTTCCTGTGTGCCCTTCCATGTGAACTGCCACACAAATGGCTGTGCCATGCCCTCGCTTACACACCCTGCCTGTCTGCCCATCCTGTTCGTGGCACTCCTTGCTGCTGGTGCTCCCTTAGGGTACTTTTATAAATGGGGAGGCCTGGCCACCATTGCTTCTGGCCCTGCTTAGGTTTGTCAGCTGCTGTTGCACAAGCTGGGGGCTCCCAGTGGAGATTCTCAAATGCCCCCGAGGTTGCTCCAGTTCAGAAAATCCCCTATCCACTGTGCCAGAGTTCTCTGCTGTGGATCATGCTGGCACTGGAGCTGCCTGTGTAGGCACCTGAGTAGCTGATGTTACAAACAAAGATAACTCGTGATTTTGTTAAATTTATTAAATAATAAATTTATTGTTTATTTTATTACTTAACTAGCAGACGATACTCACATGTAAATGTCGTAGTGTCGTACGTATGTGAAGAAATATTTATTTCTTTCATCAAACAGAAATCTGCTACTATGGAGCAAGACCACACCTAGCAGAGAAATGCTACCAAAAAAAAAAAA
>VZRQ01008173.1:29390-76424 GCA_013397975.1 Machaerirhynchus nigripectus
AAAAAATCAGCAACTGGACAATGGTATATCTAGTAGGAGTAATATATGCCTTTCTTTCACTAGATTCTTGTAATATTTTTCCTTTCACGTGTTGTCATCCTTAAAAACCCTACCTGGATGTATTATTAGCAAACAAATTGAGATAAAGTGTCATTTGAAACAGAATATAATGGTATTTATGGAAAAGCTTGAAATAAAAAAAATTGATAACAAATCTGCCATTTTTCTTTCTTTGTCCTTCCTGGGTAAGGCTCCGCTTTTTGCTTAGTTCTGAGTTCAGAGACCTTTGCAGTCTTACTGTAGTGCAACAAACCCCCAGGAAGACTTCTCTTACACCTTTTTTTAATTTGTTTTGTTTCCTGACTTTTTTCTCTCTTTGTGTGATTCCACATTACCTTCATCTCATCTAACTCCAGATTTCTCCAAATTACTCACCGTAATTTGGCTACAGAAAAATAATGATCCCTCTTTCCTTCTATGCAATTTCACTTAATTCAGAAAGTACTATCCAACAATAAGGTAAACAGGTGGTTATCTTTTTGGGTGTTCTGCCATATGCTTTGAACAGAACACAAATAAAAAAGCACACACATTAAACACCAAAGAAATTAAATAGTTACACCACACACCTCAGTTAGGAAATTCTTATCAGACTATGTGTAGCAATATGAATTAAATCTTTCATTAAAATATCTGCAGTAACATCCTCCCCCAAAAGCCTTTAATAAACTTCCTAGTAAAATACGTGGTAAACCTAAAAGTATTTAAAAACCCAAAAATCCAAAAAACAAACAACAAAAAATCCTCCCACCAAAACAAAAAGTAATAGAAGTAAGAGAAGTGTGGCTGATGAATCCAAATATTTAAACTCCTTAAATATTTACACTTTCTTTTGAAGATTTTAATTTATGTGAAACCTAATTATGCCATTAATTAGTTTACTATGGTGTAAAATTCTCCATAATTACCACAAAAATAAAACCTTTAAGCCTAAAAAATATGTAGATGGTAAGGTGAATTCCATCTGTCTGTAGACAAAATAATAAGCACTCTAATGCTATTTTTCCTGTTATATTTAAGAGGTTTGATACACTTGTTGGACTTAGATTTAAGTTCCAATGGATTGTAGCCTCTTGTATTAGAGTATTGCATTCTTTGTAACAGCCACAGAACTGTCTGAAATGTTTCCTGCCATTCAATTAGTGCAGCTGCAAAGAAAGATGTTCCATGAGAACTTTGGCTAGATCTACAAGCTGATGCAGTTGTGAATCAATTCAGTAGTGAAACAAATTATAAAAAAGAAGTAGGAAGAGGAATGATTTTTTTTTTGTCTGTTTAGATTGAAGCCTGAGCATGTGTATGAATTTAGGTAACTTGATAAAATAATAATGTAGTGATGAACTTTTCAAAAACTTGCTCAGCTCTTTCTAAACCTGAAAGTCTCCTATGTAGAAATATGTTTCTATATGTTTTCCAGAAATTCATGACAACTGGTGACCCAAGATGAACCCAAGTTTATTCTCAGACCAGCAATCTCTACAGATAAATTATGTAATGCACAGAACTTGAAATTATACACATGTTCAGAGTCTATACAGGAAACAATCTTCAAGTTGCCTCTTCTGGCCTCCAGGGAGACAGATGAAAAATCCATGTTTCCTCATGTAAGGAATTAATCAGTAGCTTGATATGTATTACAGGTGAGGATGAAACTTTGGTCAAATTCCCTAATCCCTCTGTTTTAGTTGGAACTTGTATCTAGAGCTATCAGACTTCACAAAGCTAGAAAACAGAGTGATCAAGGGATCAGCTGGGCATCATTTGGATCACCATTTCACGTTTCAAAAGTAAATGGAAAGGATTTCTCCCTTCTCTCCAGAAGTCTGTTTATTAAGAGGTAAGCTGCTTATTGGGGAAAGACCCTTTCCCATGCTCTGTATGTATGTAAAACAAAAAAAAAATAAGTCTTTAATTTTGAATGTAAACTCATGGAATCTAACTGGATGTCTGTGAGTGTGTGACTAAATCTGCAAAACTGAATTCCTGAACTTTCAAGGGGAAGCCTGATACTTGCTAGCTGTCCCTGGCATGAACTTGCTGCAAATTCTGCAAACACTTGGATTAAACAGAAGTGAATCCTCCATTTAATAGAGACGGGAGACAAAAACCCCAGAAATTACAAAACTGAGAACATTTATTTATGCACACTGCCCATTTCCATTGTGAAAACCAGGGACTTGATGTTCCAGAAAGAAAGTACTACACAAAATAAGGAATTCTGAAACAAAGAGGAGACTGAAGAAAGAAATCCAGAAAGAATAAGGAGAAGATCCTATCTGTAGGAAAGCTCTCAAAATAGGGGGAAGGTCCTGGAGATGGGAGGAAAGCACGGAGGCAAATGCCTGACCTTAGTAGTGATGCCCAAGACTGGCAACTACCAGCAGCTGTGTGGCAGGAAGCAGCACAACTTTAAGCCTGACCTTCCCACAGTAGCAAAGATGTTCCTGCAGGGAAAGGAAACCAACATTTAGTGAACTACTTTATGATCTCTAAGGTCTTTTTTTTAACCTAAGTGATTCTATGAGTCTATAAACTTAATATTGTAGGAAAGTGAGGGAGATAACCAAGCAGAATAAAAGTTCTAACTTCGTTTGTTTATTTTCTGTAATGAATTTGCGTGACTAAATAAAGATCTGTTAGCTCAGGGACTCATCCCATACTTTCTGCCATCTGTATTGGTCTCCAAATCACAATCTTTTTATTTTATATTCTCTCTCTTCTCAGGAATATTTTGGCAAACACATACCAGTATGCAAATAATTAACTGGAAAGGTGTAAAACCTCTATTAGTGTATCCAAAGTCTTCATAACTAAGACTTTCTCTGAATGCTTTAGAATAATTTTGTCTATCCCTTTCAAATTGGACTGGCAATAGTTGTTGTTTTTGGGAAGGATTGGTAAAGGATGAAATACTTGTTCTCTTTCTGTCCCACTCCAAACAAAGCAGCTGAGAAATTATTCACTTCTAATTGTTACTTGAGAATAAGACTTTTGTGAAATTCCTGAATAGGAGCAGGTCACCACTCCTGACTTTAAATTACCTATTCCCATCTGTTCCCCAGAATACCACAACAGGAATGACAATAGCTCACATGGACTCAATGCACAAGTAATCCCATAATGGACCAGCCTACTGTGATTTTCTGCAGACAATTGAAATGCCTCGTGTCTGACTTGCTGCTTACAATTTAGGGACTAGAAATTATTTTTACTCCTCTCTGCACAGTGGATGATATAGGAAAATTACTTGCCTAAAGAGAAGTTATTATCCAAATTGTAGCAATTGAGTTAAATAAATACTCTCAGGAACTTTCTCCCTCATCCACCATCATTCCTCTTCATAGAAAAATCTGTGAAGCATAATTCTGAGCATAATATCTCTAGAGAATTCCTTTCTATTATTTCTTTGTTGTTGCTGATATCTTGTAATCAAATAGTCAAATGTTTATTTGGGAATAGAACAAGTAATACACACACCAAACACAGAACTTCACCTCTCCTCATATAATTACATGGTAGAAAAAGATTTAATCTCCTCTTCTCAACTTTGATGGTCATTAAAACGACAGAAAATATTCTTATATTCCTCTCCTTCTCCTCCTCCCCGCCCCCCCCCTCTNTTTCTAGGGTTAAAACAGGTGTCTCCTGTCACTGTTGTTGGTTTTATTATGAAGGGTTTTTTTCTGGCTGATAGAGAAAAGGCAGCAGTGGGAGTAATACAGCTATCTCACAACTCCAGCAATGTAATTTCAGAATTTTTTGAAAGTACTGTCTTTACTTGACACTTCTCAGAAGACTGCTGAGGAGAAATGCTCATTTACTAAAGTGACTGAAAAACACTGTCACTCCAAATCAACACAGCCATTTAATGAAAATGGGGTTTTCAGTAATATAATAGATGCTGCCAAAGCAGTGATCAAAGAGAGAAGAAAGGGAGTGAACTAAGGAACACAAGCTGTTAGAAACTTCAGCTCTGTTTTGCTAAACTGTCTGCCACATGATGATACCTGCCCTGTTGAATAATTTCCTTCACCAGTTCCAGCTACTTGAAAATGTCTTCACTTTTTTTCACGGACCATATATTGGCTAATAAGGTGAAGGTTTTAATTCCTGCCATGTTAAAATGAGTCATTAATACAGAAACATTTTTAAAGGTGCTTTCACCACACCTGTTGTTCCGATGACGTCCAAGGAACATCTTTTGGTTTTTGTCTCTTAATTTTTTCCTTCTGAAATTAGTGCTCCATCTTCCAAGTTCATTAATTACTATGAGATTTACCTCTAGATTTATATAATAAACAGCTGCTTATATGTCTAACCTTTTCTTCTACAGTCTTTTATGATAAGATCCAGTATTTCAAAATTTTTTTCATCCTCATTGAGAATGAAAATCTGAAATATGCACTTATTTGATGAAGTAACTTTACATGATGGAACTCCATACCTTAGACTACTACTGAAACTAGCTTATGGGGGAACATTTAAAGCTGTAGCAAAACTATCCAGAATTAGAAAAACTGTAACAGTATGAGTCTCAATAGGAGTCTGGTGATTCAACTAAAAAAAACCCCATTTTGGGGTTAATCCAAGTGTTTTTCTCATTTGAAATTAAATACTTTATTAATTTGCCCAATTCTCTAATGAAAATTGTTTTACATTAAAATTAAAATGCTACTTTCTTTTTTCTTTTAATCCATCATTTCTGCCAGTTACTGTCTTCTTACCTCTCACTTGAGTACATTCCAAATTCAGGAACATTTCTCGCTGACAAACACTGCAGGTTTCAAAGAATAGTTCACCCACTAAATCTTCATTGGTCTTAAATATGTAATGCTAGTATACTTCTACAGGAAGTCTTATATTCTAGGGCTGATGAAATTTCTCTTAGAAATAATGAGGGTGGCCTAACAGAAACAGAGTACTCCATTCTGTTAATTAAAATATTATTTCATCTTGCTTTTGAAAATTCTAGTTCAGACCACTTAGTACTGAAATACTCTCAGCAAACTGTTTTCACTCAAGTTTGTGACTTAAATTTTATCACATTAGTAGAATGTGTTGATTTTCCCTTTGATAAATAGCAATTTTCTGAGGAGGAAAAGGCTTTACAAAAGGGCTTTCTTTTCTCTGTACTTTTCTCCTGTTATGCACAAGTAATTCCATTAAGTCTGTTACACTATTGTGAAACCTAAGTAAAATAATAGCATTGATTCATTTTATTTAGAATTTAAGAAATTTATTCAGAAGCTTGGAATAATTTTTTTCTTCCAAAACACATACCTGCCATTTATTTTTACCAGTGTCAGAGCTAAATCAGTGATCAAAACCAGTGATCAATTTATATTTGTTAGAATACTGTCACAGGAGACAGGATGAGAAAATATTCAAACACAGTATTTTCCATCACATTCTGTCATTCCAGCTTCCTAGAAAATCTGGCTCACACATGCATAATTGATGCCCATCTTTGCAGGTGATAAAATATCTTCTAACATCTTCAAGGTTGTATGCATAATTGAAAATGAAGACTCTGCTTAGCCAACTTCATGGCAATCTTATCAGGAACAAGAGGCATCTATGAAGTGTAAGGAAAGGGAAAAAAAGGGTCCTCAAGTTCTTAAAATAATTTTTTTCCCCACTTGTCAAAAATTTTAAATGCTTCAGGCAGTATTATTATTCCTGCTCAGAATTTTTCTAGGTTTCCTAGATGGAATTATTGCCCCTGTCACAAATACATTTGCAATCATGTTAACATCTTAAAAAATCTCAGTATTAAGTTACGAAGAAAACAATGTCTCTTTTATAAATGCAGTTCATTCCAAAGATGCTGAATCACAAATACCTTCTTCCCTCCATTTGTATTCCTTCCCCTTTTTCATTATTTTCTGACCATGATTTGTAAAGATATTATTGCTTCTTCATTTAAATCCCTACTTCCTCATCTAACTCACTTCTGCTACAACATCTACAAGTTTTGAATCTTTAAAAAATGTTAAAAGTAATAAAATTTAAATGAATTCTCCTCAGTATATATTAGCTTTTTATCTGTTTTATGGCTTGTAATTTTCAGGGTTTGGATGAAACTCATCCTCTTTCATTATTATCACAGCAGGATGCTGTGAATATGTAGTTTTGATTTTTGTCTGATTCTCTTTAATCTGTCTCCAGTTGCCCCTCATATCTTCCACCCTGTGATATAGTGTATATTGATAATCCTTAATAGTCAACACATCCCTTCTGCTCTCCATAACACCCTGAGATAGAACACTGAGAGGTAACTTAGTTTCTGTCAGAATAGTGTATTGTTTTAAACCTGATAATGTAGGAAAAACAGATGTTATCAAAGTCCTTTAAATTAGTAGCTTGCCACTTAGTAGCTGACAATTTATATCAGAAGATTCCATTTCCAAGTGGTTAAAAATTAGGTGTGCTGGAAACAGGAAATAAGTCAGGAAGTATCCTTTTTTCCTAAACATCCCCAAATCACTAATGGAAAAAGACTCTCAATTTTGAAAAGTAATTTTGAAAGGAATGGTGCTGGCAAAGTCTTATATGACTGGTGTATCCAAGGGTGTATCATTGAATGGCCCCATATTTGCAAGGCAACAGCTGTTAAAAAGCCTTTAATTCAGACTGCAAGTGTGAGGGCTTAGGATGCACCGAATTTTCTGTTCCCTTTGCTTCCCCTGAGCTGTGCCTGATGTCAGTTTTATTTTGGAATAATCTTGTGATATCTTGCTGGATAAAATTTTTCAGTCTCCAAACTGAAAAAAAATTGAAAAATATTATCAAACCATTTGTTATCCATTTGTTTCTACATTACTAATGACCCAGGATATTAGTCAAACACACACAGTCCAACTGCTCATTTTACTGCTTGGAATGGTAGTTACAGTCCAATGCCATATCTGGTGCGTTGGCTTGTCACCCCTAGACTGCAATCCCTTTTTCCCTTAAATTACAGATTAGCTGATTAAAGCTGATGCAGCATGAAGACAAAAGTTAATCCTTTAATAAATAAATGAACATAAAAAAAACCCCAACTTGTGAATCTTCTGGTTCATTCTTTCTGTTTGCCTTCTTCCTTGGGGCTTCATATTTTATTCTTCACCTTTTAGTAAATATTTCTTGCTCTGGAGTTTATGTCTGCTCTCTGTAGATTCCCAATTTGCAATAAACTTCAGTGGACTTCATCATTAGTTGTCTCTCACTTGCTGCAGCAGGGCTTTTTCCTCATGACACAAGTTTCCTGTGTTTCTGTGGTTTTACATTACAGTTAGGGCTATAAAGGCAAGGCTGGGGTGCACTACTGCAAAAGCAGGAGTTAAGTATCTGTGCTCTGGGTATGTGCATCTTACAGAAATCCCTGCACGCGAATAAAATGAAAGGGAATTAAAATCCCCAGGGAATTAGAATAGGCAGAATGATAAGCACTGGGATACCTAAACCCAGGAAACAACAAAATACCAGAGGCTAAGGCAGAGAATCTACTCCTCAAATGAACAAAGATATCCAAGGGAAAATCATAAAGAGAGAGTGCCACAAGGATAGAATTTGAATTACACTACCATAAACAGGAAAGGGTCAAAATTAGCCATATCTAGCAGAAGGATCAAAGTTCCTCTTCAACAGTTTCACCTAGATTTTTAGTGGATTCTAATTAAGATGAAATGTTCAGGTTGATATTTTTGTAAGTTTAGAAACTACAGGTTTTTACATTGAAATCTGTACATAACATGTCAAATTTAAATTTTTTCTTTAAAGAACTGTTGTAAAACTCAATTTTAATAAAAAAACCCCTTTATTTAAAAGGTCTGGGATGAAAATAAACATCCAGACTTAAAATTTTCCAGGTTTACTATTCTGTGAGAGGATTGGTATGTATTTCTTGCCTTTTTTATTTTTTAAATTTTTTCTAACAGAACCCTTGCTACTTTAAGGCTTTCTTCAAAAATGAGCATTAACTACAAAAATTACTACCAATTTAGTAGGTTAAAAAGACCAGAAATGAGTTCATTCAAACATTCAGTAGGTTTCTAGAGAATTTTAAATCAAAACTATTATGCAAATTTTCATCCATTATTTGCTTGGTTTTTGCTTACTTTTCCATTTTGTAACAATTATTTCCTCAGCCAAGTATGTCAACACTGAAATCTGGAGATCTTTTTTTAAGCTCTCCACAAACAAAAGCAGAAGGAAGGTAATAGTTTCCTAACATTCCCAGGTGCTACGAGGGAGTGTTCAGTGGGAAGAGTTGTTTGTTCATTTATGTGGGCGGATCAAGGGAGAATGAAAAATAGGGATTCTCTGTGTGTTCCTTCTATACTGCATTTTAAAATTAATAGCACAAATACTAAGGAGGAGACTTAATGATATTCATCAAGGCAGAACAATAAATACGTATATATGTACAAAGATATATATAAAAATTCATATACGTAACCAGACTTGTGATCACACGCAGACAGATTCACAGATTAAGCAAACCTGCTTTACGGCTGCCTGAGCTTGCTTGACAGGCATCAATCACTTTTAAAGTACCGAGTTTAGTTAAAAGAAGGAGTGCTACTCATCTTGTGCATGTCTCATAACTGGGTAGCTCAGGAAGGGTTGGGAACTTTATGTGACCTGTAATGAAGTCTGTATCAGGACAAGATATAGATTTACTCTATAAACTCAATTTCTGTATGTGTTCTGCACCTGTTTTTGAAATAGTATGTTCCTCTTGGAAGAAAATTCATGGTGTTAGCATAGGGACTGTGAAGTTTCAAAGAAAGGCTGATAAGAGTACTACAGCAGCAGAAGGCATAAATGTCACAAGCAATATAGAATTAATATTTTCAAAATTTTTTAATCATTACTCCACTTATTACTATTTCTTATTTCATTTCTGCAAGTATAAGAGAGGAAAAGAATGTATTCTGAACAAATAATATGTTCAGGATTTCTCATCAATCTTGTCTCTTTAAAATTCTGGAAATTTATCTTCTGGCCTTTTTTTGCTTTTAAGAACAAGAAAATCTTTTAAAGTCAGGTTTAATTACTGAATTTTAAGTACTAATTTTTTTTCTTTCTCTTCTGATCAGCAAACTTCATTTCACTCAAATTGTGAACTTCAGCCCAAAAGCACTAACTTCCCTCATCACTGTATATGATAGGAAAGTCCACTAGGTGATTCAGAAGAAGAGAATAATTTTAGGGTTTTTTTATATTACATCTGACTCTTTGCAAGTACTATGGAGACAGCTCTATGAAGTCATCTTGTACAGGATAAAATTAGCTTTTGTGAATCCATCTTTTATCTCTGCTCCCTTGGCTTCACCTGTGGTTTTTGTCTTCTCTCAGTTCCTTTTTCCTGGGAGTTCTCTTCCACAGTAGGTCAGGTTAAATTCCACCTGTTCTTTAAAAGCCATCAGAAACTTTCAGTATCCTCCTCTACTGCTCATAAAACTTTAAATCAAGGAAAGCCAAAAAAGTACTTCAAACAGCTCTCTTCTTTCTGTCTCTACTTGCAGAGATGTGAGAGAAGTGAAGTTGCTTTCTGCTCCTCTGATATCTGATAACCAGGAGAAGGAAAATAAGGAATGTCTTCTTTTTTTTTTCCTTAAAAATAATCAATCTTTCTTTGAGAACAGAGAAGGTCAGTCTCTGTCAGCCTTATTTTTACTGATGTGGTGAGAAATATTGGATTTCTAGCTTAGACATAATTATATTCTTAGCAGGTAACTTGGTTTGAACCTCTCTCCTTTGATTCTGGGTCTCCTAAATCATTAACCTTTACTAATTGTCCTCTGGAGTTATGTACAGAGTCCTTGGCATTGCTCATTGTTTCCCATATATTGTCACTTGTGTCACAAATGAATGATTTGGTTGGCTAAAAGAATCACTGTCAGAGGTATTAGCAAAAGTGGTTTTAATATGATGTGGAGTGCATCCATCACAACTTGCCTAATTTCAAAAAGTGTCATAGAAAAATACCTTTGTGTAGGGGGAGAAAAAGGGAATTAAAAACACTAGGGTGTTTCTGAATATTTTCCTAAGTTTATATTCCACTTGGACCTGATCATTGACCTGGAGGCCAGGCTGTGCAGACTGACTGGGCTTGTGGTCAGACTGCTTGTGCCTAACCCCTTCTTGAGCAGCCAGGCTACAACCACAGCACTTGGCCTTGAGTCTCCTTGAGTCCTCTATGTCTCCAAAAAGTTTGCCATTTTCTTTCACAGCATCTAAAATAATACAATTGTGTCACTGTAGTGGTGACTGTAAAAGCAGTGTTTTTCTAACTTCAAAAGAGCAGTACAACGACACATGGGAGAGTTTTGGGGTTCAAAGTCTGCTGTAAGTGCACAGAAGGTTCGAAGGGGCCAAGTCCCAGCTAAATTTCACAATGGGAGCTGCCCTCGGTGTAGGCCATTTGCAGAACGAAGAACATATTTCAGAGGGAAAATGCTGACTGACTTCAAAGCAGTGAACTTGCATTTATGCAGCATAAGTGGTGAGGCTACCAAAACCCAGGGATGAACTAACTAGGGAGCTAATTTTTAGCAGTGTGAAATACCTACTGAGAAAGAGAAAAAACACTTGCAGTACACAGCAAGAAAGATAAAAGATACAAAGAGAGCAAAAGATCTTTTCTTCTGATGGATTTGGAAAACAAAGGAAAATTATAAAGAAATTACAAAAAACTAAATGTTAAATAGTGTTCTTTCAAATTCCTAATTTAATTTCATGTAGCTTGTCTCACATTAGACTGAAAAACTTTAGGAACTATTGTTTATTTTTTTAAGAGACGTTTGTGGAAGAGAAACATGTTTAGGTCCAATCCCAGAGGTATGTAATGTAAATTTCATTCTGAAATATTAGGAAACCTTGCTGTTCAGCCTGTTAATCTTAATAATTTTAAATTAATATTTTACAAATTATGTTGATAATTCTATTTCTCGAAATTAGAAGTTTTAAATAAATAGTTTGTTTCTGTATAATAAAAGGCAGTGTGATACAAGTTTTTAATTTTGATCCAGAATGATTATATGCTTTAACTGTAGTTAATTTTATTAATTTATTTTAGGTCAACAGTCTTGCCAAAAACTAATATTTCCTTTTTATTGAAAAAGAATAATTTGTGTATGTTCTGTAAATTCTGAAAAAGAACATGGAGTGGCTATTCCAAGTCTAAATAATTTTCTTCAGATAATGTTTCCCATTCAAAATTAATAAATCTTCTGAGATACAGAGTATTTCAGCCACTCAGTTTCACTACATTTCTCTGAAGAAAATTTTTATTTAACTTTTACCCATTTATTCCACTTTCTCATGTTATATATATACTCTTTTTGCCTTTGACCTGTGACTTTAAAAGTTTTAATGGAAGTAGAAAGTCATTTAAGTAACATTAAAAAATAGAATTTCTGCTTCTTGTTCTTCATTCATAATCACAAAAAACAGTGAGACAATATAAACACACATAAACATATTTGAATCACAATACATGTAGAAATGTGTATATAAGACACCCAACAATAATATTTGGATTTTGGCAAAGCGTTTGTTACTCTCTCACAGGACCCTTCTGGACAAAATGTCCAGCATTCAGCTGGATAAACACATCATGTGATGGGTGAGCAACTGGCTCGTGGGTCAGGCACAAAGGGTTAGAGTGAACAGGGTGACAGCAGACTGGAGACCTGTTGCTGGTGGGATTCAACAGGGCTTCATCCTCAGCCCTGTGCTCTTCAACACCTTCATAAATTACTTGAACACAGGACTGGAAGGGGGTACTAAGCAAGTTTGCAGACAATAGAAAACTGGGAAGAGCTGTTGACTCCGTCAAAGGCAGGGAGGCCCTGAAGAGAGACTTGGACAAATTAGAGAACTGGGAAACACCAACCATATGAAGCTCAACAAGGGCAAGTGCTGGATTCTGCACCTGGGATGGAGCAACCCTGGTCGTGTGTATAGACCAGGTAATGAGGGGCTGGACAGAATTGCTGCAGTAAGGGACCTCAGAGTCCTGGTTGGTGGCAAGTTGAATATGAGTCAGCAGTGCCTTGGCAGCCAGGAGGGCCAACCCTGTCCTGGGGTGCATCAGCTACAGCACCGCCAGCTGGGCAAGGGAGGGGATTGTCCTGCTCTGCTCTGCACTGGGGCGGCCTCACCTCTAGCCCTGTGTGAAGGTTTGGGCACCACAACATAAAAAAGATATCAAGTGATTAGAGAGTGTCCAAAATAGGGCAACAAAGATGGGGAAGAATCTGGGGGAGAAGCCTTATGAAGAACAGCTGAGGTCACAGCTTCTTCAGCCTGGAAGAGAGGAGACCTCATTGCAGCTACAACATCCTTGTGAGGGGAAGAGCAGGGATAGACACTTCTCTGTGGTGACCAGTGACAGGACCCAAAGGAATGGCCTGAAATTGTGTCAGGGGAGGTTTAGGTTGAATATTAGAAAAATGTTCTTCGTCTGGAGGGTGGTTGGGCACTGGAACAGGCTCCCCAGGGAAGTGGTCACATCAGGCTGAGAGAGGTCAAGAAGAGTTTGGACAATGCCCTCGGGCACATAGTGTGACTCTTGGGGATGGTGCTGTGCAGTGCCAGGAGTTATACTTGATGATCCTCATGGTTCCCTTCCAACTCAGCATCATTCTGTGCTTCAGTGATCCTGTGATAATCTTACAGACCCAATGTTTAGTGCATACAGTACTGCCACCTTTTGGTTGTAATTCTCACTGCTACATATAGGTAGTTGCATTACAAACGTTTTGTCTTAAAACCTTTATCTTAGTCAAAACTTAAACATCCTAGATAAAATACAGGCTTTTAGGAATTTTTGTTAGGTTCCATGACAGTCTTTCAGGATTTTTAGAGCAAGATGTTCCAGTTTATCTAAGTGTACTTGTGCTATTTACCATTAAATTTCTAAGTTAGCCAAAGCTTATATGTGCAGGATGGGTCTACAAATTTGATGATTTGACTTCCCATAAAGCTGACTTACTCAATATATGTTTTAAAACTGGTGACATCAGCTGATGCATTTTCTTTCACTCTATTTGAAAAACTATACCCTAAGGGACAGTGGATCTTGTAAACTACCTACATCTTACCTGCTTCTTCTAGACATCCATCAGAACCCTAGAGCAATCACACATTTTTCAGACTCCTGCTTTCTGGCAAGGTTTAGAGCTAATCACAAACTTTCCCATTTAAATATCTATCAGATAACTTGGGACCCATTATCTTCAAAGATGTGTTCGGGTAAAAATATTGACCCAAAATAAAACTGGCTGCAGGAAGTAAAAGAGTAAGCAAAAACTTTGAGGTTTAATGTGGGAATTCATGTCATTCATAGCTGATTTCATTCTAAAATAAGGTGAAGGTTACTGTCATGTAAAGTCTTAAAAGTTACTGAAACGATGTTGTCCATGCACATCTACATGTACTAGTCTACACGTAAACTGCATATCTAAGCTCCTGTTACAGCCAATGCAAACCTTGAATTTGGTTCAGTTGCCTGAACAGTGATATCTAGTGCATGATCAGTCACAAGGAAATGCATATATATATATATATATAAATGGAACTGGAATATATGACACAAGATGTTGGAAACAATCATGCTTTCTGTAGGTCACATGAAGTTCAAATGATTATGTTAAGACATCTCAAATGCCACTGAGCATTTATTTTCAATCTTGTCCTTAGGTATTACAGGTAATTTAAGTGCCCAAGTGCAGTGTCTACTTCTGTACCTGACCTCACTCCATACTGTTGAATTTAAAGTCTGTTCTTACCATTGATTTCAACACATATGTAGATCCAAATGTTAGTCAAAAAGGGTTTTTTGGGAAAAAGGCACACACTTTGCCTTAGAATCTCAGCAGTGTAATCGAGCTACAACGAGTAGTTGTTGCTAGCTCAATTACAGCAATGCAGGAGTATATGGAAGGAGACCTCACTCTTAACAGATTTTAACAAACAATGACAACACAAACTCTCCTGAGTAACAGAAGGAAGACTCACTAATACATTTGCAACTGTCATTGACAAAGTCCTTTCAACTCCTAACCCTTTTCTTTGGCGTTACACTCATCCGGTGTTCCTCTGGGTCCAGAGGGAAAAAGCTCCTGAGGTCAAGCAAAATAAGGTTCTGTGGACTCATGGTGGAGTCACACCAGTACCCCACAGTCACAGGAGAAGTGTGGTGCCTGTGGCCCACTCAGGCCAGAAGGTGAATTTGGGCTCCCTGTGTGGGCTCAAAGAAAGAGAAGAATTCTGTATAGCCATAGGTAACAGGAAAAAGATACCAAAATGAGAAAAGCGATGTGTTAAGTAACACTCAAAACTACTATTTCTTAG
This sequence comes from Machaerirhynchus nigripectus, assembly GCA_013397975.1. NCBI lineage: Eukaryota > Metazoa > Chordata > Aves > Passeriformes > Dicruridae > Machaerirhynchus > Machaerirhynchus nigripectus. Next base: position 43,800 of record VZRQ01008173.1, read on the forward strand.
ACTGGAAGTCCATTATAATCACTGTGAGATGTAGCATATAAAAGAACAATAAATGAAAAAAGCAACAGAAGGAAATAATGATTCTGGATAATTGTGTCTCCAGAGTAATCTTCAGTAAAAGTGCAATAAATTAATAACCGGTTCATCAGAAAATAAAACGTTATTTAAATTTAAGGACCTATTTCAGGTGAGAATCTTGCAACGCCACAGACAGAATATATATTTCAACTAAACACACTAATTCATTCAGGCACTTCATCCAAGTACAGAGTGTTTTTAATAACATGATTCTTTTAGTACTGTATTTTAATATAACTTCTTCAGTATTGTTATACTTCAGACTAATTTTTCCCTTCTATTCAATTTACTCTGTGTGTCTCTGTCTTGAAATCCTTGCGGATCTTACAGAAAAGATAGATCAGCAGTTTTAATACAGTTTTTCTCCACAAGACATTTTGCTGGTTTCAAAAAGCTGTAGAGAATACTACTTACAACATGACCTTTATCACCCAAAGAAGTTGAAGTTATAATGAGGTTTCCCAAGCTATTTGAAGGAAGTGTTATGAACTTGATGAGATATATACACCTGAATTTTACTGACATCATGCTATTTGGGATTCTGAGATGACATTTTAAGACAAATCTTTCCTCATGACCTTCTTCGTTACTAAAAGTTTAATTCCATTTTTATTTCTACATAGAATTTAAAGTGCAGCGAGTGATACTTGGTAATCAAGAAGCCATTTGACTCCAACTGTCTTCAGCATTGGGTGCCACAACCCAAAACATCTTTTGAATTTCTTTCTTTGCTTGAACTAGCCTTTTCAACAAATTGGATTGGACTGCTCCGCTCAAGAATTCTGGTTGAGGCAGGGAAAATTCAGTCTTGTGTCAGAGTTACAGCCTTAATAGCATTTAAAACAGCCAGTTTTGCTATCCTAAGGAGTGAAATCCCTTAACACATTTTGGCCCCCCCAAAGGGGACTGTCACATTATGATGTGTTGTGCTGTCTCCCTGACGACTGACGAAACAGATCTTGAAATCATGACAGGTTCTTCTGACTGGCACTTGCAGAGAGTGTCCTTTGACATGGGGAAGATATTTTGGTATTTTTTTATGACTGTATAATCATTCCTGCTGTGTTGCCTGTGTAATAAAAGTGCCTTCAAAAGATCTGCCCCATTATATTTTTCTCACAGAAATATCAATCAGCTACGAACAAATAAGCACAGAAAAATAATAAAGCACAGAGAAATGAATCCCCAAGAAAGCTTCCTGTTTAATTGGTCAACTTACTATAAAATTCTCTGTGATCTATTTCAGGTCTGTGAACTCCTACTAACAAATATGCAACCCTTGCAGAGATTCATTTGTGGATTATTCTAAAAATTAATAAATAAGACGAAAAATGTGTGCATTTTTTAATTTTCACATTTAATTTGAATGCACATTTAAAAAAATACCTGAGCAAGAGGCCAATGGAAAGAGAAACTAATATCTGTATTGTTTAAACATTATAATAGTGAATATGTTTAACATGATATTGATACGGTTTTAATTTATTGATTCAATCAGCAAATCCTGGTGAAATTCTTTCAAGAAAACCAATCACAACAGAAACAAGAATCAGTTTTGCAGAAAAGCTAGGAGTCTACTTCAGGAAGACTGTCAATTTCATTTAGAAACTTCTGCTTTGGAGAGATAGAGAGGGAGGCTAGATTAGTAAGAAAATAAACCTCTCACAAACTGAGGACTGCATAACTGGGCAGCTTTTATGCATGATCCACTGCTGGTTACCTACGCATGTGTTACACAATTCAGAAAAGAACATGTCCTTCAGTCACAAGTAAGCATGGAAAAATCTGATATTTTAGTAAGAAAAGAGGGAAAGAAAGATTTGAGAATCCTTTTTTTCCAAATGATGTAAGTTTATTAGCTACCATAAATTTCTGCTGAAGATTCAATATTTTGATCAATAGAAAGAGATGCAATATTTGAAACAATGAATATACAATATTGTCTACTGAAAATATTATTGAGTGGTAAACTAACATCACTAGTAGATGTGTTGATCAAACATGAATGATTTTACTAGGCAGTGATATTCATCATCCTTAAATATTGTGGGGGTTTGAATTTTATCATACAAAATTCATATCAGTAAGTCTGACTATTTCTAATTTTTTAAAAAATATTGTTTTAGAGACTTTTGTATTTGATTTTCAACCTTCCCATTCATGAAGAATGTACAGTCATTTTATCTATATCTATCTACATCTATCTATCTATCTACATACATATATATAGATAGTTAATTTAATGTGGAAATATAGTTATTAGTCTTTCATTTCGTGAGTTTTGGAATCAGTTTGAAATCAGTTTGAAAATATTCAAATGATGTGAGATTTTTGACTGACACTTAATTTCTTCCAAATACCAGTCTTCCACTAAAAACCACTGTACAACTCAGCAGAACTCTCATGTTTTATTTGTATAAGACCTGGAATGCATAAATAAGACTTTTGCAGTGAAGTGAAGAACAAGGTAATTTGACAGAACATGATAGAAAATTATCACAACAGCTTCCTGAACAATTTTTTTTGGCCTGCTAACTTACTTGATAGATTGTGGGAAGATATAGAAATTAGCAACATTGTATGATGTTATTTATGCAGAAATTATTTTAGGATTAAATCCTTTGTTATGAAAATCTACCAGCTTTTCTTTTGTGTGTGTGTGTATGTAAGAAAGCACTCATAAATAATTTTATAAAGAGCAGGGATAAGGTACTGAAAGACTTGATGGACAGTGCTCTAAAAAAGTCTTATTGCTCTGACTTGCTCTCTCTCACAGCAGGCTCTTCCACTCCTAATTGCTACCTTAAGGAAAAATCATCTTATCTACCTGCTATTCTTGTAGGCTGCTGGCTCTTGTACTCTTGCTCAGTGTCCCATTTTCTATTTATAGGCTTGGATATTTTTCTTTCTCTTTCATGCTCTCCCAGTTTATCGCAACTGTTCTCTCCATAGGAGTAGATTCCCATGTGTGTGCTCAGTAGGGATATGTACATTACTCTATGGGTTGGAGCTTAGATCTGTACAGATCTGGGGATCAAACAGAGAAGTGAACCTGAACTGCAAGTGTTTTCAGGTGAATAACAAAATGACTGACTTTTCTGTGGAAAGAAGGATTTTTCTCCTTGTGTATGTTTTGATTCATTGTCTTTACTGTGTATTAGGTGCTTCCATAGGAAATAATAATAGAAAAAAAGACAAAACCACACCCAGGTCTAATCTTTACGACTTTTACCAAGTGTGGGAGAATATAAGTTTCATTGTCCCCTTCAGACCTGAGTAAAAGCCTAGCTGTGTGATTAGAAGATATGCTGCAAGCTGTGGCCCTGTTCCTCTTCCACTCACATCCAGCTGTGAATTCCTGTTCCCTCAGTGATTTTGCCCCATGAGCTGGCTCAGTGTGTGAGCACATCTGCTACTGCAATTCATGGGAAAAGGGAGACCAGGACAAACCCTGTGAATCAAAACTACCCATAAGACTCCTTTTCTTCTACTATCAATCCTGAGTTGTATTTTAGGAGGAGGTAACATTGTTACAGTTTACATCTCAGTTTCAGATGTCTCACCTTATATAAGTTAATGAAAGTAATTGTCCCACTCTACAGGTTCTGTGATTCCTTAGCCTTGAATGAGGATAAGTATCCCACATAGTTCTGGCTCCCAGGACTATTTAAACTTTTGCTATTTAGACTTCTGTGGACATCTGATCCAATAGTGAAGGGATGATTTGCTTTTGTTTTTCCTCCACAAATTTTGTACTGATGTTCTTGTCCCACTGAGTATATTGGAGTTTTATACCATATTTAAGATATATTTTGGCCCAGTATATGCATCAATAATTTATCTTTGTTTTCTTCATATTTTAAAGCTCCACTTTTATCTGTTAGCTTTGAAGAAGTTGGAGATAATTATAGGGAAAACAGAGAAACTAGTTTTTCAGAACACATAAATTAATTTAAGACACAAAGCTCCACAATTAAAGGAAATCTACAGCATTGTTGTTGATTTTGGTATGAAAAACTTCAAGATATTAGATTCCTGCAATTTAATATATTTATGAGGACTAAGTTAGCAAAAGCATAGAGGATGTCTCTTCTTCTTTTGAGATCATCTCCAAATTTGATAACATTTATGGCACACTTGCACTTTAGGGCTAACAGATGTTCATTCTTGATTGAACCACAAAAGACTATGCAGAGATAGTATATGCTGGTGTCCTTATAGCCATTGTCTGGTCATATGATTAGGATTAATCAACAGAAATAAATTATCCAGAGGCAATTAGTAAATACAGAAAAAACTACTGGGGGTATTTCTGGGAGTTTTACATATGTATTATAATGTTAGTGCACTGAAGTTTACATACTTCTGTTACACAAAAGAAATGTTATTGGCAATATTTTTGACAGTGAAATATAATTTTCCACTTCCAAAAAGGGGATGGAAAGAAGGTCCCTTTCATGTAGTCATATTTCAGAAAAACTTGAAGGAAGTGGGAAGCATAAAACTCTGATCTGACTCCAAACCTTCTGGATTCACTAATATCCCTGCCCTGGCCGGCTCCAAATCATTATTTCTTTCATTAGAATTTTAGCCTGATACTGTTTGCATCCATTTACATATCTATAGCTCATTGTTTGTTGCTGGGTTTAAAAAAAACCATAACAAAAAAAAACCCAATTAATTCTGTGAGAAATAAGAAATAAAAGCCATTAAAATCTCTGAACAGATTATTTTTATGTAACTTTTGCTCACATAATTTTACAGTGGATATCTTTTCTTCTTATTCTCCTAGGTCTTACAAAATTAGGTAGAAGAATAGAGATAAATACCATATAGTCAATATTCTTATAGAAGACACTGAAAACTAAAATAATTCAAAATGTAACAACATTTTGTTATGGGTACCTGTGAACATTTTGAAATCTAGCTCAGAGTAGGAAAAAAACCCAGACCAAACCAAAGCAAACCCAAACTCAAAACCCAGTGTCATATAAAAGCAGTTTTAAGAATATGCTGATTTTTTAAAATAATTTTTGCTTATTTTATGAATAAATCCCAAACCATGCTAAGTAAGATTAGGCAAAAGGGCACATACTAATTTTTTTCTAACTTCTTTTATTTTTAGGACAAAGAAATTTCTAGTTTCTCTCAGGAGCAATTGAGTTTGGAACAACAACCAGAAGGAATAGAGGAAAAATAAAGAAGATGTACATAAGGCTTACTTGCATCTCTGTAATGGTTCCTACAGAGTGCTTTAGCAGTGGCTAAGTTCAATCAGGATTTACAAATGTTTTTCAAGGACCAGGTATAAGGTACTTTTTCCCAGTCCTCACACCTTCATGTAGACCAAATATCTTCCTGTTGATAAATTCTACCATTAAGTAGGGTTTTTTCACAAAATATTTCTCTTCTCATATCCTACCCTTTCTTGCTCTTTTTCATATTCTAACAATGATTATTACTGAGTTCTCTTAGTTAACACCATCATTCGAGTAACATCATCATATCTATTTTTAATTAGTAGGTATTTTGTTGAGGTATAAAGAAATACACTGAAAGGAAAATGAAACAGAGTGATTTTCATTTTCAAGGTATTAGGCAAAACATCTGAATGTATTGTGAAAGTTGAGCCAAATCCCTCACTTTGCATGACTTACACACACAAATAAGCGGAAAAAATATACATGCTTTGAAAAGTGTAGATACCAGACTGTGGAAAACCATAGAACTCAGAGCAAGTCAGAAATAGAAAACAAACAAACAAACAAACAAACAAACAAAAAAAAAAAACAAAAAAAAAAAAAAACCAAAACCAAAAAACTGCCAATCTTTCCTTAGTCATCTTTACTTATTCCACCTCTTAAAAGAGAGCATGTAGGATAAATTATTTACCTAGAAAAGACTCCTGCCCTTGTGGAAATGGATGGAAATACGTTATTTCTTTGGGCATGTACTGACTATTTTTCCTGATTATATTTCTCTAAGAGGATCCCCTGAGATCATCTCCAGTCCCTCTCTGAAGAAACAAACCAGAACAAGTCTCCTCCAAATGCTAGTGGGGTTTATATAAGGATTTATTTGATTGGCAGGAAATTTGCAGCCTTCCCTTTTTTCATCTTTTGTCTCCAAAAGAATAACTGAGAAACAATAGTTAAGAACAAGCAGATAAAGCAGTCAGAAAGCAATCTTTCAAAAATGGAAGAGGCTGGACTCTCATCGATGACTAGACATTTTTGGCAGTTGTGTGTCCTCCTTTCACTCTTATTTAGATGCATTTCTTCCTTAAAGACAGAAAGCTTTAGAAAAGAAATCATATAATAAAGTAAAATATATTTGCCAAGAGCATATGATAAGCTAGAAAATAATAGCAGTCTTTATGGGCACTGTACTTTTATCTTCAAGAACTTGGAAGAAAGGAAGTAAATTCACTAGAAGGGACAGTTATACATTACCAAAACCTTTCCTGTGCTCCAGATATTGCCAGAAAACTGAGATGAGTTTTGCCTTCACAAATGAAACACGACACAATCTTGTTTTGCATGGGCTTGCTTTCTGTAATGAAAGTTTTACACAGCTTGGCTTCATGAAGTAAAATGTTGATTGAAAATATTTGTGACAGTTGTGGGTAGTTAACAAAGTTGCTATTACAGTACTTCAATAAAATGTTGCCACTTTAAATGCTAGGTACTAAACTGGTTGGAATATACAGCAGCATTTTAGACACTATGCTATATGTGAGCTCACATTCCATTAAATGACTCACTTCTTCTGACTGACACCCCATTTACTCAGTGGAAACAGTGAAGTTATTTACTGGATGAAAAAATGAAGCCAAACATGAATTTATATTCCTTTATTTTGTGATGGTAAAAAATCTGGCTTGCTTGTCAAAATTTGAAGAGTATGAAAAAGCCATTTAAAATTTGTTAACCCTTCTGAAAAAGTATTGATTAAGAACAGAAATTAGAGTCTGAGTGAAGAAAAATATTGTTACAATAAATTTTTTGAAATTTATATGTGTCAATGGGTATTAAAACTGTAGGTTATGAGAGATAATAAATCTTACAACACAGCCATGTCAGGGCTTTTTCTTTATTTGTTACAGTTATTACTTTCTCAGGGTATTTGAAGCTATGCTTACAATGGACCAAATAAAATAAAAAGTAAAAAATTGATATATCAATATAATAAATTCACATTTATAGAATTGTTTTTGCAGGCTTTGGACTCTACTTCTTTAGTTGTCTTACATTAAATCAACAATTTTGCAGATTTTTTTGCCTTTAGGTATATTCGAGATTTAAATGACTCCAGCTCAAGAGTTTATTGAAAAATGCTGTATATTTTCTAAGTTCTTCTACACTAAGTATGCATTAAGAAAGTATCCATATTTCAATGACATACATTGTATAGGAGCTGAAAGGTTAAATAGGAGTCTAATCTATTCCAGGAACCTTGTACCTCCAACAGACAGGAATTCTATAGGAAAGAAGACTTGCTTCTATCGCTGTCTTCTTCCATTTCCTTTTTTTCTTTTCGGTTGAAAGAGCTACACAAGTTCTTAAAGGAAACCAAAGAATAAAGGATACAGCGGTGTACTGGACAAGGTTAAAATTTTGCCTGGGGTGCAGTTAAAAGCAGTTTAGGTTAAATGTGCATAACTAATCTGACAGTGTTACAGGCTGTGCCATAAAGTATGTATACTAGAGGTAGACAGGGAGATAATGGTTTGGAATGTGTGCCTTGCTGTCATGGAGCATAGACCAATAGTAGGAAATTCTTGTAAGGCCCATGTTCACACAAAAAATTAAAAAGTGTGTAAGGTAAAAATATGAATCAAAAAACAGAGATTCCAAGGAGATTTTTTCTTTTTCCTTCCCACGGTCCAAGCCTCTCTGAGAATAAACAAATAAATAAATACAAACTGCAATTAAAATCTACTAAATCTGAAATCAGAAGCTATGTTGTGTTTCATACAACTGCAATATCAAAATTGAAGTTCTGATTTACATTTTTTTCACAGATCTGATAACTCAAAGTGAAGATTCAGAGTCAACTGGACTCTGAAGTGTGTAGTCAAAGAGTCATATTGAAGCTCTTTTTCAGCTTAATGAAAGACACTTCCAGCTAGTTATTCATTCATTTTTAAAGTAGATAAATAATGCTAATTTCCCCCAGGTATAGCTGCACTGATTATTGACAACTACTAAAATGTGAGTTATGCCTAGATACTTACTTTCTAAAGCTGAAGTTAAAGAAATATAAATCCCACTCTTAGTACTTTTCTGTCCCCATTCTTCTGTAAAATATGTGGGTTTGTAAAGAAAATTTAAGGTTTTTTTTTTCAAATTTAATATTTAATTTTCCATCTCTTCATGGGCAATCACATGAATTTTAAAGTCTACCACTGGAAACACTCAAATATTTTTATATTACAATGAGTTATGTGTCCATCTGCAAGCCACTACATTTATCTACTTTTATAATATTTCTTTATTGTGGACTTGCACCAGGGAAAATATAAGCTGACAGTTCCTCATAAGAAGCATAGTAGATGAAAACCAAAAAATAAAAAAAAAATGTATTTTGAAAAGAAAAACAATAGTCAGGTGGCGGGTCACAAAACCAGAACATACATCATGTCTGTATTATATTAAATAAGTACTGTTTCAGCTGTCTCTACAGTTTTAGTAAAGCTCACTAAATAAACTTGGAAATGAAAATCCTCAAGTTAGCTACCAAAGGTAACTGGAGTTCAATGCACATTAGGTATTCCAATCGTTTAAAAGAAACATAAAATTTCGTGAAACCAGTGTTCAATGTGAAAAAAAAAAAAAAAAAAGAACGTAATAGAAGTATTGTCACTGGGAGACTCGTCCAAAGGGTTGTGATGACTGAAGCATGAGGGTAAAAGCATCTGGTTGTGAACTGAATGCTTTGTTATACTTCATTTCAGCGTTAATTTGCTATTTCCAGTGTCTGCCTGAACCAAGCAGAACTAAATTTGTGACATCTCAAACAAAGATGAGATATTGAGGACATGAGACCAAACAATAGTATGACTGACATGTACAAAATCATGTTTCTACAAAGTGGGTATTTTGTTTTGAGCTTCTTCATTTTTGCTGTTGGAGATATAAATTAAAGATAATGCATAAACTAATATTCTCCAAAACACTGCATTAATTTTTGAGAATGTACTGAATTTACCATGTTCTTATGTAAACTTCTGGTGTGGCTAAAGGACCACAGAATTAACAGAATATGTTGATGAACCAGTCATGCTGGTAGTTAATTCTGTGTATGAACTTTAATAGGCATTTTACAAGGAGGGAGTTTCACTTGCCTTTCCATGCCTTTCATTTTATGACCTAATTACTGGAATAACCTATATGTATTAACAAACTTTTTTTATTCTGATGATCAATATTTTGTGCTATATAATAATCCTATTTAGTTTTCAACATGTCTGTGTACCTATGTGTTCATTATTTTTTCATTATTTACAATATAGAGTGAATGACTTGTCAGATAATTAGATAGAGCAAGTCCATCTAGTTTTGACTGCTTATTCAGGGAGGCAGATTCTTTCTCTCCAACATCGTCAGAACAACCTGCTTACTTTATGTTGCTCATACTAAGAATTTAAGTACCCTCTGCTTAAGTGCTGTTCCAGCTAGGCTCTATCTATGCCAGCAAATCAGACACTCCCTGCAAATGTTCTCATGCAATGGACCTCACTCCCCTGAAAGGTTAAGCTATTTACATGATCTGCAGGCATGGCTCTGGACCATTCCAGCCAGTATTTAACCAAGCAGTTCCTGGATTTGATCTGGGAGCTGGCACGAGTCAGATACCATTTACAATGTACTGTTTGCAAGCAGTACCTTGGTTTGGAGAATCATGGTGCTTAATAATAAGGACGTTTTTCATGCCAGCCACAAAACGGTCCCCATTCTGGTTATTTTAGTAGTGTAAATGTCACTTTATATACCTAAGTAGGTGCATAAAGATGTTAATATATAACTATTGCTATTGCTATTAATATATAACTATTGCTACTAGTGCTATTGCCCAGTGTCTAGATGTCTACCCACAGTTCAAGATCTTTTGGGAGAACAGCATTAACATACACACATATTCTGTACCTTGCAACGACTTAAAAATAACATCGTCCTTGAATCACATGGTTTACCATGTCTGCAGAGAATGAGATCTGCAGAAGTAAATAGATGAGATTGATTTTAGCAATTGCTAATTTTTTAAGTTGAAGTGGTTTCCAAATTTAGGTATTAAGAAGTGATCTGTTGAAGAATTTTCCCCTGACTATATTTCCTTAAGCATGGAAGTCCTAATTTTAAGACCAAACTGACAGTACAAAAGTACCCTGACTGACACTAGCAGACTTTAGTAGTCTTTACTGTGATCTGAGTTCTAATATATGTTTAACAGTTGACCCGTATATGTCAACTCGAATTTTATCTCACATCTTTGGATTTCAAAATTGTTAAAAATTAGTCCTATTTTATTCAACAGTATTAATATTGTAGAAAAAATATTTAGAGAAATTCATATTGATAGTTTCATAGCTAAATAGGGGCTTCTACATGTGAGAGATATCTATAAACATAGATTAGGAGTCAAAATTAAAAGCAGGTTACACTACTGTGAGTACTTCAGTATAACAAAACCTGTTTCCAAAGCTATAAAATACTTCTCTGAATTAAAAAATGCATCTTTTACTTGTTTTTTTTTTAAATACTAATAATGACTTTTCCTATTTACAGGTCTATAAAGATGGTAATGGTTGATTTTTTTATTGCTGTAAAAGTTGTTATTACGATTTTATTGGTATTAACATTCATATTATTATCTCAAATATCAGTTTAAAATTAATTTAGAGTATTTAGGTGTCTGATGGTGAAGTGCAGTGGATGGATGGAGGAAGTATTTTTTGCAGGTCTATAGGAAGCAAATTATCAGCAAAGATAAATGAAAATCATACCAGAAAAATAAAAATACTCTGTGAACTAAAAATAGGGAGAAAATCTATTTTGTTTGACATTCAGATAGGTGTACCATAAATGCTAGTCATTTCCTCTGGAAGGGTCAAAAGGGAGCACTTACAATTCTTTCCAGAAGCTAGTTTGTATGGATAATTTTTCACAGCGCAGAACGTATTAATCAAAAAGGACTGAGTATTAATATCTGACATAGTATACAAAGTGTTATAAATCAAATTTCCTATGTAGCTTTGAAGTAAATTCTCAAAATACACTTTACTTCCTCCACCTCTACTAAAACAGATCTCAATTTATCAGATACTTTTCTGTCACAATTTTTCCTATATTTTAAAGTACAAGAATTTTATCTTAAAACAATTTAAACAGAAGGGGAAGGCTGGATCTGCAGCTACTTAGATACTGGAAAACCTCTAAACATACTAGCTTGAATGTATTGGTAAGCCGAAAAAAGACATTCCAGGTCATGCACACTTTCTGTGTGCCTTTATAGCAGAAAATAAGAATAAGGATCACAGGCACAGACCCTCTGAAACGAGTCTTATCCTGAACCTTGGAAAATGGAGTTAAATTTAGGTCTGATATAAAGTAAGGTTTCTAGCAATATGTTAATGACTCATAATACTTTTCTGGTCTTTTTGTCTGTACTATGGTTAGGAAAATTAGGAACAGTGTTTTGTATTTTCCTTTTTATGTCTCGTGTTCTTTTATATCGCAATATTATGGTATTTTTATTGTATTGACAGATACAGTAGTAAGCAATTAAGAACATTTTACAGCTGGTGAATGAAACTAGATGCATGTGAAAATGTGATAACTATTGAGAAGAAATATTTGAGGGTCTTTAAAATGCTTTATACTATTGGAAAATAAAATTGGCAATTTATGTTTATATACTTAGAAAACAATACACTAAGTCTGAATAGTTTTCTAGTCAAGAACTTGAACAAAAATTAGTGTCTTTATGGATGCCAGATACCTCCAAAAGTAAAAAAGGTGAGATTCCCCTGTACTTGTGGTCACTGACCTGCCTCTAAGTATCACCCCATTTCTGATACACAGAGAAGGATCCTGTGCCAGAGTTATTCAAAGTTGTTTGAATGTCATTGCTCTGTGCTTAATGAAAACTTTCTGCCTTTGTGCTTTTGAGAGTTAATATAGGAAGTCATCCGTACTACAGGCAATACAGAAAAGCTCCTGCTGCCTTTTTACAGAGTTTAACAAACACAGTATTGGTGAAATGCTGAAATGAAATCAGCATATTATCAAGACATGCTTGCAACAGCTGAAGAAACCTTCAGGGAATTTTACTGGTTACAGCACCTTTAAAATGGCAACTTCTAAATTAAACTTGTCCTGCAGGAGATATCTTCAGCACTGGCATTCTCACTTTGCTTCCTGACTGCATGGTCATTGACATTCTAGGGGTTTTGAGGGAGTGTTGTGTTGTGGGTTTTTGTTATTTGGCTTTTTTTAAACTGTGCGCATACAACTGTAGGTAATTGCTGTAATTTTTTTCTCAAAATAGGTCATAGCCACATGAATGGAAAATAGACCTTTTTTTCCAAGAATTAACTACTTCAGGAAAAAAAAAAAAAGCCTGTAATACAGTTTAGGATTAATACATCATTATCTCTAAACACCACTCCAAAGAAAATTACACATTCAAGAAGCAAAATACTATATTTCTCCTATGACAGTATTAGCTCAAAAGAGATACAAAATCCTATACATTCATACACATTTGCTAGTCTTGAAAAATGCTGATTTGTTTAATCAGGCAGGATAAGCAGAGAGCATTAAGTCAGAATCTAAAATCAATAACAAAGAAAATCATTCCTGGCTCATTTTAGTAGAAATGCGATTTGCACCAGAATGTTAAATTAAAGTCAGAAGTGTGCTGATGCAAACAAATTTTCCTTTTTCTAATTTAGTTCAGAGAAACTAGGACTCATAGAAATTGTTCATGTACAAATTTTTCTGAATAATTAAATAAAATCTATTGGTCAGCACAGTTAGAACAATAAAAAGAAAACGCTCTGGCTCTGAGTTAAATTTATAGACCTTTCTTGCCAGCTTGTCCTCTTTATGGTGATTTTTTTCCCTCTGTGTGGTGATGAACAACTAGAACTGGCAGCATTCTCTGTCACCTGCTTGAAATTTTCTGTCTCTAGAAGCATCTTTTGCTGACATAGCTCAAGTCTTTGAAGCTGTACCCCTTTGTGTACATTGCATAAAAATTCAGGAATTTTTCCAATTCCTTTCTTTCCTTCCCATGGAAGAATAATTAGCTCCTTTACAGTGGTTTAGAGTAGTAAAAAGTATCCTGTAATAAGTGAATTCTTTCAGTGTATTGACCTTGTATGAGTCTGTCATTTGGATCCAGGGAAGCAATAACCTTTACTCTCGATGAAATAACGTCTTGCTCTTGGTGCTTTTCAAGTTGTGTTTAAGACACTTCTGAAACTGGATAAAAGAGACTTTGGCTTTGGGACTCTTTATGTAAATACATTACCTCTCTGAGTGGTGAACATTTCAAAGTGGGTTAGGAAAAACCTACTTTGCCTCTTTCCTGGAAGAAAGAAACTTTGTTTCTCATTTAAATCTGTGCCTTTTCTCAGAATATTCCTCTTTCTTCCTGCAATAAAAACCATCATAAAATTGGGGGTTTGGCATTTATTGGTGAACAGTCCCCCCATCTTATTATAAAAATCACTTTGAATGCTGCTGTTTCCAACAGATTTCTTTCCATTTCTTACTAAGGTATAGAGGAAGAGGTGGGGTAAGCAATTTATAAAAAATACAGCATCTTACTAAGATAAACTTGTAGTTAATTGAGGAATGTTATATTTTTTATATAGTATGGTAACTATATATTAGACATGTTTTGTTGCCAGACATTTCAATAAATTACTTGTAAGGTTGTTTTGTTACAATAATAATGGATAATAAATAAATGATTAACATAAGGGTGAAGGAGTTCCTTGAAAAATCTCTACGAATGAAATAGTCCAACATTGTAACCAACTGTAGACTTGGAAAACATGTTAGATGATAAGGCAAAGTAGGATAGGATAGCAATAAGAATGCTCACTTGAGTTTTCCTGAGACAGAATTTTTGTACCTTGCTCTCTCTTTTTACTGCAGAGGGACACAAGTCACAGCTGATCTTGCCTATTCTATTCTGAATCAATATTCACATAAAGTGCTTTGATTTTGGTAATAAAGGATCATTGACTTAATCTCTGCTTTTTTTTTTTTTTTTTTTTCTGAGTAGAAATACAGAATTTGGTGAAAATTTTGGGGGTGCTTTTTGGCGAATTGAACTGAAGGAAATAGTGTACATTGAAGTGAATTTATCTACATTAGTTCTAAACTGTAATTTAGAAAAGTGTATGATAAGTTAGCAAAAATAGCTGTTGATGTGATTAGATCTTTAATCTGAACAGAGCTCCAGCTTGGTCTGAGAGGTCAGTTTTTGTTGTTCGACTGATGATGGTAAAATTTACTTTCATATGTTCTAGTTAATATTTCTCCTTAATATTCTGCTTCCCAAATATCAGGAAGTACCAATACCACCAGAACAGTCGTAGCCAAATCCTTAGGCCCAGGACTACACATACAGATGTGGGAAGTCAAATAGTGGAAACATTTGCTTGTTAAAGAAAAGGTTCAGTTGTTGTAGGGTATTAAGTAGAAAAATTCTCACTCTTTTCAATCTGTCTAGAACTGATCAATTAAAAAATCCGTTTTCTGGAATATTTTTCTCACTGTTAACTTAATTTCTAAATCATTAATGGAAATATTTAACTACATGAAACTAGCATATGACCTCAAAATGCATTATTATTAATATTTTCTAATAATTGATAATCTATTTTTCCTTGAGGTATTCTATATACTTTTGGACAGCTGATTAAACGTTTAATCTTCACCAATGACTGTTCATTTTCTGTAGTAGTTTCTTGTGTGGCATCTTGTCAAAAGGTTTTTGAAAGTCTACTGAAATTATGTGGACTGTTTTACATCTGGTTAGGTTTTTTTGTTTACAGTTCCTAGGAATTCTCACAGACTGATACAATTCCCCTCTGTAGAAACTATAGTGATTAGTTCCCTTTGAAAGCTTGAATGTTCTGAAGAATAATTAAAGGAGAATAGAAAGTTGACAAAGGATCTTTTTAATGAGACTAAAGGAACTTCCTTTTTTTTCATTAATAGACTACTTAGAGGTAATTAAAGAACCGCCATCTATAAATTGGAAAAGTCCCAAGCCAGATTAGCAAATTAAAATAATGCGCTGCACAAAAGTCAGAAATTATTATCAGGAATTTCTCAATGTCTTATAGTATGTAATTTTTTATCACAGGTAGTACTTCCCCTCCTCTTAATAACTTTCTTTAAATCCTTAATTTTTAAAGGCCATTTTAGTATGGATGTAGAACAGTTAGCACACAGCTTTCTAGGAAATACCAAGACAAAAAAAAGTATACCTAGTTGCTAATAATAAATAAATAACAAAAAAAAAGGGATTATTCACTTGTATTTCATAGAGAAAGATTTAGAAAAAGATGTTATTACTTTCCATCTAACTCTGACTAGAATTTTTTTTTCCTGAAATGTTGATAGATTCGTTTCTGATCTTCCACAGTGACAATCTGAAACTGCATCTTGTTACCTTGTCCAAACTACCTCAGCCACAAAATTTTCCAAAATGTTATCTGGAAATATGACAGAGGAGAGGAGCAACTTATTAAGTAATTACAGGTAAATGAAACATGAAAAACACATATGAAAGTGAAAACCCACACAGTAATGAAGGCTCAAAGTTGTCAGAATGACAATGAAAAATCCTACACCTTCATAGAATATCAAAATAATTAATTTGATTTATCAAGGCAAGTAAGAATTATTTTGTTTAACCTCTCCTCTATAAATCTGTACACTATAGTTGCTCTAGTACTTCATGAGTCCTGAGGTTTTGCTACTGAATTCATTGATACTAAGGTCAAAGAATTGACATTGCTTCTCATTATGCATTAGTTATTTGTTTTTCAAAGTAAGCTCCTGAAATAAAAGCAGAACTTAACACGTATATGTGGTTTATATGTGATGCCTGAGTACAGAGTCCATTCTCTGAAAGACAACAGAGACTTGTGTACTCTGCGTGATAATTTCTTTCAGTCACAATATCACCCCAGAGAAACTCACGCTAATGTTTAGTCAATGTAAAACAAAATGGCTTTTCAGCTTAACGATCAGAAATATTCTGCTTTGAGATGAAACAAACAAAAGGCTAAATTGAAAATTCCCAACTGTGAGCATTCCAGAGAAAAACAGAGAATGAGAAAATCAGTCCTTTGTGTCAATAGGTTTTTTTGGTTTTCTTTCATTATTTGATCCATTTAGATGTATGCCATAAAACTTTTTTAGGGCATCTCTTACCTGTTCATGTGACTTCTTTCTTCCTTTGATTATAAATACTTCCTGGAGTATTAAGTTCATGTTGCATCACTAGAGATGTGGAACACACATAATTATCTTCTATGATGATACCATCAAAGACATAAACTGGTTTCTGTGTGTAAGAAAGGAAAAAATAGAAATATTTAAAACTAAGTTTTAGATAAGAGTATGTAGATGATATAAGCTTTGAAGATATTATTGGTGGTACTATTAATAAAATACTGAGATCAATATTCTTAAAAAGAAAATAAAATTAATTTAAAAGTTGGAAAGATTTCAAAGAACAGATCAAATTAATCTTAGAGTTAAAGAACCATCTGGGAAAGATATACTTATTTAGTTGCACTGTCTCTGTGGTAGTCTTCTCAGACTTTGTAGATTTAATTGAAAAGATGAAGAGCTCTAAATTCCATTTAAGAGAGAAATGAAAAAGAAGATATCCCAAAAACTGAAACATGAAAAATAAATAACCAGAATAAAATATTTTACCAGTAAAAGTAAGTATTTATAAGTGAAATGGAAATAGGATATTAATCTTTTTTATCATTAAAAAGAAAATAGCATCAAGGATGTACTGATAGTCAATAAGAATGTCTTTGTCTTCAGAATGTTACTTGTGTTTCCACCTGGAAAGAAGAAATTTCCCTGAAAAAAGAATAGGTAGTCATGAAGTGTTTGAAGGACAAGTGACAATTTCCAGTGCTTGAGAGAGAACACATTAACTAATTAATTTTCTAGTTAATGTGTATCACATGAAATTAGGAAATGCAATGAGAAATCATGAGTTTGTATCCAACAGTAAAGGAAATTCAAAACTAGAAAAACTACTTATTCATTGTTGATTTCCATGTATGTTAAAAAAGAAATTAGTTCATAAAGATTCAACAGATTGTGATCCTTGTAAGAGATGGCTCTCAAAATAACATTCATAGTGCTCTATATGGTATACTGCCAACAGAATGGAATCCATGTCAGCTGTAGCATTACAGATTTTTATTAGAAAATCTATGAAAGCTTAACTGAGACGTTAATTTTTGGTAGATTGTATGACCTTGAAATTCATACTTCTGCTCTTACTCTAGAACAGATAATGGAATTTCCCTTTGGGTATATTTTAAAGACCAGCTCAGGGCAGAGAGGGAATTTGTAAAATAAATTCTGTAAATACTACTCCTCTCACTAAATTTAAATCAATTTAAAGCTTCATATAAGTGAATGAGAGCAGAGTTTCTTTTTTAGTTCATGTATCAACACATTTTGTAAAGTTCCAAATGTAAAATTTTTATTGTCATTATTAATGCTTGAACTAGAAAGAACAGATTTTAACTGTGTCTTAGATTACAATGTAAGATGTAACCAAAAGTATGTATTCTATCACCATCTGTTAAAACCAGGTGGGGCAATGTTTTTTCTCTATTCCGTGACACATACCTGATAACTCCCTCCAGAGGGATCTCTTCTGTTAATGGGCCACCCAGCCTCACTGTGTGACTCATAAAATTACATCATCCCATTGTGAGATGCTCCACCCTGGGGGAGGAACCAAGCATTCCCACCTGGATATAATCTGAGGTTGCGAACACCACAGTCAGCCCTACCTACTGCATTCCCAGAGGACAAGAGCTACCACTGGACATTCATGTGAAGACTAGACCCTTCGACAGGATCACTGCTTCAACAGGACCACTTCGTCTGGACTGCTACCACCACCCTGACTAACAGGGTGTCAGGTTGTATCCTGGCTCTGTCAGTGTTCTTGTACTACTGCATTTATTTTAATTTTCCTATTAAATTATAATTCTGACTTGTTGTATCCCACTGGTTTGTTTTCAAACTAGTACAAGCTGTAATAGACAAACTATGTTTCTATTTTGAAATTTTTTGTCATTTCTGTATGAAATACAGAATATCTGTATTGTAGATGAATATAATAGGGTCACTATGAAACAAGCAGATTCTATTGATGTACTTATGAACATCAGAAAGGACTCTAGCATTAAGCAATTTACATGAGACATGGAGGAAAAAGGTTCAAACCTTAGTTCTGAGTAGCTGGTGTAAATCCAGAAAGTTTTATATTCAAATTCTCATATTTAGATTTATATTTCTCATTGATTTTATATGTAAAGTTAAAAGAAAGACAAAGAAAGTCTTTATTCCTTTAGAGATAACAGAAGAAAACTTTAAATCTCAGAATATTGCATGGAAGACCTTTTCTCTAACTGTAAACTTCTGAATAATGTCACACATCATTCCATTAAACTTATCAACTTGTATTTACATACACACTGCTTTATCTGACCAAATATTGGACTTTCCATCATACTAATTGACAGAGAAGCCCTGACAGGTATAAATTTGCAGCTAGAAATAATATAATGAGAAATCATGATCAAACAAGATAAAATTTTTCAGCAATTTTCTGATGAAAATGCTTTCATTCTTGTATAGTTTTTCAGATACCACCAGAAAGAAAACAAAGACAAAGCATACTGTACATAATTAATCTAGGAAAGAGTGGAATAAAAGTCTACCCCATTAGCAGTAATTTAGTTTCTGCATTACTAAAAACTATTGTAGCAATAAATTAAATGTAATGAACTGTACACATTCAATTTCTTGATAAGTCCCATGTTCTCTATCTTGTGAAGTTCAATTTATAGCAAAGATGTTTATATTTTAATGCCCTAACTAAATAAGTTACTTCTGTATTTTAGGATAAAAAGCTTTAAACAGAGTGTGCACTTTTTCACTAGGAAAAGTTTTGTCTAGCTACTTCATTAATGAAAGGCACATAGTTATAAAAACCTGCTATTGTCATGGTTTAACCCTAGCCAGCAGCCAAGCCCCAGACAGCTGCTCACTCACTCCCCCACTAGCGGATCAGGGAGACAATTGAAAGGGTACAAGCTAGAAAACTGTGGGCTGAGATAAAGGCATTTTAATAGGGAGAGCACACAAGCAAAGCAAGAAATTAATTCACTGCTTCCCATGGGCAGGCAGGTGTTCAGCCATCTCCAGGAGAGCTGGGCCCCATCACACATAATGGTGACTTGGGAAGACAAACACCATTGCTCCAGAAGTCCTCCTCATCCTCCTTCTTCCCCCACTTTATACACTGAGCATGATGGCACACGGTCTGAACATCCCTTTGGTCAGTTTGAGTCACCTGTCCTGGCTGTGTCCCCTCTCAGGCTCCGTGTACCCTCAGCCCCCTTGCCAGCATGGCATTATGAAAAGCAGAAAAGGCCTTGGCTCTGTGTAAGCCCTGCTCAGCAATAACAAAAACATCTCTGTATTATCAACCTGTGTTCGGCACAAATGCAAAACACAGCCCCAGACCAGCCATTGTGAAGAAAATTAATTCTCCCCCAATCAAAAGCAGAACAACTATTTAGAAGCTGTGGGATTTTTGTGTTGCCTTTAAATACAGTGTAGGGGAAAAAGGACTCCACGCTGCCAGCTTTTTCGTGTCTTATCTAATTTACCTTCCAAAGTCAGTATTCCAGATATTTGCATTAAATTTACAAAACAGCCTTTCAATACTCATGTGTTTGTTAGCATTTTGAGAGGAAGACTTAGAGAAAAAGAAGTCTTTTACATGTCAGCATTAATGAGAAGTTAAAGAGTTATGCTAAGTGTGATAGCACTCAAAAATTATGTGCCTCCTTGTCTGGTTTTCTTGTACCAGTTTGTAAGTGGTATTTTTTCTTTCAGTGCATTAAATATTTTAATTAACTTTAAGAGCTGTTTGACTGTGTTACTTGAAAGTAAAAATAAATTTGATTTCTGTATTTCTTCAATGTTTTTTGGATGAAAGTTATGAGACCCCTGGAGTTCTGTTCACATGAGTGCTGTGTGACTTCCCCAAATATGGCGACACTGTAACTCAACATGTTCAGGATTGGCACTGTGCAAGTAGAACACCAATTAAATGCTCTGTTCCACAAATGGTATAATGAGTTCCTTGACCCTCAGCAAAACCTTCCTACTCTCTTTCTCACCTGAGAAAAAGCAAAAGTAGTATCTACAAATGCATGAAGACAATAATCCTGCTGTACTCTTCCAGTGAGCAGGCTGTTCTTCTGGAGAAAAAAAATAAACTCTGTTATGAATGTCATCTATTTATTCCTTCTGAGGTAAAGCAGAAATTACTGTTAATCTGAAACTCTAACTGGTTTACAATTTCCACGAAATGGCACGTGTTTATTTTTCTGCTGTCAGCTACCTTAAGTTTCCAAAGAATTTTTGTATCACCAAACAATGTACACAGACTTACACATGCTTTTGTGTTCTTTATTGAAGGTGCACAAGTGGCACAAGAAGCATATATTTTATAAGAGTTGGGCAAAATAATCTTCCAAAGGATTTATTTTTCAATTCAGTTCTGCTCACCAAAAGACTCTGTACAACACCTTCTATGTAGGTGTTTACATTCCCTTGGTCAACTTCAGACATTTCCCAGATCTAATTCTTCATCTATCCTGGTCCCAGGTGTCACATTATTTTAATCACACAGCCATAATAATTAGATTTTATCTTTTCCCAAGCTTTAAAATCACTGCACCAGCCTAAAATTGCTGCAGAAATTTTGCTTTTACATACATAAAACTTAAAACTCTAATACTGGAATTATTTTAACCAGCTTAGCTTTCAAACTTGCATCTCTGTCTTCAGCATGCATTGAAGCAATGCTGCCAAGAAGGTGCCTAAGTTCTGTACACAGTCGATGGACAGCAGTGGGTGCACTTGAAGCTTTGCAGACACTGAGCACTACATTTAAACTGGCCTGATTTCTTCCTGGAGATTCTAGAATATATACAGTCATAAAATGTAAGGTCAGCAGCTATTATACAGCTGAACATATGGTGCAAATTAAAAGAACTGCTTGTAAGACCATTTTTTGACTTTTTTTCCCCAAATATGAGAGTTGGCCTAATAAAAAATACTGACTCTCCGTTTTGCCTTACTCTGAGAATGTAAATGTGGTATTGTGATAGTTTTCCCACTGAGAAAGGATTGTCCCAGGGATAGTCTTATCCTTTAAAAATCCTCTTAATAACTTCTGGTTCCCAAGATAAGGCAGTCAAGAATCTATTAATGTTTAAAATTTCTATTGACAAAGCAAAAGATGATTTCTGTTACAATCACCTTTGAAGAAATTATCTTTGAATGAATTTGCTTATACAGAAATAATGCTTTTAAGATAATAATTAACTAAATGTTGCTCTCAGGGTGCAACACTAATAAATTTTGTACTTTTCATTATGTGATTAATGTAAAAATGCAGGTATGCACTCATTCAGATTTTAATTTGCATTGTGGTTAATAAAATTCTAATTAGAATAATTTTTTTTAAAAAATTACAATTATATAATCCACAGTTGAAGTATTTAACTTAAAAGAGTTTTATGAGAACAAGAATTCATTTGTCATTTGTTTTTCTTTCAATGTGAAAAATATTAAGGAGTAATCCTTTTTTTCAGTAAAAATTATGGGGTTTGGGGTTTATGGGAGGTGAACTACTGAAAACCACTGTTTCTAGTAATCCTGGAATTCTTCAGAAAAAACCCGTAACAATATTGACTCAATAAAAGTAGTTACATGTCATAATATTTTTTATTTTAAAATATAATATTGTGGTGTTTTTAATTGATTTGATTACTTAGGATGATGAAGTGCCTTATGATAAGAGAAAACATGGATGAAAGCAATAATTGACATAGGAATCATTGGAGGAAAGAGAAACTTGCCAAGGCTACAGGATCAAGGAGAATGTTGAAAATGTAGTGAATATGAGGGAGAAAAAGCTAAAATACTTCTGAATTTACCTAAAAAGAGCATAAGAAATTAAAAGAGCAGAGAGGCCTTGCATAGAGTGGAAAACAGAAATAAGAAAGGGAGTCATGGCAGAGTTGAATAAAAAAATCATAAAACTGCTCTGGACAAGAAAGGAAAACTGTATTTTATGGTAGCCTAGAACTTGATATTCACTCAGATAAACCAGGAGAATGTGCATGAGTCCTGTGGTCTGAGAATCGTTACAGAAATTACCTCATGTAATTTTCCTGTTGACGAACAGATTAAAGAATGGCCTCTTCCAGTTTATTTGCCAAGTTGGTTTCTTTTTTAAACTGTTCAATCTGCAGGGGAGCTTATTTGGGAAAGTGTATGAGAACCATACGAACGTGAATTTGAAAGATATGGAAACCACAGACAGGTGAAAAATATTCTTTTATAGCATCATATTATGCAGCTTTAAATTCTCTTGAATACATCTCTACAGAAATTTCAGAAGTCTTTTAGTGAGGTAGACTGTATATACTTAGGACATGGTGAACTAGCATTTTCCCTAAGGCTTAAAGAAAGAAGAAAACAAGCAGTTGCTTTACTTTTTGTTTATTTTTATATTTCAGAGCAGAGGTTTCTTGATAGCATGTTAGGATTTATCAGACAGATACACAGACCAAGGATAGATTTTGAGAGCTCTGAACTCATGCAACGTTTATTTGATTTATTTATAATATACATGAGGCAAGTTAAAGTCCCTGCTTTCTTGCTTTCTATCAACGACTCTTTGGTCTGCATATCCCAAAGCATTTTAAATTATGAAAGGGAATGTTTTCCCTTTTCTTTTAACTAAGAGAGAAGGAATCTCAGATCTGAGATCTTTGATGGTCAAGTATAGACAGTTTGCTTTTTGCCTATTTGTAAGCCAGACATTACTTTTTTCTTTTTCTCCTGAACTTTTTATTTTTTGAATTGATTTTTTTCTCACTGATGACCTGAGAAATCCAATATTTACCCAGTTCCAATAAAAATCAGGAGCATATGTATGAGAAAAGGATAATTATTCTATGTGTAGTCTTCTTATACTGAATTTTAAGAAATTGAACTGGAAAAAACCAAAACCAAAACCAACCAAAAAAAACCAAAAAACCCCTCAAAAACAGCAACAACAACAGGAAAAAACAAATCACAAAGCCCTTCTCTAAATAAGAACAACTTATAGAAACAGCAGGTAGATATTTTGCCAGTGAAAACGTGTAACGCCAAAACAAATTAATCCTGATCTTTATTTGGATACATTTATATGGACCCCATTAAGACACCTGTTTCTGTGATGATAACATAGAGGAGTTGTATAAAGCATAAGGGATCACTTCTACCTAAAGCATCACACTGTTTTTATGCACAGATTCCACTTACAGTCGTTTGCATAGGGGAAATTTTAGAGCAATACCTAACATTTTTGAGGTGTGCTTTATTTCTACATGCAGTAAAGTGCTAGCATTTGAAAGTGGATAAGCTTTAAAGTGTCTTTAAAGCCATATGCAGAGTTCTAGGACCTTTGATACACAAATTATTGTCCCTGGAGCCAATGGCAATTCAAATGAGAAATGTGTAAAATGCCAGTCCTAAAGCTTGATGTTGAACTAGAACTACACTTGTTTCAATAACCACTGCTGAAAATGGAATCAGCTACAAGACCATGACAGAGATCAGCCAGGAAATCGTAAAGCCACATGACATTGATGGGAAATACATTCCAGATTTGTCATCTGGGTTTATTGTTAGAGGAGATAAGGAAATATCTCTTTTCAGAACCAAAAAGCATAAACCACTGCAGGGTCAAATTCTGACAATACACATCAGATGATTTAGCATACAATTTGCAAAATGAACTACCATTAAAGTTTAGAAGCCGAGTTTTGCATATTTAGTAAAGCTGCTGTATTCATGTATTTAGATTACAATATGGATTGGCACCCAACATAGCAGAAACATGCTCAGCTTCTTTTCTTTATTTTTTTCATTCATTAACAAAGTAAGGACGGTGGAAGGAAAGCATTTCAGTGTCTCCCTTTCATTATTATTATTATTGCTGTTATTCAAATCCCTTTCAGTATCTTTCTTATTATGTAAAACCAGACTATAAAGCACAAAAAACCCCCCAAAAAACTCCCCAACCCCCCCAATAGTATGTACATATAAAATGCATAGTCTATATATAATTGTAGTTCATATATACATATAATGGTTTGTGTCTATATATATGCACATATATACATATTTCTTAGAAATATTTGATTCAATTATGTCAAAAACACTGGAAAAATACTATTTTAAAAACCAAATTATAAAAAAATCGATATTAATTGCCATATTTTGATCTTTTCATGTCAAAAATTGGTAGAGTATTTCTTAATCTGGTAAAATGTTGATGTTAATTTTTTTCACTTATTCAGAAATCATTAAATTCTATTGTTTAATATCTATGTGACCTCATAGAAACAGAAAATGATTAAATATAAACACAGACAATATAAATTGACATATTTTAAAAGACTTCTTTTCTTGAAACAATTACATTCATGTTTAAAATAAATGTGAAGCATCTATGTATCAGACAGAATTAATAAGAGTTTACGTATCTACAGATAAGTGTACCTACACTAAGTGCAAAAATTTTATATTCTTCAAAATTATTTTCCATTTCTTATAATTATCTTCATTAATTTTTTTCCTGTTCTCCACGAGCTTAATTTGTTATTTAAAATAATTGTATTCAAGCTGTCTGAATTTTCCTTATCTTTCTTTTCTGTGAGATATATGAAGTAATCAACTTGACAAGTGTTTGACTAGCAATTCTGAAGAAGATTTTAGGCTGGGTCACTGCTAACACAATCTAAAAATTTTCTTATAGAGATCATTATTACATACTTTGGAGGATAAAAATGTTCGATAAAATGTGATTTTAAGGCTAGTAAAAGTTTAGAAAGATTGGATTTGTGGCAGTTTGGGAAGCTGTACAATTTTAGCTCTCTGATGTTTGAATTCTGAATTCATTGCCTGTACATACTTGTAAGAATTGTTTGAAGACCTTGAGGACCAAGAAGGTGCCTAACACATTCAAACATCTTGATATTGTTTACCTTAGCAGGCAGTACCACTGTTTGAGACACTTTATTGATTTGCCGATTTTCAAAATTTAAAAAGTGTCCCACTACTAAAAAACCCCAAACCATTACAGTGTGTGCCAAATGAAATGCCCCAAAATAAAATCACTAACTGATGATTTTATTTACTTCTGAAAATCATACTTATGGGTTAATCTTGGCAGCTGCTTCAATAAATAATGTATGATTATTTAAAAGCATAAAATGTATTAATTTACAAATATGATGATGATAACTTTTGCAAACATAAGTAAGGCCAGAAAATTAACATCAAAATCTCTATTGGAATTACTCTAATTTTTTCAGTGACTGCAACAATGTTGCAGTTAATACTTGTCAATCACAATAGATTAAGCTGAAGATTTCATATGAAATGTAATAACATCTCCTAATATTTGAAAGTAATAATAACAACAATAAGATTTTTATTAACGTTTTATTATTTCCAAATTTTGTTACAAGCAGGCTATAAGGGAAGTCACTGAAGAATGCCTAATATGAAAGAACATGAAAGACAATGCCATCATTTTGTTCATTTTTCAGAATTTTCATATTTACTAATTTTTATTTGACAAATATTTTATAAGTATGAATTTATACTATTTTTAATTCCCCAAATGAATAGAAGTTAAAAGGAAGAGGGGAGGAAGGAGTTAAATATATTTTTCTGTATTTATATTTATATTTATAAAAATATTCCGATTATGTTCTCTTTTAAAGATGAATGGTGATTAATAACCATGGGAAATCCCTTCCTAAATTTAGCCCACTAAGAGGTGGGCACCTAATCTAAGGTACGTGTCTATAAAGCCTGTGACCGCTTCATAAATTTTAGATGCTTAATANGTAGCCCACTAAGAGGTAGACACCTAATCTAAGGTAGATTCATAAATTTTAGATGCTTAATAGTGCTTTATGCTACGTATCCATCTTAGGTTGTGTTGGAATTTCCTCTGGATTAAGTGAGATTAATTCTGTCCCTACTCTTTTAGGCTACATAAATATTGATGCAATACAATTTGAAAGAAGAGCTGTTAAAGAAAACATTCATTTAGTCTGTATGACCTGAATTCTTTGACCAAATTGACTAAATTTAGTTTAGACATGCTATGTGGGATTCATCTGGCCACATGTAGGCATGTGCAATAGCTATCTAAGGAAGTTCAGTTCACTTTCCTCTGAAGCATCTACCACTTCTCTTCATTCTACTATGAAAGCTTGGTTTAAACTGAGAAATCTAATTTTCAAGCATGAAAATCTTCATGGAATAATTCTTGTCAAAGATTTCAAAGAACAATGATGACAAATATATATATTACAAAAATCTTTGGAGGATTTGCCCAGTATTTCCCATTAATCATTAACCATTTAATGAGACTTAACTACTAGCTGTGGTAGTAAAACACTAATGTCTCACATGTCAACAGTGACATAATTCCTTTAAATCTGGTATGACATAGTTTTGATATTCCTTCTTGATTGGCTTGAAATGGTTCATATCTGTTGAATAAGCATATCAATAAGAATGCAAGTCAGAAACATAAAAAATAGTTGCACCAGGGAATTCAGAAGACATAGATATAGAACGCAGAGGTCTAATCCTGTGATCACAGTTAGTATGAAAGGTTATGTTATGTTCTTGGTTATTGCTGTGGCATATTCTTAAGGTGAAGAACATCTCAGTTTGTCCTCACTAAACTGTTAAAATCACAGAAACGCTCATCACCTCTTCGATCCCTGAGGAACGATGTAGCTGACTCTTGAAGTCAGCTGTCAAGCAATCCCTAGAATCATGAAAAGAGTGGCTGAAAGGAAAGCTTTGAATTGAGCATATAAACAAATTCTCTCTATTCTCTAATTCAGTTTTTAAGTCTATTATGGATAGTATTAGAATCATGATTTTCATCTAAAGTAGAATTTTTTTTTTCATTAATAACAAGAGAGACACTTTTATCATCCTGAACCTGTGTTTCAACAATTATTTGAGGTCCTGTACAAAATCAAGAATACCAAACCAAAATAAATGAAAATTCCTATTGTGGTGTCTAAATACATCTACGTGTTAGGAAGAGTCTCATGACTGCAATATTAAAATCAGGAATGTTATTCATAGTATTTGCAGTTAAAACTGAATTGGGACAAGGGGAGTGTGAGTGTATTTTGTCAAGGAAGGTTTTATTGTTTGGACTCCATTACCAAAATATATAGCACTAAGTCCCCAAAATACATTAGAGAGGAGGTTAACCAGTGCATGATGCAGCAATTTACTGGTTTCCATCTGAGAAAAATAAAACATGCAGTGCTCAGATCTGTGATATACTATGAGGCTCAAACTTCAAATATGAAATACCTACAGAATTTATGAGTTGTAGAGAATTTTTTTCTTCTGAAAGACCTT
Source organism: Machaerirhynchus nigripectus (assembly GCA_013397975.1). NCBI lineage: Eukaryota > Metazoa > Chordata > Aves > Passeriformes > Dicruridae > Machaerirhynchus > Machaerirhynchus nigripectus. The sequence goes on from VZRQ01008173.1 coordinate 71,720, forward strand.
TATCCAATATGGGAGAGCACTGAGGTAGATCTCACAAAGTTTTTTCATGAAAGGAAAAGGCCAGCTATTACAAAAGTGAACCTTGTTAATTTGAAAACTATGAAAGTTTAGATGATAAAGGTATGAGCAAAAATGTAAGAACAACAATTGGTAAATATTTAAGACATTTCCAAGCTAATCAATATCTGGAATTGCTAACTTTAGTGTAAAAATAAATAGTGAAAACATACAAGCAAAAAATCTATACTTTCTGTGAAGCAAATGGAAAGAGGCTATAAAATATAAATGACACCTCTTTCCCCCAACATAGAGGCCTTCAGCACATACAGACAGAAAAACATGAAGGTTTTATAAATAAATAATAAACCAGAAGCTAGAAGAGATTGTGAATATGGAAAGGAATAAGAAAATGCAGTACGAATTTTCCAGAACAATGCTGCATTATTTAATTTAGCATAATTATAATTCCACAACTGCGTACTAAATTCAAAATAGTAATGCTATTTATTAAAGCATACACTAAATTTATTTTAATGATTTAATGATTTAATTTTTAAAAAATTATTATCTGATAGAATGTGTTGAGTTGAACTTGACTGGCTGACAGACCCGAACCCAGCTGCTTTTCTCCTCCCCTTCTTTAAGGGAGGTGGTGGTGGGGAATAAGATGCAAAAGCTTGTGGGTCAAAATAATTCATATTTCAAACTTACCATCATGGGCAAAACAGAGAAAGCTTGGGGGAAATTAGCTTAATTTACTGCCAGTTAAAAGTAGAGTTGGATAGTGATAAACAAAGTAAAAAAATAAAAACACCCTCCTTTCTTCTCCATCTCAAGTTCATTCATTGCTTCCTGACTCTTCTGTCCCCCCAGCCCTGACCTCCAGCAGAGGACGGGTGGTGCGGTCAGTCCATAACAGGACCTTTCTGCTGTTCCCTCCTTCTCACACTCATGGATCCTTTGCAAAGTGGGCTGGCATCAGTCCCTGCCTCCTTCTCACAAAGGTTACCCCTGCAGCCCCCAACACCCAGGACTTGCTACATGAACCCAATACATAGCCAAAGGTGGCAGTGTCATAACACGAATGAATGGTTGTGAAAAAGCAGGGGGCAGCCTCTAGTTTGCTGTCTGGAACCTGGAACACAGGACTAGTGGGTCTAGTCATTAATTGTCAATTTAGTATGTATTAAAATTTTCTTTTTTTTTTAACCACTAAATAAATTCATATTTAGCTACACAGTTGGCAGTTTGGACATATGTATGATGAGTATACCATGCAATTTACCAGAGTTTCCTGTGAGCAAAGCAATTTACTGCCACTATTGCATTGCTATTACAATTGAATTACTATTGCAATTGAATTACATGTATTCTGTATATCCTGAGAGTTAAAAGAAAATGGAAGTTGGCAGGTTGAAATAATGACTTGATAGAAAAGGAAGTAAAAGGTGCTAATTTCCTCTCAGCACGTCATTTCCATCGCTCACGGTGTCTTCTTCTCTTAAAAATAGGACAGCCTTTAAGATCCACAGGAAAACACGAACTGGACATATCAGGCCACTTACATATCTTTCAGCATACAACAAAACCACAAGCTCTCATATCCATTTACTGGTTTATCTTATACATGTTTTTATCTGTAGATACTTTCATAGTATTTTTAAGACATATGTAATTATATATGCTAAAACATAACCACAGAATGACTTTTACGTCTTCATATTCTCCATGAAATATATATAAATACCAGTAAAGTAACTGAATTTGGCACAACTGTCTTAAAAGTAGATTCATAAAACATTTTAACTTCAAAATTTTTTTCTTGGATTTTTTTTATTTTCAGTGCTTGACATGAATTGAAAGAATAAGAATACTCTTCCTCTTAAAGCTTCAAACATAATGCATTGCTCTTTGTCACCTTTCCTACAGCTGAGTATTTCCCTACATGTAGAAGAGTCTCACAGGAACTGATGCAACTGTTTTCAGCTAAGTATAGCCTATGTTGTGCCATGAAAAACAAGGTCTACCACTCTATCAGTAACTTTACACTGCTTCTGTCACGCAAATCTGAGACAGCTCCTTGACTGCTGCACTGCTGTATACTGTCAAGTAATGTGTAGATTTCCTTTGAAGTGCAGAATTTATAAGCCAAAATAAACAATAAAGAAGCAACGAAGAGCTCTGCCAGACTGAATATTGAACTGCCAAGCACCAATCTTCCCTCTTCTTTATTCATTCACTTAATTTGTGTTTTACTAATTTTGGCTATAAAGATTGGCAGCAACAGGAAGAACTGAAATTAAAATGGCATGTATAGAAGAAGGAAACAAGTAATTAGGGGAATAAAAGGAGGTCATAGAACTTCCTGAACTCTCTAGAACCTGGTATATTGAAGAACTGGAAAGAAATACTATCTTTTCAGAGAGTTTGAGATAATAGCATACTAAACTAAGACAATAGTATACTAAAACAATGCAAAGGAATATTTGAGTATTGTATCTGCTCATTCTATAACAGAGAAGTAGTTATGATAATAGTACTCAAGTAGATGAAAGGCTGCTGTGAATGTGAGTGGGATAAATTGTTTTCCAAGTCTCTTGTAAATAACTTGTAAAATGGACTTAACCTACGTTGAGAGATTCAGAAAAGGAAAATACAAACAAACAAACAAAAGCACAATCAAACAACAAAAATCACACACACACACACACACATACAAACAACCCAAAGTCTACCAAACAGGAAAAAGCCCAGCAAACTTCCTAAGTCTAGCTGATAGCTACTTCCTTACTGATACTTAACATGAGAATTACCTGCCTACAAATTTTGTAGAATAAAACCTATTTGAAAGATAAATTAATATTGATGGATTAATAAGTACATATTAATAAGTTAAATATTAGTCTTCTTTCAACATAACTTTGAAAGACTTGTAAAAGGTGAATTTTCTGCACTAGATAAACACCTACAGAACAACTAAAGTTCTCAGCAAAAATGCTTTTTAAGAAACATCAAACACACTGACTAAAATACCATGGAGCATAGCACCAGCCACACACCAGTTTGATGATTGCATGGCTGTGACAGCCTAATGGTAACACCTCTTCTTTGTGACAGGCTGTATTAACCTCAGTAACCACATAATGGCAGGGAATGGGTCTGAAAAAAATTTCTAGATTTTTCCTGAAACATCTTTTTATGTGTGTGTGTATGTGTGTGTGTATTCATTTATGTGTCTGTTTCAGCATGCTACACAAGCTGGACAGAAAAGAGAACACGTCCTGGAGTATTACGAATAATGTGTTTTACGCAGCACAGGTGCAGGGTTTTTAAATGTAAACCCTCTTTCTGCCTTCATATCTCTGCTTAACATGTTTCTTAAGGCTATAGATTGCTGGTGCCATGTGGCATGTTATTGAAATAATTGATATTTACTTACGGGTAGTAAACACATTTTTAACCATGGGATGGCTAATATAGACTGACTGACATCAGTGTGAGGTATTCTACACAGTGGTTTTTTTAATTTCAGCTCATGATTAAATTCACAATTTCCAAATATTTTATGCATTTTATAACACACTTTCTACTGTGTATTCATGCCATCTTCAAGTCCTTGGTAAAATAGCTAAAAATGTGTGAATTTTTTGTATTCTTTATGTATAGTCAGTGAGACCAACAGATGCAACCAAATGTGAAACCAGAAACAGTTTTGACTTTTCAGTTCTCATTGTGAGCTGCATAGAACAAGTTTAAGCATTAAGATATGAAAATATGGTCTGATACTTATCAGTTAATAGTAATTAACTGATACGGTTGATGAAACTTAGGAAGACTTCTCATTTGTGATAGAAGTAGCAAAGATTTCTTTCCTTCTTCCATGTTCTCAACGAAGATACATTGCACCTCACATTTCAGATCAGAGTATAAAAAGTGAGTTAGTGGGATAACATGTTTAGTCTAGTATTACATTAATGTTTACTGTTGCTGTAGCAGGTTACTGCTCCCATAAAAGTTATGTATTATCACTATCATTAATTTACCAAACTAAGGTCAGGTTCAATTGCTGTTGAGTTTTAATGTTCACAATCATTACCATCCTAGAAATGCTGATGCAATTTGTTTACTCATGAGTGAGATACAAGGGCTTTTATAGCAGGAAATTAAGTGTTCAAGGACACTTTTTCAGATTTTCCAGTAAGTGTGGACTAATTTTTACATACTCTCTTGAAATTAAATCTTGAATGTGTTTCAGCTTCACTAGCTGCATAAAGCTTTTATTCTTCTGTTTGTTTTTTGCTTTATGTTCTTGTTGTCATGACCACCTGAAACTGTCATGTGGGAAAGGAACAGTTTTCCTTTCCTATATTTTTCATCATCTTGCATACCATTAAAAATGTTTTTACTCCAAGCTTTTTTTTTTTTCTGGCATTTTAAGTATAAATTCCAAGTCATTTGTTTTTTAAAGTAATTAATCTGTCAAGTTAAGCATAGGTAAACCTGAACTTCATCTCTATCTATAAAACCTCCTCTCTCTTTTTGAAATCTGTTTTTGAAAAATGAAAGTGTGAGTTGTGGTGTTTAACGAAGCACCAAAACAAGCTGTTGTTTTAAAGGAACAGCTTGGATTTTTTTTTTTTTTGTAAAATGTAAAACCATTAACAGCAACCCCCATATAATTGCCTGAGTGAAAAAAAAAAAAAAA
>VZRQ01008173.1:76463-96731 GCA_013397975.1 Machaerirhynchus nigripectus
AAAAAAAGACAAAAAAACAACAAGGAGAAAAAGAAGAATAAAATTCTATAGTTTTATCCATGTGTTCATTCATGGACTTCTTTCGTGCTGATGCAATACTCGTTAAATATCACTTTATTCTTGTAATAGCATTGAGGCCTTCTACTTTTAACAATCTCCAGTGACACAGATTCCACGCCTTCTTTGAAAACTTGCTCTAACACTTGATCTCTTCCATGGTGAGACAGATTTTCTACACAGAGTCAGAATTTCCCAGGATTTTTCGATTTGTGTTCATTGCCTCCCATCCTTCTACTGTCCACCTTGGGGAAAAGTCTGCCTGTCATCACTATGATTAAGTAAGTCCCTGCCTTTTGCCCAGGCCTCTGGCAGCAGGTGATCACATTACTGAGGTGGTCAGCACCCCAAGACCTACTCTCATTCCTAAGTTCTTTAATAATATCTGATTCAGTCTATTATAGAATGAATTATTTATTTAATTGACACAGAACTAACAGACGTAAGACTTAAAACAGACTATTACTACACAAGAATAAGAAAAAAGGTAATAATGGTATTATACACGCAGGAATAAAGGTACCATTAAATTTACAACTAGCTAAGAAATAGTATAACTTAGGATCCAGTGTTTCTTACGACCAAATAGTTGAAGGGGCACACATCGAAATCCTTTCCCACAGTTTCCAGAAAAGTAACCATGAAGTTGCATCCAAGCTTCGGAAAGAAATTGTCTCGCTCGTTCCCAGGGAGTGTGTAAGAGACTTCTGCCTGTGATAAACTGTAGTACTTCTATAGTGTAAAAACAGACCTTTTGGTCACCTACGGGTTTGTTTATCTCTTCCTACATCTGTTAAGCTGGCAGACCTTTTGGTGCCAGGAGATGATACCTGCTGGGCCTTGCCCACCCATTTTATCTCTCCTGTCTGCACCAGCCACCTGTGGTGGACAGAGGGGTGATATGCCCTACCACAGTCGTTCCATTAGGTAGCTGCAAAAGAAAAAAAGAAAAATCTCCCTTGATCTTCTGGAGGTAGAAAAAACCCTAGTTTTCTCAAGTGTTGAGGAAACTTCCCAGTCTGACCATTCCCAAGACTCTCTGGCAGTCACACTTCCAGTGCCAGAGATTTTCACTGCTGGAACTGAAGCCCCTTCACACTGAGTGGCTCCAGTGAATCGATGGGTGCCTGGCTTGACTCCCCACACACCCTACCCACACAGTCAGACCAGGTTCCTTACCACTCCTACCCCAGGTTTCCCTTAGCAGAGTCTCAGATGTTCTGTTCCATAAAGCCATTTATTCATGACAGTGACACAGAAATAGCCCAAACTGAATGACAGACTCATTCTGCCTCATTTTTTTCACAAAGATTATTCACTCTTAAGTATGATCACAGATGAATTCATAGATTTTGGTGTTTGGAAGTCTAGCTTTGGGATAACACTTAGGGCTTGTGGTCATGAAATCTCATCAAATGAGAAATTATTTGCAAAGCAGAGAGTCATGAATATCACTGTTGCTGAGAGCTATATTAATTTTCTTCCTGCTAATGCAGTTCATAGGTTATTTTCAATAATATTAATAATAATAACAATAGTCTGAAAATACAGTAAATTAATAAATTAGAGTCTGAAATCAAGTAAATAATAACCAAATTACTGAACTCCCAAAGGTATAAGTAACATAGGTCAAATTGAGATGGTTTGCTTAGCTAATTCTCATCAGGACAGGCCTAAAATGAGAGAAAAGGACATAGGATATCTGTGGTTGATAGCCAAGTAAAAATTCAATTAAAAAACCCCAAATTTCTGTAATGGAAGGATATTTTGCAGTATGTCTCCTCTGCATTCAGTGTATGTTTTGGAAATCACAGATTTAAAATAAAAGAAGTATATGTAAGAAATCCAGAACTGATTTTTCAGCCAAAAATGTTTATTTTTTTTATCAAGTAATACTGTGTGTGATTTTTTATAGTTAGTCTTTTCTTATTCATTTGGCCATGATCATAATCTTACAATCATTACATGAATATTCATTTTCATGTTGGAGACAGTGGCACTAAGACAAGAACCCTGTTGCTTTCTTCTTTAATTTTTCTAGAAGTTTTGGAAGAGTCAGGTTGTCTCTCTGGGTATGTGTGTTACAAAAGCTCAGCATGAATGTTCAAAGACAGTGTTTTGGTTGTTTGGGGGAAAAAAAATATGGTTGAAAATATTGCACTATTTCTGCCATCATGTAACAAACATCAAGTAACACAAATAACTAGAAGTTCTGTACATTATGTGCCTAATTGTACCACAAAAGAGGTCTATAATCCATTTTCAGATTCCTAGCTGTGACACGGAAATATAAAAAAAAATTAATATAAAATTAATTGTTTGACTGAAGGGTTTTGTTTGTTTGGTTTTTTTTAAATTTCTGCTAATGCATTTGTTCTGTGGATGCTGCTCCACAAAGTCTGAAATTACCTTTTTCAGTCCTGGCTTGAATTAGTATATTAACAGCAGTAATTCTGCAGTCCCAAGACTGATGATGCTGTAATTTTCCAGCCTAATCATACTGAACTTCAAACATATTCAAAGCAATTCTGTTGAAGTTACTGTCTCAGAAGTGCTTTTGCAATATGTGAATTACACATGAGGAGACAACCATTAGACAAATGCTCATCAAGCTCATTGGAAATGAAATAAAGGAAGATACTTCCCTAAGGTAGCAGCTTATGTGAACCTTGCCCCAGTCTTTGATCATATTTAGACCTCACATGAGTATAAACAAGAAAAGAAGTAGAAAATCTAAGTGGAATCTAACTTATTTTTAAGCGATCATTGGCAGCTCATGCCAGCTGTTAAACTTGAGAAGTAATGAATAGTTCAAATACGTCTCCATCCACTCACACAACCCACACACTTCCATGAACAACTGCTGTCATACTGAAGGGCCAAGACAACACTGAAACTGTTGCACATCTCTCAGTATTTGGAGAAATCAACCAGCCGGAGTGAGTGATCTGATTTTCCAAGACTCTGCTGCTGACACTTTTACTGTCATGTATGTGTTATCTACAGACCATGTGTATGAGGGTGAGATAGAGAAATCATTAAAAACCTGCTGTGCCCATCTCACTCACACCTTAGGTTTTATGTCACAGAGGGGCCTAGATCTCTTCTTTAGGTTATCTCACTCCATATTGCCTTGTCTCAACGGAAAACCCCATAATACCTTCATAATCTTATAGTCATTTGGATGACAGAATTGCTGAAGTCAGGAGTCCTCTGGAAACTCTCTAGTCCAACCCACCTAACCCAAAATGGGTCAGTTAAATTTTTAATCCCCTTCACTGTCTGTTTACAAAATCTGTACTTCATCACGTAAATCTAGCATTATGTTATGACAAGTCTTAATAAAATAAAAATAACATTCAGTGCTCTCCCATCACACACAGATCAAATCAACTCATCATAGAAGGCTATGTCATAGGTTAAGCATGGTTTCTAACTCATAAACTCTTGCTGTTAACTCCCACTCTCTTCTTGTCCTTCATATCCTTGGAATCAAGGTGAAATTCTGCAGGTGAGGTTCTTTAGTTCTTCAATCTTTCTCCTCTTGGAGACAATAATGACATTGGGCTTCTTTCAGTCCTCAGGAACCTCTTCTAATCAACGTGACTTCTGAAGGGCAATCAGGGGTCTTCTGAGTCCTATCTTGGAAGACCATTCCTGGGAGTGATAAACTCCCAGCTGAGCCTGAATTTTTTCAATATTTGCTTCTCCAGCTGGACGCACTCATGTCTATGGGGCCTGCTAGGATTCATTCTAGAGTACTAAAAGAGCAGGCTGGTGTTATTGCAGGACCTCCCCCCACTATTTTACAATGGTCTTGGGAGTCTGGAGAGGTCCCACCCAGATGGCAGTTACCAAATGTAATTTTACTTTTCAAGAAGGGATTTTATGATTCTGTGAAGAACAAGGTGAAGGAGGCATTGAGTACCTTGACTTTTTCCATATTTTCTGCCACAAGTTTACTTGCTTGCGGAACATCACCAGCACTGGACCAAAAATTTCCCTATCCTTATTTTTTTCTGATCACTGTATCATGTAATTATAGAATCATTTAGGTTTGAAAAGACCTTTAAGATAATCAATTCCAAATGTAACCCTAACTCTGCCGAGTCCATGACAAGTCCATCATGTTCCTAACTTCACTACTTTAATGATTTCGTAGCTCTCAGCTATGTCCTACTTCAGATAACCAAATTAAAGTGTAATATAGCCTGTAAGAAATCTCTAGGAGTCATCTTTCACTATCTGCCCTATTTCTGAAAGCCAGACCTATTCAGATCAAGTCACTCACACCTGAGTCAGGTCAAATTTTGACTGTCTCCAAAATGAAGATTCCACAGCCTCTAAATATCCTTTGAATAATCTGTTTTCATGTAACATTTATTGGCAATTTCATACATTCTATTGCAGTTTCTGACCACTGACTTTCGTCCTTTTGCTGAGTATCTCTGAGACAATAATGCTAACATCTCTCTTGTAAGTTTTAACTGTCAGTTCTGTGTTCAGCACGATGTGAACTATTTTCCTAGAATTTACCTTACCTTTTTGCACAGCAACTCTTTTTTCAACAGCAGGCAGAGTTTTGTAAGGTCCTCTAAGACCTTCTAACCATCAATACTATATTTAAATAACTTAATAGTTTTTCCAAACTCACAGATACTACCCCTTAGTTTTTTCCAGGCTAATAATGGAAACTGAATAAAATTGATTATACTAGCCATCCTGAGAGATCTTTCTGTTGACCTTTCTCTGTTATGAAAAGTCACCATAAAGTCATACAATTTTTTACAATTCCTTAATCAATTCTTCTACTAAGTCTGACTTTCATCCCCCCTTATGCTCAGGGACAACACCCACTGCTTCCACTGAGGGGTCTGGTGTTGTTGGCCCAAGAGCCCCAGGGACACAGGCTCTGTAGCTGGACTAATAGAGTTTTTTTCTCTGTATATATGCTTCCTTTCTGCACATAAAAAGATTTTGACTATATCAAGTGCAAGTACTCTTCCATGCTTGTTGGTTTCCCCTCTATTTTTACTGAAAATAATCCTGAATGATGTTTCTATTCAGATTGGTTCTCGTCTAGTTAATGTGAAACATGTCTGCCCCGTATAGTTTCTTTAGGTTTTGCATAGGCAGCTGGCAGTGTTACACAAGCTGTCAAGAGACTTGGACTCCCTGCTGGTCAGAACCCTAGCAACCTGAATGTCCCCCCTAAATTTTCCACCTATGCTTCCCTACTTTATTGTTGCCATCGTGGGTTAGTAGTACTAGTTCTGCCTTTCAGTATCAAATAGCTTTATTTGGTCATTTTAAGTGCCACAAAATCAGCACTCAACTTGAATGTTTACCAGAATTACTGCTACATACACCTTCTTCTGCCACCCCTGAAGATGCTCCATTCTTTTACTCTACAGTATCTCTTGAAGAAGTTAATAACAAAGTCAGGCCTGGTCTTGAAGGCTACTTAGATTCAGACACACCTGTAACTATGAAGAAGAGTGCAGGGTCACATTAATTCTATACTTTTAGAGATTTCCATTCCCAGTGAAAGCTAACCATTTATTACACTCTCTCTCACAGCTGAATGGTACAAATTAAAAATTCACCAAGCTTACCAGCTTCCAGAAGTCAGCCTCAGATCTTCTTCCTCTGGCTCTTCCCATGCAAAACTGCAATGAAAAATTCACTGTGTCCTTTAGTTACTCACTACTTTCTTTAAATTGCTGAGGAAAAATGTAAAAAAAAAAAAGGAGCAGCTCTAAATTAAAAATAGGTTCAGGTGCAATTTAGATTTTTAGCCTTTTACTCCCACTGCCAAGACAAAAATATCTAATTAAGTCCCATTTTTTACTATTGTCAGCTCTGACCTAAAGCATATTTGCAGGAGAAATTAATGAGAACTGACATAAATAAGTTAGATTTTCCAGAACAGGAACAGGACTGCAGTTGGATGAAAGCTTTAAGCTGTAAGCACCCTTACAGGATGTAAGGGGTTTTAAGCAAGCATGGGTGTAAAGACCATTTTTGTAGTAAGAACTCTGAATTCAGGTTAGTGCTCTGTTTTCTCTTTTTTCACAGTTTAGCCAGTTTCTCTCTTGATTAGACATCTTGTCTACAGCTCATTTCAGACACAATACTCACAATATTTCTACTTACATCTTCCCACTCAAGCCCTTCTGTTATTGAATTTGTAGGCCATGTTATCTTTTGGTGTATGCTCAGTAGTGTTAAACAAAGTGTTATTCTACCAAAAGTTCAAGTCATCAGCTATGTAGAAGAGAATATATAAATTCTGATGACATTGTTAGAAAAAACAGATGCAATAGATGCACTGCTGGAGACATCAAATTCCCTGTTAAATCTCAGAGGATAATAACAACAACAAATCTGACACCAGAAAACTGAGTGCTAGAAGACATGAAGCTGAGAGGAGGAAAAGGAAGGAAATTGGTCATGGAGAGGTGGGAAGATAGCCAGAAGTTTGAATGATAGCTGAACTTATTTCAAGGAACTTGAATGCTAAAAGAAATCAGTTTGTGATCTCTATAACATTTTTTTAAAAATGTAAACTGTTATAAGTTTGTTTAATATGTGTGTTCACTGAAAAAGCTTGGTGAAATCAAAAACAGTATTTGCAAAACCTAGATTTGATCAGCCTTGTGCTCTGAGATCCAAATACCAAAACTCAGTGTTCTGGCAGACAAATTTTTATCATAAAATCATTAATGTGAAGCTATCTGAATATAAATATTTCAAGAAAATGCTCTTCATTCTGATAATCTAAAGTCAAACTAGTGTTAACGAGTCCAATTTCATCATTCTGTGTTTAAATACATCTAAATGTCAGCTGTGGCACATTCAGCACCTCTCAAGTGTTGTCATTTTATGATTATTTCCTTTCCATGTATTTCCTTATTGCATTACTTCTTAATCTAATTTAATTTCTTATGCTAATTTATGCTAAATAATGCAGCCTTAGACCTGTGCAAAATTATCAAACACATATGAGGATCTCAGTTGAAACGAAGTGTTTCAGCATTCTGTTGATTTGTACCAAGGTACTTCATATCTCATAAATTGTAGTTTTTCTGTGAATATCAACCTGAAATATAATGTGGCTCCAAAGAACATAGCTTAAAACTCATAATATATATTTGTGTTTATGTTTTGCTTTGAATTATGGTCCTTAAAAGAAGACTAAGCTGGGTAGCTGTGAGTGAGCAGGGTAGTGTCAATATATGTCTGAAAGGACCTGCTGACTCAGAATCTGTATGTCAGACCATAATATATGGGATCATGACTGCACAATCATATATAGACAACTCCTACATTAAAATATATCTTGGTCTAAGACTTCTTTTTCTTTTTCCTTTATTTTTTTCCATTTTGAAGTGATTTCTGTGTGTTTGTACTCTGTGCAATTCACTTCCATCACGACCTAGTGTAATGATAAATGTCTTCAACTTAGTCCTCAAATGGCCTTTGTTAAAACTTCAGTGCAAATATCAATTGACATTTCGAAGGTCATGACCAATCCCACTTAAAAGTAAGATTAAATAAAAGTTCAATTCGTAATCTGAAAACCAAAAGTGCAGAGTTCACAAAATGTTATTAACAGCTATAGTGTAGACACAATTAATTCTAGTATCTGAATCTCAGGACAAAGCCCATCTTGAGAGACCTGTATCTTATTTTGTAAGATATATTTACATTTTATATAACTTATTGTAGCATTTACAAACCAACAATAAAAGTTCATGAGAGAAAACAGTGTTGTTTTGAGGTGTTGGTTTTCTTTTTCAGTTCTTTTCTATTAGAAAATATACAGCTCCTACTTACTAATTTTTTGAAGTCTTTTGATAGTGGATTCTTTACCAGACACTTATGCCTTCATATACCATTCATTCTTGTAAACTCTTTGTAATTTCAAACTGTAATTGTGAAAAATTATGCATATGAAGTAGCAATGGTAGAGGCAAATTTTAGTAAGTATGGACAAATGACTTTGTGCTTAAATCACCTATTTAGTATACACATATCCACCTGTTGGATGCCCAAATTTATCAAGTGTAATCTAGATCTTTATTCTTGATTCCTTAAAAAAATAGTAATGTGTGATACTAAACAGAAAGGAATTAAACCAAATTTGCTCTGATGGTGCTCAAACCCTCAGTAATACAGCATGTCTTGGAAAACAAACAAAAATTTATACAAGGTATTTGTATACCTCACAAAATGAGACAGGAGGAAAGCTGTTTTATGTGTTTGTAGTTTCTTAAAAATACAGTCTTTGCCCTGCTATTCCTCATTATGAATTAGATTTACTACTGTGCAGAACAAGAGACAATAGTAGAACAAGACCATAGTAATGGAAATATCAGAAAGAAATTTGCAAGGATAAGCTGTGTTTTCAATTTTCTCTGTTTTCGTTCAAAGTACCTTACATTCTCATCCAGGAGATGCTGAGAAGCAAAGAGTTGTGTGATTCTAAATTCTATGAACCCATCTCATCAGCACCACATATAGCTGCTATATAGCAGAAGGACTTTTATTTTCTTTTAGAATAACAAGTATTACTGTCTTTCTACATATTGCTTCGGTCCAGTGCTGCAATGAAAGAACAGTATAACCTATGTTTGCTTGTTTGCTGTTATTCTGCCATTTTCCCCATCTTTACTTTTCCTTATATTATTTTCTTAACTGCAGTCTTGAGCAGGTTAGAGATTTGATAAATGTTCCCATTCTCATTTTCTCATCTACAGTTTACCTCTCTCTTACTACCTTTGGTATCTTCTGCTCGTGGAGTCTTGTCACTCTTCAGTCATTTCTGGTTGCTTGACTCTACTTGTGCTGTCACTAATCTCTTTCTGCAAATATGCTTCATCTTCCTGAAAATGTTAAAGGATGCAACTGCTCCAGTGCTGAAATTTTATCTTGTAGCAAATCCTGCTCCAAATATTAAAAGGTTGAACAGCTTTTTTACAGCTTTTTACAACTGTAATACGTCAATTTATAAGTTACATAAATATAGCAAACTATAGCAAGAAATTTGAGAGAGATATTTTTGGTGTTTCAATTATTAATAGATTTTATTTTGGGGGATGAAATGCTTAATGAAAAGTATTAAATAAAAGAATTAATTAAAATAAGCATTTAAGACTAATATGTAGTTTCAGATTTAATTTTCAAAAAATTACTCTCCATTGTTTGGATAAAATTTGCAATCATGTATTAAGTATTGCAGAATCATCTTAAAATGAAAATAGTGCAGGAAAGAGAAATGTCCTCTTCTAAATAACAGACACTCAGAAAGAATTCTGCATGCAGTTTAATTTATGGCCAGACTAAAAATATCCAAACCCAAAAGCCAACAGAAAGAACAAAACCACCAACCAAAGAACAAAGAGCTGGCATCCTACACTTTATTGTACAGTATGGAGGCTGTAATAAAAAAGGCAGCATTAGTTCCAGAATGGAGGAAAACAGGTAAGAATGCACCTAGTATTTCCTTTATGGTTTATGTTTGCACACAGCATATTTGCTAGGCACGGCTTTTAACTATCTTCAGCATTTTTTGAAGTTTGGTAGATTTTTGAAAACAGACACTGCTTCAGCTCGAGTAGATTTAAGAATGAAGAGAAGAAAAAACCCACAAAAAATGTTAGTAGATGAGTTAGAGAGGAAATGGAAAAATGAATGTCAAACTGAATTTTTTTAAAATATAAAGTTAGGGCTGCGTGAAATCTGGTTAATTCTGAATCTGTATTTAGGTTGAATGCCCACGTAAAACTTTTTTTTAGATTTCTCAATTCACTTTTGAGTCTGGTTCCTTAGTATCTAGGGCATTGATTGTACAGGAAGATACCCAGAAATATTTTGCAACACATGATGAATTACAAACACTTTACAGAGGCAGTGGGAGATATTGTAACTCAAGTAGTATTGAAGGTCTTGTAAAGCCATCTGGCCAGTTAAAATTAAAAGGGAGGAAATGATGAATAGTGATCCCTTACCCACAAACACACTGTTTATCTCTAACCCAGTTTAACAATAACTCAAACTAGATTTAGGATGTTATGAAAGTTATCACAAGTGAAAAGGAATATGAAGCAAGAGATGACTGCAATCTGTAGTGGACAACCAGACATCTGTGGTTAAAAAAAGTAACCAGTTTTGCACAGCCTCTCACAGGTTACACAAAGAATGACTACTGTGGAAGGAGAATGCACAGAAAAAATTAACAAGCTCTGCTGTCCTGGCCTAACATGATCTAAGAGTACCAGGACCCAGGAAAATGCATAGGACCTCAGCCTTCTTTATGGGGACGGGGAAGATGTGATCAAAAGTTTCTTAACCATAAAATGACATCTTTTTAATAGACATGGAGCTATATTGACACACCCTATATTTTATAAAGTTACCCCACAGGTGACAGGTTGTACTACTATGTCTGTGGTATGTATGTGTGTTATGGTAAGTCGTAACACCTATTTGTTGCTACTGTAGGATTCCTTTGCCCAGTTTCTGAAGAGAGTAACTAGAGAGTGCACCCAAAATATTTTCCCAGTATATTGATGCTGTAAATGGCAGGAGTCCTCCTGTAGTATGAGCAGGAGAGCAATCCAGATCTTGTCTGCTCTAGCAAAAGTGATAAAAGGGAGGTCTTTGGAGACACTGAGGAATGGGAGAGCCTGATACCTTTTCCAGAGTGTTGATCTCCATGTAGGTGGTATGCTGAAAGGATAATTAGAATATATTTTATACAATTTGTCACGAAATGCAGAAAAATACTCCTGTCTTGATCCGCTTTGTTTTCAAGGTTATTACTGAGCAAAGAGTAAATAGTCATGAATAGCAGCAAATGAAGTAAAACCTTAACATTTCAAAGGTTAAATACCTGCAGTGTTCAAAAGCCATTTCTTGTATGAAGACATTAAAATTGAAACAAATGTGTACAATCAAGATGAGTGAAAAATTTTAACTGTGAGATAGTTATGTTAGAACAAAAACCACAACTACATACCATATATGAGAGGCTGGAGTGTCAAAGGTTAATGACTCAAATAATTTGTGAAAGCAGCAGGTACTTTGCTGAGGCCAGGTTTGTACCCCTGAACTAAGGGGAGGAGGAGAGGTTTTGCTGTGTGGTGGTGAAAACTTCTGATCCACATGAAACAAAAGGGGTGAGCACCCAGCACCAGAAGGTGAGCACCCACCACCGGAGGATGAGCACAACAAACTCACTTTTGTTTACTGATTGAGGCCTGTGAATTATTGTGTACCTGATAACCTGTGACTGATGTCTTAAACAAGTTACTTTCTTGCCAGATAAGGAAAAAGTTTGATGAGAAGCGGATCCTGCAGAGGTGGTGTGATGCTTCTGTCATGCCATTTCCCCTCCCATAGGCAAAACTGGATCAACTAAAGTGAGAGAAGCAGGGCCAAACAGCAGCCATGTCATTAAAAGGGGCCATAAACCATCAGAGACCCCTGAACCACCCCCAGGCTCATTTCTGGAGCCTTCCACCAGAGGACTGTGCACAATCCACAGTGTTGTAAAAGGCAGTGTAAAACTGCCCCCTGCTCATGGGAGGTACCTGGGCATTCCCACCTGAACCTGAATGTAGGTGAAACCACTGAACTTTGTGTTTCACGGGCTTCGCCCGCCCCCAATGGATAAAGACTGCACCCATCACTTCGACCAGTGGACATCAAAATTGTCACATTTGAGTCTCATCACTGCATCCATGGGTGGTGATATCCTTTCTCTCCACTATCTACTTTTATGCTTTCTTTCTCTTTCTTTCTTTTCCTTATATATTTTCTTAAGCAATATTTTTTTTCCATATTGTTATATTTCTACAGATAATAACTAAAACATTTACATACCTGCTTTCCATTTCAGTCAAATTGTTCTGAAATAAACCTGCTATATATACATCTATATAAACACTGGTCCTTCAGTGTTGTTTCACTCTATTTCTCCCCAAGTGATCTGTTAACAAGAACTTCAGTTATCCTCGCCTTCAGGTACAGGTCATAACACCATGTACATTGTTAAGAAACAATTCCAACACATAATTCACACAGAAGTTATAAGTATTTTGGCCCAGACTGGATATCATCTAACAAAATGATTGTGGAATTAAATTTCTGTGGAATCTTCATTCCTCAGGCTGCTCAGAACATAACTGTACAAGACCTAGAGCAACCTCATCAAACTCTGAAGTTAGACAAAAATCAATAGGAAGCTGGAAGAACTCATGGGCTTCCCTGCAAACAATTTTTCCCCTGTTTTTCTACAGGTCTTCAGAACACACCCACCCCGAAACAGCTGGTATGGGGACTCATGTATAAAAAAATAAACAGTAGGAAGAAAGGCACTGCCTGATTTCTTTTGTTTTCTTTGCAAATGCATTTCTTGTGTGGGATGGGGACTGTAGTTTTGTCAGAAACAGAAAAATACTATGAGATCATATGCATATGTAATTTGTGATACCAAGAGCCACCAGAGGAGAAAAAGTTTAAAAAAAAAAGGGGAATGGAACAAAATAAGGAGCTTGAAAATAGAAGACAAACCTCTAACAATCAGTAGACATGTGAATTCTTGTAGTTTTATTTCAGGGCTAAGCATATGCACTGGGAACACGCTATGAGTATCCATCTTGTACAAACATCTTGAGTTCTTATTGCTGTTGTGTATTAAGTCAAGATTTATATTGTGAAGTGTTCATTTACAATCCTTTCTACCCCCACTAAGTACCTTTAAAAAGGCATCATCTGAGACAAATGATCAAGAGCTCATTGAAAAATTGCTGCACATTTATAACTGACTATAACTTTATTACAAGTCACAGATCATACATTACTTAAAATCTGGTCGGTACAGCAGCACGCCAAGGGAAACAATGTTTATTTCCTAATGGTTTCTTTTGGTTGTTGTGGTTTGGGGTTTTTTTGGTTTTTATTTTTCCTACAAGGTGTCTTCCTGGTAAGGATGATTTTCTGAGCATCTCCATGGCTACAATTCTGCACAGGCTGCTTAATGAACTTTGCAGTGTCAGAAACCCCTGACTTTGCTTACTCTACAGATTTGGATCAGACCTTTCATAGCAACACACAGAGCTTGCTGGATTTTACTTTATACATAATCTCTCTCTGTATATCAGTGGCAATATGTAGCAACTGTCTGTCTCAGCAGTCCATATCTCACTGCTATTCATGATGGGCTGGCCTGAATAACTAACTCTTTCAACAATATTATCTATAACACAGATTCTGTCTTATGTTTAAACCTCATTTCTAGAATGCAGGTGTTTTTCCACTTCTGAATCAAGCCTTATCCATTTTCAACCTCCAGAGCATGGTTAGGACTGAATGCAAACTACCATCTATCCTTGTTTCCTTAAAAAGAGGAACTCGGTCTCCAGCAGGCATCTAATCTACTCAATTAATGGTCGAGATCCCTGGGCTGTTTTGCAGTATGTCTGCAGATAATAGGTTCAAGGGCATCAGAAAACCAGAAAGACCTTGAAGGAATTATTTCTGACTTTTGCAGGAATTATTTCATATATTAATAGAAGCCTATGATCGTATTTGTGTCACTTCATGAATTTCTCATCAAAAGAGCAATAGCTCTGGTAGTGTTAATGAAAGAATATATAAAGTATGCAGGTCTTTACTCTCCTTGGTAGTCCACTCTACATCATGACTGTGATTCAGGGATTCTGTAACTGAACTTTGACAGAAATAGAAGGGGGGTTTTTGGGATAGCAAGACAAAAATCATGACAGGCATCTGAGGGTATGAAAATATTCTTATCTCTAATTAAAATCACTGAAATGTACACTCATGGACTAGTCACAGTAATTGTTTTGTCCTGATCACACGTTATGAATTCACCATATGGGCTGTTCTGCTGAAAGCTTTTATTTCCATACCCTCCAACTCTCAGAGCTGAGAAAATAGCACATAACATTGAACAAGACTCCAACAGTGCATTTATATTGGTTCTCAGCTTGGTTTTGTTTCCTATGGCATTATCATCAAAGAGGACAGTGCATGCTTCTTCTATGATGAACTAAATATGGAGACTTAGATGTTTAGAAAACTTTCCCAGATACCAGATGTATAAATTCCCATTTGTTTTATATCCATGTTCAATCTGGATTTTAAAAATGGAAAGATATCTGATAATAGAATTTATACACACTTCAGCCGAAGGGCACTCGTTCACTGAGAGCTTGCTGCTTTTTTTGTCCCTTTGGGCTCTCTGAAGGAGCTCTTGATCCATGCAGCTGGCTTGCTAAAAGCTGAATAAACCCACACTACAGAACATATAATTGTGTTGGTAGCTTTTATTTAAACAACAACAAAAAATTACACTAATAATCATTTCCCAAGGATGATATCATGTGTGTCTTGTTATTCTGTTCAATGCATATGGGTAGATTTTGTTCAGTTACATAAGGACTGAAGTAATTCATGTTAGTCTAGTTTTAGATCAATAAGAGTGTGGTGGGTTGACCCTGGCTGGGTGCCACATGCCCATCAAGCCTGCACACTCACTCCCCTCTGCAGCTGAACAGGGGAGAAAAAATGTAATGAAAGGCTCATGAGTTGAGATAAGGACAGGGAGAGATCACTCGCTCATTACTGTCATGGGCAAAAGAGACTCGACTTGTGGCAATTATTTTAACTAATGATCAAACAAATCAGAGTAGAGCAATGAGAAGTAAAACAGATCTTAAAAACACCTTTCCCCATCTCTTCTTCCTTCACAGGCTCTACTGGCCACCCTCCCGAGAGGTGCAAGGAGAGCGGGAATGGGCGTTTTGGTCAGATCATCACATGTTTCTTTTGCTGCTTCCTTCTCAAGGGGAGGAGCCCATGTGCCAGTGTGGGGTCCAGTCCTCCATGAATTTCTCCAGTGTGAGTCCTTCCCACCGGTTACAGTTCTTCATCAACTGTTCCAGCATTGGTCCCCCATGGGGTCCCAAGTCCTACCAGGACATCTGCTCCAGTGTGGACTTCTCTTTTCAGAGGTCTCCAAGTCCTGACAGGAACCTGCTAAATTGTTGGCTTCCCACAGGATCACAGCCTTCTTTCAGTCATCCACGATGGTCCTCCATGGGCTGCATGGGGACTGCTCCCTCATCAGGATCTTCATCACAGGCTGCAGGGGAATCTCAACTCCAGCACCTGGAGCCCCTCTTTCCCTTCCTTTCTCCCTGACCTTGCTGTCTGTATGCTCTCACATACTCTCACTCTTCTCTTCTCTGGCTTCTACCACTTCTGTCCCATAATTTATTTTTATTTTCCTTCTTAAATATGTTATCACAGAGGCATTACTACCATCTTTGATAGGCTTGGCCTTGGCAAGTTTTGGGTCTGTCTTAAAGCAGCTGGCATTTGTTGTCAGACATGGTGAAAGCTTCTGGCCGCCTTTAACAGAAGCCACTCTGGCAAACCCCTGCAACCTGCCCCACTAGCAAAACCTGGCCGTGAAAACCAAATACACAGTGATATCAGAATCCATCATTCTGTTTTCAGAAAAGCCTAATTCTTGTTAAATAGAAATTAATATTAGACATGGAATTGCAAATGTGAAACCATATCCCTGGTCAACATAAATCAGCGCAGGTCCATAGAGTTCAGTTGAGTTATGCAAATTAATCCTACCTGATGGTTGTCAGATCTTCTGTTATAATTAGGATTGTAATCTCAAATCTCTGGCAAGATATTTTTCAAGCAATGGGGAGCAGTAAGAAGTGGTATATTTGCTAATTTTAGGAAACTATATACAGGATTTCAAACAGAGACATTCACAGGTCTTTGAACAAAGTATAGATCTGTAATTACGGCAGAATTTAAATTGAATGTGAGAAAAATGATTTAATTAGCTTGCACATTCAATTATATTTAAGAAAGTATCCATATACAAGATACAACAAAGTTATCTCTTTCTCCTCGCTTTAGAGTATTCTACTGTACAGGCATTGTAATGAAAATTCTGTTTCAAAGAGATAGAGTCACACTGGGATATATACAAAATACAATGAAAAATGCTTAATTTACATTAATAACTTCTGATGAATGTGTTTACAGGAAAAATATTCTTAGATGCTGGAAGGCTGATGCTGATTTTCATAGAATTTATTTCTAGAAACATACTGTGGCTATTATTTACTTTCCAGGTAATGATAAAAATAAATTTCACAAGAGGATTGCAATTTACCTTTGAATATTTTCCATAATCCTTTATTGATGGATCATGATGATAAAAAAGATGAAGACAGATATTTCAGGGCAACTGAATAATCTATTTTAAACCCGGAAGAGGCTGAACAGTCTAACAAAGTCCAACAAGTTGGTGACCCTACTCATACAGCTAAGGAGTTCCTAATGTAAAGAACAAAGAAAAAGAACAAAAGGAAAAAGAAATATTTTTCTTTTGACAAGTTTTCAGTCCTTTGCCCTAGTAAGCTAAACTAATAAAAGTGTAAAGGGTAAAGTGGAGATTAATGCTACTCTACAATTTTGCTCTAAAGATCAGAAGCTATTTCCAGCCTTTTCGTTGTAAATCTTGACTTTGAGACCAATATGGAGAAAAGTGATACGTGTGAGACCCTTAACATCTTCCTAATAGCAGCAGGAGCATTGCTGAAAACCATTGCTTTCAGCAGTAGACTTGCATAGAAACTTTCTTCAGGTAGTTGCCTATGACTAAACAGAGCACATGACCACTGATCTTAAGCATGGACCAAAATCAAATCTGCCTTCACTGAAAGTTATCTCTCATCTTTCTGCCAGTAGTTAACAATGAGGCTTAAAAACCATCCTTCATTGCCTATTCCTTTTCATTTTCCTCCAGCCAGTAATTTAGGCACTTCCTATTAAAGCTAATTAATAACTATGGAGATCATTAATTTGTCTGACAATTCTTAAAAACTATCACACTCCTCATGTTCATAACAACTTTTTGCACGAAAATTTTCACAATTTAGTGGGCCATTCACAAGTCGGTATAAGGCAGGTATCCCTCAAAAGAGGAAAGTACTATGCAGACAGTAGATATGTAATTTAAAATATTATTTCTTACAATAAGTCCTCACAAATCTTGTAATAATTATTTTCTTCTCTATCAATAACTTCCTCACAGCATATATCTCACTGGAAAAGGACAAGATAGTCTGTATTCTTTTGCTGTATTCTTTTTGCTGTTCTCAGTCTGCAGAAGATTCATAAAAGTCTGGAGATAAAACACCCACCAAGAACTGTTAATAAGGCTGCTCCTGTGATTTGCTACAAAGAAATTCAACATAAATCTTTCAAAACCCGAACAGAATCAGATGAGAACAAAGAAAATACAATGTTGGCCTGCAGTCTGCAAACACCTATACAGATGCAGAAATTTGTGCTCAGAAGTGACCATGCAATTTAACAAGACTTGAAGTTCACTAACACCTATTTAGGTCTTATACTACCCATATGAACACATACATGACATTTGTATAGAGGGCTCATGGTAACTTCGTGAGAGGGACAACTGAAGTTCATATTTAGTCCCACACATCCAAACACATTACTCTGAGACGAATTTTGCATACCACCTGGGAAAGGCACCGTTAGTCCCCGTGAAACTCAAAGTATGGTACAAATGTCAGTTCTAAGTAACATCCTACTATACCTGAACATCCCACATTCAAAACCACTGATTAATACAGAAAGTTGAATTTCAATGAGAAACAAAAAAAAAGAAGCATAGAATAACTCCCTTAAAGGCTGCTCAATACCTTTTTCTTATTTCTGTTTTTTTTTACTGAATTCTTTGAGCCTTTCCAAAGCGCATTATTATTTCCAATACACCATTCTGTATTTTCCTGGTGAGAAAAATATAACACTTAGTAGGAGTCTGCTTTATATCACTCTTTGGATACAGAGTTACATCTGGAATTTTCATTTCAATTAAATGAAATTTAATTAATTAAAATTAAAATATAATTTTATACCATTGCTTTTTTACTCCTTGTAATTAGGTTTAATCAAAACTTTAATCCAGCAATTCATTTATTTATTAGAGGTGGTAAGAGAGTGAGACAGATAGTTACCTCTTTTCCTGTTTTTCAATGCAAAACTCAGAGTTTAGTTTCTGTATATCAATAGGTTTTTACATTCATTTAATTTCTTAAATTGATTCGTTACAATTTTAATGTGTTATAATTTTTGAAAACATTAAATATGCCACTTATGTTTACTTTAAATGACCTAACCCATTACACTTGTTGCTTCAGACTATGATCACACAAAAACTGAGCCAGGTCCTTAAATCTTCATCTTTATAAACTTATTTTCAGATAACCACATCAGTTCTTGGCACTTGTGGAGAATTTTGTCACTTCTTTCAAAAACATAAGTTTCAGTTAATGCATGAGTTGAGGATAATAACACAGACAAATCATCTTAAAAGTGAAAACACCACACTCCACTGCGGGTCAATTATTGTAAACATATAACTATACTCCTTTAAAAGAAAATGCAACCAGCCCTTAGAGGTTGGATTTGCAAACACGAGGTGCAAAAAATACTATGATTTTTGGATTGCTTCTTAAATTTTGTTTTTTCTCTTACCTTTCACAAGCGTTGTGTTGCTGTGGCTAAGTCCACATTACACNTTCATTCTCGGTCTGTGGTGCGGACCCAATAAACACCTCGGAATTGCATGCAAAGAATCCCTCCTGCCTCTTCATCTCCAGAACATGCAGAGACTTTGTGTGTGAGTGGCTGCTTGCATCCACCTGTGAGGGTGAGACTGTGCATGCGTGGGTGCTAGCGAGGCACTGCCAAAGCATCTCCATGAGGGACACTGTGGGAAAAACGCGGCATCGGTCCATCAACACCACACATCACGTTAGAGTTGTTCTGTCTTTTTTGCTTTCTGTTTGTTACCTATAAAATCCATCTCTCTCATTCTTTTCTCCACTCCCTGCCCTCCACACCAGGGAGGAGTTTTGGCTCCATTTTCTCCATGCTCTCTCATTTGGCAGTGTAGACAGCAGTAAGTCCCCTGGAGAATTTTCTTCTTCAGACCGAACAAACCCAGTTTTCTCAGCCTCTTCCCATATTTCATGGGGTCCTGTGGCAAATGGCATAGGCTGGGAATGGCTGAAATTCAATCATAAGGAATGAGACAGGAGTGAGATTGTAATCTAAGGGCAAGAGACACACCGGTCTCTATGGGAGATGCAGAGAATCTTTAAAAACTGACTGAGAGAACATGCAGTGGTGATAGCCTGCTCAGGTTCTTCAAAAATCTGAATGGGCTGATCAGATATAGATACTCTCTACCCCAACCTTTAATTGACAGTATCTGGAGTAACTCAGGGAGAGACCTGAAAGAGACCAGTATCACACACAGAACAAATACGACTACTGCACTGGCCAACATGACCTTTCTCCAGGACTGCATTTTTTTCCCTACTGGAAAAGGATGTCATATATCACTTGTCAACATTCAATATATCTGTAAGGAAATGTGCATTGGTGCTCAAGTCCATTTATTCCCTCCACAGTCGATTTGGTATTAAACCACAAGAACGAATGTTGATATCAGAAGCGGGATACCATTACACTAATCAGATATCGGAAACATGGGGATGGTTGAGCATTAGGATCTGGAAGCTGAAGCCATGGCAGAAGCTGTCTGTGGGCTGTCTCTGGGCAAGGGATATCTGTCATGATAGAAGGGTGTATGCAGATGCCTAATCCCCAAGTTTGGCCAGTGAGCTGCAGAGTTGTTCATGGCCTCAGGGCAGGCCAGGGAGATGGAGCTGCTACTTATTGGTGAGCCAGAGAATGAAAGGTAAATGTCACACTGGAGACGTACTCAGGACATACATCATTTCAAACTACATGCCATCACAAAAAAAATCCTCAGCAGAGAAAATTTTTGCCATCTCTTTCTGATATAGTTTTATTTTGCCTTTTGACATCACTTAGTAATCTAATTTCAGCTAATTTAGAAGTCTACTGTTTGGTAATTCAAAGTTATAAATGTTAATAAACTAATACAAAATCTTCCTATCTGCACTGTTGTGATAGGTAAATTACATGAAAAATTTCTGGAGTTCTTAGGTAAGAACTCCTATTTTCCCCCAAATGAAATATATTTTCAGAATTTCTAAGTTAGCTTTAAAATACTTTCTCTTTTTT
>VZRQ01008173.1:96738-197213 GCA_013397975.1 Machaerirhynchus nigripectus
TTTTTTAATTTGTAATTAAAATTCTTTTTTTTTTTTTTTTTTTTTTTTTTTTTTAATCAAGAATTGGTGAAAAAAGTCTTTTTCACTAAAATTTTGTGTTTGGTTTAAGGACTGTTAATTTTTTGACTATTAGTACAAAAAACTTATTTACATATTTCTGTTAAAGGTGTGAGGATGAAAAAGATGAGGTTTCTACCATTTCATTTTATATTCTGTAGTACATAGCATGCACTAAAGCTCAAGAGGACATAATGTTAGAATTTTATTTAGATAAGAGCATAAGAGCCATTTGCCTTATGTTGGGCAAGAGGATGTTCCTGTAACTCTAAGGTCAGCTGATTTCTGACCTTAAAAGCCACATTGTAATCTCTTGCTTAAGAAGTTCTTGTACCCATTGCCATACTTATTATGTGTGTGGAAAGTGGCAGACATCACTTTTTTGACTATTCAGGTGTTCAAGATTTCTTTATAGCTATGCTTACGATAAAATCATGGGACACAATGAAAAAATTAATTTACACATTCATTCTAACCATATAGTTATGAGACCCATTCTATCCTAGATACACACACTCCCAAAAAAGCCCATTTCCCCACAAAACCCCCAAACCCACCAACAAACTTTATCAGTTATATCCTTAGTTCTTCCTCAACATGAAAGAAGAAGCCAGATTGAAACTCACTTTCAAATTTCCAAAGGTAACTTTTGATTTGATCCAACCCTTTTACTGGGATTTGCAGGAAGTAGTTGCTTTCCACGATTCCTGAAAGATTCTCTGAGGAAAAAGAGCTGTTACTCAAGTCTGTGTTGTCAGCTTTCAGCCTGCTTTATGGCTGTTCTAATGCTGAACCAGAGATAGAAAATATTTAATTCATGCACACAGTTACCAGTGTCACAACCCAGAATGACCTATCTTTCCAGATTTGCTATGAAAGAGAAAGATAGGAAGCAAGAAGATATTCTGATGCAAAAATTAGCATCTTGTGATTGTATTCAAGACATCTCCCCAGGAAAGTGCAGGAAAATCAAAGTTTAATAGGATAAGGAGTTGAAATTTTCTGTGTGTTTACTTTGTTGGAGATATAGGTGTTTTGGTTTATTGTTTTGTAGAATTGATGGGTTTTATGAGGAAAAAATGTTGTGCATCTCTTTTCTGTATCCCTTATGCATGTTAATATATCTGTCTTTTATTCATAAGCTATTACAGTCATTTCAGTTCTCAAAACCATTAGAAAATATTTGTAAATCTATCACATGGGACATATTGTATATGGCTTTCTTACCTCTTTATTATATGGACTTTGACTTTAACACTACACATGGATTTATTAAAAGCAACACTTAAAATTAAGGGAAAGTAGTTTTTTCACTCTTCTCCAATAGACTGACACTCTGTCAATGCTGGCATAATGCTTTACCTAAGCTGATAAATGCCTGATTTCGTTCCCATTTCATTATGAAAAATAAAGATATAAAGACTTTAAATTGAGATTAAAGAACTTTCTCATCTTCACTGTAATAGTTAATAATTCCAGTTTGACAGTTTTTATGCACAGATAACATTTTTGTATTTTAAAATCATTACATATTTTAAGAATATTAAGATATTATTCATTTATATCCTCTTAGAGGAATTGTATTCTAGAGAACAATTTGGAAATACATACTCTCAATTTCAAAGACTTACTGAAATTCTGTTCTAATAAAAGCATCAAATAGTATCATATATATTTTAAAAATTACTAGTAAGAACTATTCTACAAATTCTTCCAAGGAAAGCACTTAGTTTTGATACCTCTTTATTTTATAGTCATTTGAGGACAACAAATTTAACTCTTTTTTTGGCTACTTATGAAAAATTACATGTTCACATGGCAGACTCTATTATTTTCTCCAGAGATCCTAGTGGCACCAGTTCACATGGACTTCATGATAGAGACCAAGACATGCATCACCTTGTCTTTTCTTTCAGAGACCAGTTAAGAGATCTGATATAGGCCAAGTTTGCTAACATGTTTTGGGGAATATGCATAGGGGTTCATTATCAGAGGTTAATCTAAACATATAATCTCATTATTTTATTACATATATATATATAATTTATTGAATATGTAGAATAAAAATATAGTAATTTGTAGCCATTAGAAACAATAGTTACTGAAAACAATGTTGATAACAGAAAGGTGTTTTAGCTGTTGCTGAGCAGTGCTTAGACAGAGTCAGGGCCTTTTCCGCTCCTCACACCACCGCAGCAGTGAGGAGACTGGGAGTGCACAAGAAGCTGGGAGGGGACACAGCCAGGGCAGTTGACCTTAACTGACAAAAAGGATATTCCACACCATATGGAATCGTGTTCAGCAATAAAAGCTGGGGCAAGAAGAAGGGCAAAGTGGCGTTTGTCTTCGCAAGTGACCGTGGGTTGGAACCCTATTTTTGGAGATACCAGAACACCTGCCTGTGACTGGGAAATAGTGAATGAATTCCTTATTTTTATTTGCTTCAGAGTTCAGATTTTTCATTACTTATTAAACTGACTATATCTCAATCCATGAGTTTTCCCACTTTTGCTCTTCCAGTTCTTTCACTAATAGTACTGGGAGTCAGTGAGGGAGTACCTGCCTTGGTTTTAACTGCCTAACAGAGTTACACTGCAACAGTTTTTTTTAAGTTGGTTTTTGACTAGTTTTTGTGAACGAATTTTTTTGAGAAAATTGTTTTAATTAATTAATTTTTTAAAATAAAATATTTGCAATCCTTCTTATAACTATTTTTATTGCATATTTAAATACTTGTTAAGGAATTTCTTCTGGGAACATTGATGGACAGATTAAAAGTGTGTGATTTGAGCATATTTCCTGTGAAAATTTTAATAGCTTTATTCTATCATGAATCCAAACCCATTTTAGTAATATTTTATTTTTTGTTTTAAAGTTCCTTAAATTTCTTTTGTTTCTGGTAGCAAAACATCTGTGCTGGAGGGAGGAAAGACTGCTGTCTCTGCAGGGGGTTAAAGTGTGGCTTGCACTTCTCGAACATAATAAGACTTCTAATTTTCATAAATGGAAAAAGCCCTGAATTATTAATTTTACTTGAACACTCAAGAGATGACTCCATATAGAGGTTTGAAGAGTTCAGTTTCTACAAGCACCTCTTCAAACCATGTGTGGAAGCAGGATTAATCTGTGCTAGGTAAAATGTTGGTGTCAGTCAATAAATGTGTTAAAGCATGGCATAATTCAGCTATAGTTCAACTCCTGCCTTTAAATATTTTTGTGACTGTCTCCAAAGCTCACAACCCCTTATTCTAAGATTAAACAGGTACAATTGTTCAGTACAGTATATTTTTGGTGTGATTGTGTGAACATAAACCCTAATGAGTCCTCATCTTCATAATTCAACAACAGTTAAACTTACACATGCTTGACATGCATACAAATGAAATATCTGTGCATTTTCTTAAACGATTTTATTTCTAGTACTGAAATGTCTGCTTTTGATCCCCTTCTGCCATTAGCTCTGATTTTGCTTGTGTCATCTGAGGGTATTCATTATATGAGAATGTATTTTCAAATATTTTTTCTTTTAAAATAGAATGTATTCATCAAGCAGTGGATTATACATATGAAAGTATACTGATTATATAGTAATTGATAACTTCAATTATTTCTCCTTTTGTTGTCATGCATTTCAAACTCTTTTCTCAAACAAATTGCATAAAGACCATTTCTTAATAATAGATTAATTTAAAAAGAGAAAGCATAAACTATTTCTTATTTTATACCTATATCTGTTTTAGCTTCATTTGATCAAAAATTAGTTCATAATACTCATTTTATTTAAGATATTTTTAAAATATATATGACAAATCTTCTTTGTTTCATTAATAACTAGGAAAACTGTGAAATTACTACAAAAGCTCTTTTGAAGTTCTGTTTAATTTATTAGTGGATAGGCTTTCCTAGAAGAGATGTAACATTTTTCTGACATTGCTGCATTTCTGAGATGCTTTTTTATTTCTGTAATGGTGACATGTCACACCTGCTAAGCATGCAAAATTTGCAAGCCTAGTAACTCCTGAGGTGCCCAGGGAAGATTGATACGATGTTAAGACCCTCATGAATAATAAAGAACATCATGTCAGTGCATACCATGAAATCACACAGACTTCCAGCTTTCAGAAATCATGGGTTAGAAACTTCCTAAACAAGTAGACAATACTTTATGGTTTAGAAATCTGATTTTTTTTTTTTCTGAAGCAATAGGTGTGTGCTGTGAGGAATAATTTAACATCCAGATGGTTAAATTATACAAATAAATTAACATACCAAATGGTATGGCATGCCTATGTGTGGGAAGTTAAACTTAGACAAAGTGTCTTAGGTTAGTTAAATCAGACAAAATTAGGAAGAATTAGATTGACCTAGATACCCAAGAATATATTTACAAGCAAGATTGCAGACCAAACTTTGGCTGAAATTCAGTCAGAGAGAGTGAGGTTCACCCATGTCAGTAGTATATTTTCAGCATGTCCTACCACCAAGAATAACTTACTGTTTTAGGTAAAATGAAACAGTGTCTTCCTTTTCTCTCTGCTGGATTCTGTCTGGTTAGCCGAAATAGAGAGTAGGAATTCTCCTGGTGCTTCTTTAAATAAGGAGTGTCTGAAAATCCCTTCTTACAACTCAACCTATCTAACTCATATAGTTGAATATGGATGATTGGCTCTCTGTGCTGTTCTAAACAGTCCCTGAACCTGTCATGTTAGGTGAATTAAATAGTCCAGGAATTGAGATACTGATGCTTACTTCTCCTCTCAGTTTTGAGCTCATACCTAATAGAAGTAGTAAAGTGGAAGAAGTAAAGTTGAAACCAAGTTGGAATACAGACATATAAGGATTATTTGATTAAATATGATGATAACTCACAGAAAACCAGGAAGAAAGAGGTGAAAACTATATTCTAAACCTAGCAAGGCTAGGTTTAGATGTGAATAGTAGTAAGTTTCAGTTCCTGCTTCCAGGAATGTCTATGCACTTCTGTAAAAGTCATATGGAGAAAGAAATTATCCTATCTGCTTTATAAATCTTTGGAGGGTAAAAGTACAAGATAAATTTCCACGTGTTTAGTTCACTCTAAGGATATCTTCTGCACCGCAATAACCACTAAATAGCTTCCCTATGGAGGATAGTATGCAAAGTCTTAGCAGTGTAAAGATAACACTTTGCTTCAGGTAAGCAAAAAGGGATTCCAGAAATTCTTCATCTACAGATTCCCAGGGTGTGCTATTCCTTCATTTTGAGTGGCTTACAGCAGTGCATCAAGTAACAATAGGAACATAATAATTGCTTTCCATCTGTCTTGAAATAACACATGCTCTGAGAAACAACTCAGCAGAAGCAGAAATTGCTTGGAAAGATATCAAAGACATAGGCCATAAGGCAGATCTGGAAAAAAAAAAATTACGACCACTTCTGAAGGTTACTTTCATGAGTTCAGCCACACAATGTTGACTCTAATTTCATAGTAGTGTATGAAAAAAAAGTAGTATTTTGGTTTTGTTCTAAATGTAACTATTTCAGCCGTTTCATCCACAAAAACATTCTAGAACAGAACAGAATATACCTGTTTACAGTATTAAGTTTCCTTTATTGAAACCCTAAATAAAAATTATATTACATCATTTGCTCATTCAAGTAAGCCTAATCAGTTTTGCTGCTATGGTTACTGTCAAATACAGTTTTTCAGAGGATGGAATAGAGCATATATGAATCAGGTATCAAATCCTCTTTATATATGTATGTAGGTATGTATGTATGTATGTATGTACATATGTATGTATGTATGCATGTATGTATGTATCTATCTATCTATCTATCTATTACATGCAAAAGATGCTGGGGCAGTATTTCTAAACTTCCACTTGCTGAACTCCTGTGTAATCTTTCATTTAACTACATGCTAGACCCAGTTGGGATATTTCATTGTCCCGGGAATTGCTACCAATCTCCCTCTCAGACTGAGCATGATCATTCATATTCCCATATCCAATTTGCAACTTAAAAGGTTCACCAGCTTCGTTGCCCTTATCTGGACATGGTCCAGTACCTCAGTGTCTTTCCTGTAGTGAGGGTCCCAAAACTGAACACAGAGCTCAAGGTGTGGCCTCACCAGTGCCGAGTTCAGGGGAATGATCACTGCCCTGGTCCTGCTGGCCACACTGTTGCTGATACAAGCCCAGATGCCACCAGCCTTCTTGGCCTCTTGGGCTGACTGCTGGATCATGTCCATGGGACTGTCAACTAGGACTCCAAAGTCCTTTTCTCCTGGGAGATGATGAAATTATTCTATTGATTGGAAATAAACATACATTATGAAATAAACGTAGATGTTGCCAGGTCTCTGTGTGAGTTATTGGGTCCTGATGATCTTGAGCACCTTCTCCTGGGGCTGTCACCTACACCCATGGAGCAGTATTTAAGCTCAGCCCATTTTTAGTATTATAGACCATTCCAATAAAGGCTCAGTAAACTGGGAGAAATTGTACTGAACTGAGGTATGTATCTGAAGTGATTTTTTTCCATGAAGCCTAATGCAGAGTAAGCAGTGGAAAGATTCAGGTGCATTAAAGGGAAAAGTAATTCTGCAGCTGAGCTCTTATAAAAAGGGCACAAAGTAAGAAAGTATAGATCTCCAGTTTACTGCAGTTGAGGACCCTTTCTTTTTTATAATGTCATGCCCTCTCTACTCCCCAAGTGTAATTCATAGAATCTGTAATTACAGTAAGCTCTACCCTGTTGAAAAAGGAGTTTTAAAGATGGAAGATCTGGAGAAAAATAATGGAGTATCAAGGGAAGAGTACAGAAAGAACCACTTCTAAGCTGTTTGTACTACAGACTTACGAATCTTACTGGGTGTCAAAGGGTAGCCCAAAACACAGATCTTTCAGATGCTTTGTGATGTCAATGGGATAATCTCAGGTAAAAGGTGACTGCATCCTTAAGCAATGAAAGCCTAGCAGAGCCAGAAGCCAACTTTTTTCAAGGGTGTATTACAAATAAGTCCATACATCTTTTCAAGTTATCCACTTTTCTAAACAACTCTAAGGTAAAAACATGTTTTCCAGGCTTGCTTCCCATCTTGGTTTTATTTGTTTGTTCACTTTTCACAGAGTCAAATTACAGCACACCTTAGAGAGCAATTTATAGACTTAAACCAACTGGAATTATACACACGCAAAAAAATGAGGGTACCAAGGTCACTCTTCAATGTCAGTATCAAGCACAATAATGATCCACTTACATCCTGGGATGCTCAGATGGATATGCCTCTTACCACATCTAAAATAATGACAAAAGCTTTGCACCTGTGTTTAACAGCAGGAAATGTGGAGGAGAGCAGTAGATAATAATCTAATTTTGCTACAGGTAAATGCTCCCTTTCTGCTTGTGTTGCATTCTAAACAATATCCCAAAACTAAGGATACTGGAAGTCCCTGCCCAATCAGATATACTTAATGAGGCATTGTTACTTGTTCATTAAGTCTTTTTACCATAAAGTAAATGGTGAAAAATGTCAGTGGCAAATATTGTCTTTCTGTTCATTCACTTATTACAGTGTTGGAATTATTAGACCATAAACAGAAGCAGCAAAGAGTACATTTTTAATAACTGGATATTTTTAATTCACTTCAGTTATAAGCAGTTCATGTTAAAGGAAGAGAAATCCCAACTCTCTATCAGAATGAATAAACATTTCTTTAATTTAGACTTTTGCCACTGTGTAAATATACTAGACACTTGGGTGTGGTTAATTTGTTGCCCTGGGTATTTTTATTTGGTATATTTTAAGTTATATTAAGGAAGGATCCTTACTGTTGTAGATAAATTGTGGCTATCATTTCATGGACCTGAATCCATGTTTGCAATGACATGTTACCTCTTCATACAATGAAAGAAAGCTTGGAACTGGCTTTTTTTAATTTTCAGTGCCCTTTTTGTTGACTATTATTTTTTTTTCAAACTATTTAAAGTATGACCCTGACTTCCAAAACCATTCTTCAGTGCTAGGATCTTAAGTGAAAAATTGAACTGTCAAAATTATGACTATCTTCTCAGGACCAGACTGGATTTCTTTGAAGCACTTGGCAGCCAAGTTTTCTCAAAGGACCTGTACTTGCATAGAGTATGCAAGTCTTCTCCAGTGACTTTCACCAGCTGGAGGCAACCATGTAATGAACATAACAATCCAAAATTTCTTTGATGTCAGGATGAAGGAGGCTACAGGATGCTGGTGTTCATCGCCTTAAAAAATGAGGGGTAAATAGTGTGTAATGGACTAACTGAGCAACTTCTCTACAGATCTTCACTCTCAATACTCTTCTCTTGTGTCCAAACCCACAAGCACATTCATAAATGTCCTTTTTTTTTTTTTAAGAGCTCACAAATAGATACCAGGTACTATAGAATTTTAACAGAAGACCATACAGCCCTTTCGGTGAAGTGGATATGGAACTATACAGCTGACATCACCTCACTACCTCAAAGTCAAACCCAAGTCGCGTTTAAGTGTAAATAAAGGTTTTTTGTTTGGACAAAAAGTATCTAGACTATCACACCTAGTATAACCTTGCTTTTTTCATGAAGAAACAATAACATATTTAATAAAGACCAATTACAATCCTAATATCTAATATAGCAGTAGATGTATGAAAAAAAGAAGAAAAAAAGGTAACAAGAAACAAAATCACTGTAGCAATTCTGTGAGCTATTCAGCATGAAAGGTTTTATTATATAACTCTCCAGCTCATTGAGATAGATCCCTGTTGAAATACTAATGTACCTCAGAGACTAATGAATTTCATTGTGATCATATGTCACTGCACAGATCATATGTTTTATATTTTATCTTTGCAAGATATCATAATGCTGTAAGATTGTTTGACCTTTTAGCACATATAAGCAGCTATCTATATCATCTATATCTATGCTACCTATAGCATTGCTAGCTATCTATTTCCCTCCTCTTGGCTCACTGAAGAAAAAGCAAAAGTGTTGTGTTTAGAGTGGGGAGGGTAATTGAATTAAAATCTTCGAAAACACGCTATTTTCCTCTCTAATTTTTCATATAAATTATTACTCAGTTAATAGTCTTGGTGGGAAAATAGTTACTGGATTATCCAAATGTTTCAGCAGCTGTTTGTCCAAACTAAATTTGAAAGATATTTGTTACCTACCTAGAGCCAGTGCTGCTGCTATTTTCTCAGTGTTTCCCTGTGAAAGGATGAGAGGCAATGGGCATAAACTGAAACACCATAAATTACTTTTCACTTCAGAAAACATTTTTACTATGATGGTGACCTAACACTGACACAGGTTTCCCAAGAAGGCTGCTTATTCTCCATCCTTGGAGATATTCAAAACCTGATTGGAGAAGATGCTGATAAGCCTACTGGACTTAGGCTCTATTTTCTTCAGGGACATTAGAAAAGGTGATGTCCAGAGGTACCTTCCAGTCTCAACACCTCTGTAATTCTGTGAAATCCTACAATATTTATACTGTATAGAAAAAACATAGCAAACCTCTAGCAATCAAAAGCAGAGCTAGTGTGACATAGGTGTATACTCTGTGATTTTGCAAAATGTATATATATGAAAATTTTGTATGTAGGGAATAACTGATTAGATTCTTCTAATAACCTGCAGCTTATGTATCTTGAAAACTGTTTTTCCCTCTGTTCATATACCAGAAACAAAAATGTAACAAGGTAACCTTTGTTGATGATTCCCTTGATTCAGGGGAAGAGCATAATTTATTTCTCCCCCCAAATGAGAAGAGCAGGAGAACTGAGTAATATGGTCTGCAGCACTGACCATAAGCAAGAGGAAGATTTCCAGACAAAGATAAATGGGAAAGACTGTGCTTAAACAGAATTTTCTATATAAGTTTCTAAGGGCCAGCAAAGTACATTCATCACCCCAGAAACTCCAGGAGAACAGGCACTGTATTTTTATGAAGTGTTCAGGATAATTGAGTGTAACATTCAAGCTGAGCTGATTCTGTATGTATTAGGTAGTGAGAAAATGAAGCAGAATTAACTACACGTGAAAATGATAAATAGCAAAGTCACAGGAGACTTTGAATTTTTTCTCTTATTTGGCCTTACTACATGTAGATATGTGGGATAGTGTCCTCATAACTCACATGAGAACATATTAGTACTGCTTGGACTCCTGCATCCATTCCACTCTTTTCTTTTACATTGGCTTGTATGCAGCTGAAGGCATTAGCTTGTGAATGATCTGTCACCAGCAGTCTGTGGTGGATGCCATAAAGTCTGTGATTAGAAAGAAGTCCTAAATTCTATGTAGCCCCTAGCAGAGCTTACAAAGAGCTTGCAAAGAGCAAGTACTGTGTAGCAGAAAGCAATAGGTTAGGTGGTCCTAGCCTAACTGCATCCAGGAATAGTACCACAACCCAAGAAAGAATATTAGATTTCAGACACCCTGTGGGAACGTGGAAAATGCAATCCACAGTTTCTTTATGTTATGACTAAGCATAACATTTTTAATAGCCACAGAGTTAAATTGAGGTGATGGGATGTGTTCCTCTGTGCTTCTTGCTGAATCAGTGCTTTAAATGTGAGGTATGATATGCTAGAAAAGCTGTTTCCTTACTGCAGTGATTCCCTTGCCAATGTCCTGAAGGAATCAATGGTGAATGAACCGAAAGCATTCCCTCAGCCTGGTGGTACAGTTGGTTCAGGGCAAAAATCCTTGGATCATCAGAGCTATGATTCAAGTGAAAAGGCAAATTGCATATTATTACAGCTTTTCATATTATTTTACATGGCACAGACTGAAAGAATGAAATGTCCTCTGAGATTTCATTCTAATCTGTCCCTGATGTAGTCCAGTATTAAATAGGTCATTCTTCTCAGCTAAATGCAACTGTAAGAAAAATAAATTATATAATTATTAAATAGGAAGGTCAGGCAGTGAACAAATTAGTTGCAAATGTATAAAGACTGCTTCTACAAAAACACATAAGAATGAAAGAAAAAGTTTAAAAAAATGTTTCTATTCTCACCATGAGACAGATTAAAAATTTGAATGTCACAAAAATAAATGGCTGATACTCTCAAAATCCCATTACCAGCAAAATGAACAAACTATAAGACTCAAATATTAGTCCAATTAATGTGCTAGCCATCCAAATTATGTAATGAATCCAGAAAATATTTTGTAATACAGATAAAAATTATACAACCTTCCCCATCAAAAATTCAGAATATGTACATCTTTGCTCCAGTGCTGAAATCACCTTTCTACTCTGACTTTGCACCTGAAGATTGACAGTGTCAGTCATCCTCAAGGCTGCAGGATTTGGGGATATGATCACCTCTTACCAGTACCTTGAATCATGTGCTGGGAGGGGGTGAGTGGGGTGCCTGTAGATGCATTCCCTTTGGCATGGGTCTTTTCTCTCTTCAGTTGGGTTGGGGCAGTATTCCTCCATCCCATCTGCTGGCATTCAGCACTGTTGGTGGGGTACATCTAGACTCCTGAGAATTTAACAAAGGCTATGCATATTAATATTTTGCTTTAAATATGCCCATGATATAAATTCACCTAATGGAGTTATAAGAAAATTTCCCTGTTGCAAATTAATGTATAAATTCATATTACAACTATTACTACTAAAGTCACTGACTGGATACTAGACTAGATGGATCACTTTCTCAATTAAGCATGACAGTTTTTATATTCTGGAGTTTTTACCTCAGGGATAAACTAATATTTCACACTCTAATTTCAGTGTTTGGGGAATTTTTTATTTGAAATGCACCTCTTAGTATAATTCAGGTCCCCACTATATTTAAAAGGAGAAAAATTTAAAAACAAAGAAAGTGTGGTATGCATGTCATGAATATGAGAAATAAAACAGTGTATATGAAAACAAATTTTGCCACAGTAGCATGAAGAACTTACCACATGTGAATCAAAATTGTTTATATGCTGACATCTAAGCAAGTATTTTAAATCTATATAGTTATTCTGTAATTTTAGCAAGCAAATTTAGGGAGGAAATTCCAACCAAGTACCGTTAAATGGAACACCTTTGTTCAAATGTGAATATTGATTTCAGTCAGTACTTGGACTTCAGATTATTTTTTTCTGTTGACATGTTCTATTTTTTCTTGGCTGTTTTATCCTGTCCCAAAATGCATTTATTAACAACCTCCTCAGGAAAAAAAAGAAATCTCGCAAAAAACTTGCCCTCTCCTCTTACTTTCTATCCATATAAGCAGCAAGAGCTTCTAAAAGATAGATCTACATACTCAAAAAATAATACACAGAAATGTATTGGTCAGGGCTGAACCAGCTAGCAAGGAAACACTAAAAACTGAATTCTGTAGCTGAGCCACACTTTCATTCCCACCATCACAACAAAGTGGTAAAGTTTAGAAATTGGTTGGAAATGGACAAGTACTATGGACAGCAATTATTTTCTCACTTGACTGCCATGTGCACTCAAAAAGAGTCAGCAGTCCAATGACATGTTGGATGACTCCAAATTATCCAGATAAGGCAACCTAAAGTCATGAGCTTGATGTAGTGTGTATACCCTTTTCAGGCTATGGAATTCAGATTATAGAAGTGGGGACACATAAGCCCTCCAACAGGTTGTCGGACTGCTGAGTGTAAAGAATCAATACAGGGAATGGACTTTGGAATGCTACTGATACATATTTCATCACATGAAGTAGAAAGGCGTGGGAAATCGCTGCAACTTTGGTTTGAGGTTCACATATCCAAGTGCAAAGTTATGCCCCTTGGTGTGAATAAAGGCTGGAGGATGAACAGATTGAAAGCAGCCTTGCTGAGAAGGACTTGGGGGTTCTGGAGGAGGAGAGGCTGGAAATGACCCAGCAATGAGCACTTGCATCCAAAGCAGCACAGCCAGCAGGTCAAGGGAGATGATTCTGCCCCTCTGTTCTGCTCTGGTGAGACCCCACCTGGAGTTCTGTGTCCAGATTTGGGTTCCTCAGCATGAGAAACACATGGACCTGTTGGAGCAAGTCTAGAGAAGGGTAATGAAGATGATCAGAGGGCTGGAGCACATCTCCTGTGAAGATAAGTTGTGAGAGTTGGAACTATTTTGCTCGAAGAAAAGGCTTCAGGGAGACCTCATTGTGCTCTTCCAGCACTTAAAGGGGAGCTAGAGAGGGACTTGTTGCAAGGGTGTGTAGTGATAGGACAAGAGGGCATGTTTTTTATCTGAAAAAGGATAGATTAATGGGAATAAAGTCTTTACTGGGAGGGTGGTGAAACACTGGGACAGTTTACCTGGAGTGGTGATGGATGTGGCATTCAAAGTCAGGCTGAATGGGATTCTGAGCAACCTGATCAAATCAAAACTGTGCCTCCTTATTAGCAGGATATTTGAACTAGATGACCTTTAATGGTTCCTTCCATCCCAAACTATTCTGTGGTTCTCTGAATCTGTAATTCCACTCTTTTCAGTTCTGCTTTTGGAGAAATATAACAATTTTCTGTTTCCAACCTTGGACATAAAAGCATAATTTAGTGTTGCCACTTGCTTAGTGGCATAGAGTGTGAGTAATTCACTGACTGAATCACCCTTTATTTTTCATGTTGTATGTAATTTTAATCCATAAAGAAATCTGTTGTTTGAAAGGCACCATAGAAGAAAAGCACCAATC
Organism: Machaerirhynchus nigripectus; assembly: GCA_013397975.1. Classification (NCBI taxonomy): domain Eukaryota; kingdom Metazoa; phylum Chordata; class Aves; order Passeriformes; family Dicruridae; genus Machaerirhynchus; species Machaerirhynchus nigripectus. The sequence goes on from VZRQ01008173.1 coordinate 110,463, forward strand.
AACAAGAGCAAGAACTGGAGCTTTAATTTAAGTACAAATTACTGAACTGCAACTAATGTCAAACTGACTGCTGCCCTTCCTTAACTGAGGTTTTAATGAGATGAACAAAGGGAGCAAAAAAGTACATGATTTGACATTCCATTTAAGATACAGTGCAGTGCAGTGGTCTTATAAGAAACTAAAAAAAAAATTAATAGGAATGCTAAACGTAGAGAATTTTCTTGCAGATAAGAATTGGTGCAGTAAAATTTCGTCAGATGAAAGGAATAAGTCTGAGCTTTCCTAAAAAAGAGTTACAACCTGTATTTAAATATGCACCAAATACACAGAAAACAAAGGAAAATACAGCCACAAATAGTTAATTTTGTTTATGTTGTCCTGGGTTGAAGTGTATTCTATTACCATCTTCATCAGCTGTTAAAACCAGGTGTAGCAATGCTCCCTGCCTCCTCCCTCTGGACCATCTTCTGTTAATGGGTCCCTCAGGGCCTTGCCCCATGACTCACCATCCCACTGTGAGATGCTCCACCCAGGGGGAAGGAGCCAAGCATCCCTACCTGGATATAGTCTGGGGTTTGCAACAGCAGAGACAGCCTTTTCCACTGGATTCCCAGAGGAAGACCAGAGCCTTCTACACCACCACTGGACCTTCAGGGGAAGACGAGACCCTTCTACAGGATCACTGCTTTAACAGAACCATCACTCCAGGAGGACTGCAGCCACCATTTAATTGGACTGCTACCAACCCCCTGACCACCAGGGGGTCAGGTTGTATTCTGACCCTGTCAGTGGGTTGTTCTTTTGTACTATTGCATTTATTTTATTTTATTTTTCCTGTTAAATTCTATTTCTGACTTGGAGTCTCTCACTAGTTTGCTTTCAAACAACTACATGTGTATATATATAAATGGGAAACTCTTTATTTGCGTCACCTCATATAGAAACAGTTCCATACTCCTCCTTCATCTTTTTCTACATGTGACAAATAATTTTTTTAATATATAAAGATTACTTCAAATATATATTCAAGAAAGGGTATAAGCTTTTCTGTGGTGCTTCTTAGAGATAAGCTCTTCATAAATATCAAGGAATTTGTCTTTAGAATATGTCTATGAGAATTAAACTCATTCATAGCACCTTTTCGATGACATTTTTAGGAAGGCAGAAAAACTGCCACACAGCAGTAGCTGGGACAGAAGAGTGAGAATATGTGAGAGCAACAACTCTGCAGTCACAAGTTCAGTGAAGAAGGAGAGGGAGGAGGTGCTCCAGGTGCTGGAGTTCAGATTCTCCTATAGTCTGTGGTGAAGATCATGATGAGGTAGCTGTGCCCCTGCAGCCTATGGAGGTCCACAGGGGAGCAGAGATCCACCTGCAAATCATGGAGTAGCAGATGGGGTCTTTCTGGATGTGTCCTTAAAGAAGCTGTGACCTCATGGAGAGGCTCAGCTGGATAAGGTTAATGACTGAACCTGAGACCAATGAAGGAAGCCTGTGCTGGGAGGAGGTTTTCTGGTACGAACTGTGTACCCACAGGTGACCCATGCTGGAGCAGTCTGTGAAGGATAAGACACAAACTGGAGCCATTTGAGAAGAACTACAGCCTGCTGGAAGGACCCATATTGGAGAAATTAATGAAGAACTATGTTCCATGGGTGGGATCCCACACTGGAGCAGAGGAAGTGCATGAGGAGAAAAGACCAGCAGAGAAAAACTTTAGCGAACTGCTCACAACACCCCTTCCCTACCCTCGTGGTGGTAAGAGGTAGAGAATTTGGGAGACGAGTTGTTGCAGTAACAGTACAGAAATTCGTGATAGAGTAAAGCCCTCTGCATTCCAGCTTGTTCACAGAGATCAGAAGGGCTGGGTGCTTTAATTTCTGATTATTCAGCACTATCAGCCTGGTTGAGTTCAGTAAGAAATAGCACAATATTTCAGAAATATATTTCAGAAATACTGCAGTTTACCAATTCTATACTACAGGTCTTGGCGTGTTCACTAGGAACTTAGATGATCCAGATTCACGAATAGCAGAGTTTGTGGAATTTACAGGAAGGCAGGTTCAGGATTGCTAGTGATAAATGCACTAACTACAGAATGTTAATATTTGTCATGAAGAATGTATAGTAACAGAGATCTAATAGTGAGAGAGAGAGAGATTGATTTCCAAGATTTCTCTGATGCAGCTGGAAGCACAAAGCTCACCTCAAAGTGTCCCTGCAGAGGAAGAGAAACAAAGTCTGTTGACTGACCCTGAGCAATCAGAGGTGTTTTCCCCTCTCTCTTTTTGCCCTAACATACCCCTTCTATACTATATTTTTTTTATAATATACTTCCCAAAGGGGCGAAAAAATCTCATGTTATAGGTGGAGTTTTGGGGCTTGTGGTCATATATGTACAGCATGTTCTCTTTTCTCTTCATTTGCATTCTGAGGGGTGTGAAAGTTAATATGTAAATAGAACTTAATGAGAGTCTCAGTTACTTTCAGTCAGAATTAATAGTCGACTGAAGAGGTGGAGTGATCTCTGGTCCTTCTATACCCACTAAGGTGGCAGTAAAAGCTGTTAGACCTTTGTCAGACAGTCTTTCTATGCACATTTATCTCCTGAAATGACCAGATTTACAACAAGGCTTGCTTTTTAGAGTGAAAGAGGAATAAGGCCAAAGGCTGGTAAAGGTGTGTGGGTGCTCTTCTTTGAGCCTCCATTTCACAGCAGACACCCTTCAATTGTTAGGACCTTACTCAAGCCAGGGGACCAACTCATGCTCTTTTCAACCAGCCTCACCAATTCTTCAAATTATTCACCAACTTAAAGCCCCTCTATAGAAAGTCTGACAATTTACCACAAAAGTTGAACTCAGGAAGACAAGGAGGGGGGAATGTGTAGATTTTTAGGTTTGTTCATATTTCTCGTTAACCTACTTTAATTTGATGCGAAAATACTAAATAATTTCCCCTAGCTGAGTCTGCATTGCCCATGACGGTAATTTGTAAGCAATCTCTCTGTCCTTATCTTGACCCATAAGCTTTTTGGCATATTTTCTGCCCCCATCCAGTTGAGGAAAATAAATGATAGAAAGGCTTTGTGGGTACCTGAGAGTTACCCACCACAACTATACATAGAGAAATCTTCATGTTATAGAGAAAACATTGAAATAGAGTGATGAAGAAAAAACTTGATAGCCTAGCCCCTGATTTACTATGGGGTTTTTTGTTTGACATTTTCTGTTTGTTTGTTTGTTTCTGAGCCTCAGCTTTCTAACCCTGCAATATTTTCCAATTACACTTCTCATTCAAAGTGCATTGCAAATGCTTAGTGGTTTTGCTTGTGGAAACTGTGATTTTCACTTTAAGCACCAGGGAATGAGAAATGCACAGTTAATGATCACCTGTGAAGAGTTATATTGAAATAATTTGTTCAGCATCACATTAAAAATCTACAGAGGAATCGAGGAAATAATTGAACATTCAGTGCTGACATCCAGGTGCCTCAGCCATTTCTTTCTTAGTTGTATTCATTCACTTTGCAATTTCAACAAGAAAGGAGACTGGGTACTGATAGCACTTATAGCTATGCTGCTTCAACAGTCTAAAATGGATTTTCATTTGTGTTGCCACAGTTTCTAACGTCTCTTTGGCAAGATTAACAATATAATTTCTTTTTCTTTTTTCTTCTTCCTAGAGGTTTAAAGCTATTCCTACCAAAGAATAAACATACCATTATTTGAAATCATTTAGCTCCTCTACAGTGGTTGTTTGCAGGGTTGAATCTGCAATCACTACAAACACCAGCTGTAGTAAGGCAATTGTAAGCAGCAATAGGAAGCTTTGCGTTAACACTTTTTTTTAGTATGGTGAATGAACGCTGGAGGGAGGGAGTCTGTTCCTTGTGTAGCAGTACTTTTTGTTTGGTTTGCTTTGCTTTTATAGATATCAACTCACTGAAATTTGATACATTGAGTAATGGCCATGATACAATACTTGGCCCTATGGTAGAATCATTGATTCTGAGGAAGTCCTTTAGTTAAACATGTACCCAAAGAATGGTCTGCATTGTTCTCATGCCAAATTGCTCAGGAATTTGTCCAGAAATCAACAAAAGGCAAAGTCTCCATTGTTTATAATTACTGTTTAAAATTATTGCAGAATTATATTTACCATTGCATATTAAATTTCTACTTCAAATCTGAATGAAACAACCTCCCTTTTTTCCCCTCATGCTTCTGATTCAGAAGCAGTCAGAAATTTAATCATTCAGACATACCTTCATTTTGCTGTTTTGTGCCCCCTCAGAGGTTGAAATATTTGAAGAGAGTAGAAATCCTACTTATCCCCCAAAACCAAATCACATTTCAGAAGTAATTTCCAGGGTTTTTATCCGACAATATGTGCCAATCTTATAATGATCATATGTGAAGAATAGCTTTCAAGATATAAAACATTAGTAGAAGTAGGGGGTTTTTTGAGGCTTATTTCTGATCCTAGTGTAACATGATGCTTACCAAAAGCTTTTTGTCAAAAAAATAATAGCATTATTTACTTATTTTTGTTTATTTATTGAAAAAAAAAAAAAAAGACTGTTCCAAGTACTTAGTAACATAGGAAAATATAACACTTTCCTAAACCTTTCTCACATTCACTTTTTTCTGGGTGTCACTTCTCCCAGATAAAAGCCCCAAACAAAAATATGATATGCAAAAGTGAATCCTGTTTGATTGTAAAAGTCTTACAGAAAGTGTCTGCCAGCCTCAGTTGCAAAGGTTACTCAGCTTCTGGAAGTAGCATACAAGAAACACGAGACAATTAATTCATATAGCTGCAGATTCAACAAAAGACTGCAAAAAAGATACAAAGGTGTCCTCCGAAGTCTAGAGATACTTCTGTTTAAATGAAAACACTTTTACTGAAAAACATTCTATATAAAATGACATTTTGAACCTCTGCCATGAAGTTAGGAAGATATGTAGAATCTTTACCTTCTGTTATCAGGTACACTAATAAAACAAACATTTTTCTTCAAGAAAATATCCAGAATATCACATTTATTTGGATGATAAAGGCTCATCATAATTTATTTCTGTAGTATTTATTTATTGTATTTTTATCTAGAACTAGAAATAGAGTTGCACATAGAAGCAGTTATAAAAAATTTCTCCAAACTCTACATTTTCTTTTCTACTCAGATTTCTCTAGAATTCATATGATGTGTATGTGCATGGAAATAACTCTGTCTCACTGTCCTTTGCAAACACAATATTCTTATTTTAAACATTAGGTGTTCACTACGGCTGTAACTATATACCCAGAAACAGATGAACTGTGGGGGTTATTTTCAGTCCATGATAACTTCTCACTGACATTTCTTTCTCCTCAAACATTTTCCTGGCAGTGCCACCATCACAGTTTCTTGGTACAGCCATGCCCGGAGGTGGGCTTGTTTGGAGCCAGCTGGAACCCTCTGTGTCTGGCACAGGGCAGCCCCAGCCATTCCTCACAGAGGCCACTGCTGAAGGCTCTCTGCTACCAACACCTGGGCACCTACACCCAGAACCAGCACACAACATAGACACAGTCACTCCGATAAACAAACCTGCCATGCCTGAGAATCTGCCAAAAGAGGAACAGTGTCAATAAGCTGAGGCAGAAATGGGTTTCATGCAACTGCAGATTCTTTCATGTCTTTAACACCTCATACGAATCAGAAATAAATGCAATTAAACTTGAAGGATAAACACCATTTTCAATATGATGAAGATAAGGTAACTGGCAATAGAAAGGCATTCAAAATGTGGAACAAAAAATATATTGGGATAAAATACTGCTTCTTTATGAATTTTATTTAGTGTCATTGAGACAGTTATTTGGGATAAGAATTACAACTTAAAAATACAACTATGGATGTACAAAAATATTTGATTACATATTGTTACCTAATATTTCATAAATTTCATGTTGTATTTGAAGAATAAAAATCAACATCTAAAACAGGATGTAACATTCTAAACTTGTTTTATGATGGTTTCTCCAGTTCTGAAGTGTAGATTGCCAAATTACTTTTTTCACTTTAATGGAAATGTCCCTGAAAGTTCTATTTTCTTTGCATTTATTGTCAGGGTTTTTTTGTTATAGAACAGAGGTGGTCTCTGAAGTTGCTTTGAGAAGTGCACTTAGTTGTTGGAAGTATGTTTGTTTCCTTAGTACTGAGTTATGTGTATAGACTACATTCCATCAGCTATATATAATTTAGGGAAAAATATATATATGTGTTTAAAACTGGCCTTTTAAAGTCACCTCTACTCAGAAATGCTAGTGTTTCAGAGGTTGATACAGCAAGCATTTCTTATAAAAATGATGGGGTTTGTTTTATCAGCAACCCATGTTAAACATCACCTTTTATAAATGTTGAAATGGATCAAAGTAGTCGACATCTGACCTTTCAAGAGATTGTTTAAACTTACAAGGCTGCATAGGAAATTACATGCTGGAAGAAATAAATAGAAGTTTCAGGACTGTCACCTGAATGGACTGAATAGTGCCATATAAAGTGTTCTGAGTTGTATTCATCTAGTCAACTGTGGAGAGCTATGATACACGTTTCTACAGCTGAGTTAATCCTGTAGACTTCCTGCATAATGAAGGGAGAATATCAGGTGACACCTACACTGCTTCTTGATCTAACTCCTGACTCCCTGGTCAGTTATGCCAGAGTGATTCATCTCACAGCCTGTTTTCCAGGCCAGACCCTCTAACACTGACTGGTGGCATCCACACTTTCTGGACTGTAATTCAGCTCTGGATTCAAGGCATACAGGTTTAGGTGTCTAAACAAACAGGGTCAATGCAGCTGCCATCAACCAGACGGCTTGCGCCACACGGGATTTTTCCTGATGTCCAGCTACCAACCTGGGCCCAGGTCTTCTTTGGGTCCTCTACGAGATCTATTACCCTTGTACATAGCTTGAACAGCAATGGGAGATCTATGTCTTTTCTGAGCAGCAACTGAAGACCAGGCAAGGTCCTGAAGGGAATATCACATGACACTAGCTTCCCACATAGGGACAACAATGAAATTAAGCCTTATGTCCAGAAATATATGGAACTATTACAAACTTTGCAGCGTATTTTCCAACTCTAACTAGACCCTCTGGAGTCCATGGAATATCTTAAATGACATTAGGTGCATACGTTAAACAACTGAATCCCATACCAAATCTCCACTGACACTAAAGAGATAACATGACTTTTAGGTAGAAACCTACATTAGACACCTGTATTTTCTGTATTTATAGGTTATTTCTATGCATATATTCTAAATATGAAAATTGAAGTAAGATTAATTCTGTCTGTGAGGTTATTGCATTTATGACTTTCACATTTATTAACACCCTTATCTGATGACACTGTTACATTATATGCCCGAAACATTTGCAAAGGGTTGAAAGAAAGAATGAAATAATATTTTCATGACTCACCTGTTCATTGTGCATCAAGATTTAAAGAGATACATCCGTGAAACACAATTCTAGCCAGAAAAAAACACTACTGAAAAACTGTGGTCCCAGAGTAAGAAAAAAGCCCTGGAAATCCTTCATAAGTAACAAGTGCTATCAATACAGTAAAGGATTAACTGCTTAATATTTAAAAAGTCATTGAAGGAGCATAGTAGGCAACTCTTGTAGCAATTCATACAACAGTGTTTTTAGAAACTGCTTACACTGAGTTGTCCAGTTGTTTGTTGGATCCTAATTGTTTGTGATTCGAATCACAGAATCACAGGATCACAGACTATGTTGAGTTGGGAGGAACCCACAAGGATCAAGTCCAGCTCCTGGTCTTGCACATCAGCATCCCCAAGAGTCACTCCATGTGCCTTAAGAGCATTGTTGAAATGCTTCTTGACCTCTGTCAGCTTGATGCTGTGACCGCTTCCCTGGGGAGCCTGTTCCAGTGCCCAACCACCCTCTGGGTGAAGAACTTTTTCTAATATCCAACCTAAACATCCCCTGATACAGCTTCAGGCCATTCCTTTGGGTCCTGTCACTGGTCACCCAGGAGAAGAGGTCAGTGCCTGTCCCTCCTCTTCCTCTCACACAAGGAAGCTTTAGACTGTGATGAGGTCCCCCCTCAGTCTCCTCCAGGCTGAACAGATGAAGTGTCCTCAGCTGCTCCTCATACAGCTTCCCCTCAAGGCCCTTCACCGTCTTTGTTGCCCTCATTTGGACTCCCCCTAATAGTTTAATATCTTTCTTATACTGTGGCACCCAAAACTGCATACAGCACTTGACAAGAGTCTGCGCCAGTGCAGAGCAGAGCAGGACAAGCACCTCCCTTTTTGACAGTGAAAAAGCATATGACACTGAACATACACTTTTATTAAAACTCCACACATAATTTACAAGACATTACCAGCTTTATCCTGTAACTGCTGTCTCTTTAACTCCTCTATGGGATTCTTTGTTTCCTCCAGTATTAAGTCTCTCACTGACACCCCTTTAAATATTTATTATTGATACTATGCTCTTGCAAAGCCCAAAGCACACACAGCTACATGCACAACACACACATAAACACACACACAGTCTGTACAACAAGTTATTGCTAGTGGGCTATTGCATAGCTCAAAGCAAGAAGAAATGTTTATATGATAATTAATTAAACAGCAAACTAACTCTATTTAAACCTCATCTCTACAAAGACTGAGTAGAAAGGGTTATTTCTGAGATACGACTGACTGATACTCATCTACCTTCTCACAATATTTCAGGTAGGTGTAAATTTACAGGCACAAGTTCTAGGCCTGTCCATGTGGTACTTCAAGCAATGTCAATATACAATGTTAGATAAGTGAACTTCCAAGAACAGTTAAGTCTTTAGCATCAAAAGATCATGAAATAAGTATTCATTTTGCAAGTTCTTTTTGAAAAGTGTTATCTAAAAGTCAGAGAAAAAGCTGATGATAGTGATGAAAGGGGGGATAATAATGAAAGCTATGCTCCATTGAATAAGTAAATTTGAAAGAGCTCAGTGGTATATAAAATGAAGAATGATATTCCAGGCATATTTCAGGAGAAAAAGAGAAAGATTTTGAAGTGTTGAAAGTGATCTCTGCTTTCTGTTTATCTTCAGAGAGACCTAGTATTCTGTTTTGCTTATTACAGAGGAACAAACTCCTTCAGTTAGATCAGAAGACACAGTCTTCCTGCTGACTACTTTGGTGACTTCAAGCAAGTCACTCAAATGTGTTTGTTTGGTTTCTTTAACCTGTATTTAATCATCTCACCAAAATGTACTACATATTTTGCATAAAGTTGGTGTATGGTGACTATATTAAGGAAAATGTCAGTGTTTGTACTTATAAAGAACACACAGAAATAGAAGGTGTACAGATATAAAAAAGATATTTCTAAGACATGGGATATAAAGGTTCAAGGCTTTTGGCAGCAGATAATATTCATCTGGTTTTTATATTCACCCTGGACTTTTCTAGAGAAAAGTAATGAATTTCAAACCTCTCTCTGCTTGAAAATAGAAAAAAAGGGATGAAAAATGAGGACGAAATTGAAGTCACAACTGGACATGCACACAGAATGACATTCATATGCTTGAGTAGGAAAACCTGTGAACACAGCAAAGGACGTTGATTGACTGACTCTTTTGATCGTTCGAATATGTAAGCAAATGACTTTTCCTTTCCTCCATACTTGACCTAAGAAAATGCTGTGCTTGTGAATAAATACATTCATTCTAATTCATATGAGGGGTAAATATTACCTGGCAGGCTATCAGGACTTAAAATTATTTTTCTTAATATCGTGCACATATTAAGTACAATTATTTGATCTCAGTTTGAAGATACTCAGAAATAAGAAACATTTAAGCAAGATCATAAGGCTATATCTATCCTAGTAGTGCTGGTCTGCACTAGAAGTGCTCTGAACTGTTCCTGGGCACTGAAGGCAACTCCATGATCCAGCCTGTTTCTATGGTAGCAAAGTGCCCCAGGCTCCCGAACACTGCATACTGGGCAAGTACAACTTCAGAGCTAAACTATGTCCAGGAACTACTAGGTATTATGATCCAATTGTTATTAAGGTTCTTTAGAAATTCCTCTGTCCAAATTAAGGTGCAAACGAGACCATATGCCAGTGACAATAATATGGGTTTTGTTGATGGTAGATCTGAGAGAGAGAGAGAGAGAGAGAGAGAGAAGGAAAGAGAAAGAAAGAAAGGTGAAAAATAGGNAGCCGACTCTGGGTCTGTTGCATCATGTGCAGTCCTGTGGGGGAAAGCCTCTCATGCAGGTCCCGTGGGGTTGGGGTGCCACAGCTGGGCCAGTTTGTGTGATCGGAGGGTGGGTGTTTATTGCTTCTCACCAGAGGTTACTCCATGCACCCAAAGCCTCCTCCCCCCTTGGTTGGGGGGGGTCTGTATAAACCTGGCTTCTGTGAGCTGTGCTCTCCCCCCACCCCAAACTCAGCTGGGATGGCATCCGGAGGCTAGGCCCTATTGTAGATGCATATCTTTTCCCTCAGCCTGAGGTGATTGAACAATGGGTTTCCTTTAATCTAATCAGCAGTTCAATTTACAATCCAAAGTTCTCCAAGGAGATTTTGTGGCTGTAGCTTCTTTAAAACTTTATATCAATGTTTGAGGCATAAACTATTTTCAGTCTCTGACACTAGGGCAAGGGCTACTTGAAATAGGTCAAATCTGTGCCAGGAAATATGCCGAAATTTTTGGTAAACACAGCCCAGCGTATGCTGAATTTAAAACTACATATTCACATGTTCTGGTTTTGTCAATTAGTTTTCTGTCTGAATTACCAATGATATCATGCAAGTAGATTTAAAACCGATACACTTCTATTTCCCACACATGCTATAAGAAACCATATGACCAAAATACTTAAACATCTATTTTCAAATATGATCAATATGAAGGATAACTAGAGAACATAACCCTAAAGCTGGATTCTAGAATTCATTCAGTTTTCATGCCAATAGCAGGTATTCTGACAAACCAGCTCATTGGGATTCCATTTCTCTCTACAGTATACAGAAATACTGACAAAGGATTGGAAGATGCAATAGCAGGAGATTAAGGTGAGTTCCTTAAAACAAAGACAAAAGGAAATAGGACAGATTAGAACCAAAAATCCTGCCTGATAATTTTCAGACTCTTATTCAAGGGACAAGGTATGAACGAAAACAACATATGCCTGAATTAGATCTTTAACAGCATCTATAGAGGTCCATGAACTAGGTAACATGAAAGATAAGAAATATTCAATGTTACCTTTTGTCTCACAGTTTAAATATTAGTATTCTATGTATAACTACAGTGTACTTGCCTATGAGTTTTTTAATTTTGTCATTTGTTTTGTCACGCATAAACTGTCAGCAATATCTATGAAGTCTTGCAAACTCAAATTAACTACTACAGAAAACAATTGTTATAGTTAGTGTATGAGAGATTTTTGAGTAATTGTGTTCACCACAGGAAAAATGAAGGAGCAAAACTGAAACTCTTATTTAATAATGAAGTAAATGTGGCAAGATCCATCTGGCTCTTTAGAAAGGAATTACTCATGGGTTGATTCTAGAAAATATGTTGCTTTCATTCATTATTTTTAATATGTTAAACTGGAAAAATCAATTTTTTAACAGCTTCCCTAAAAAAAAGAAACATACAAACTTGGGAAGATCAGACAAGCCAGTTGGGTCCATTATCTGGATAACTCATCAGCAGTCATCCCAGTATGTGAGGAAAGTTACAAGCAGTCTTTTCTACTTTCCTATAGAAGGATATTTGGTGTGGTTTGGAATTTCTCTGAGAAGATACTGCTTATATTAGTCTCACTATATCATAAAAAATGGACTGCCCTAGTTTTCATGAACAAACACCGGTCACTACTACAGTTAAACAGAAGTTATGATTACAGTTTGAAAAGGCATGCTCAGGTCTAATAAGAAAAGAGATAAAATGCAATACTCCACAGTTTCCTGTTGTTGTGGATTATCCTTGGCAGGCAACTAAGCCTCACACAACTACTTAATCCTCTGCAGCAGAACCTGGAAGATAATCACAAGGTAAAAATATGTGGGTTGTTGTAAAGATGGTTTAATAGCAAGAGCAGCATATACAAGCAATGCAATAAAAGTAATTGATTCGCTACTTTACCACTTCCAGGAAAGCAGGGCTCCATCATGTGTAACAGTTACTTGGAAATACAAATTCCCCACCCTTTCCTCCTTCTTTCTCAATCTTTTTTTACTGAGCATCCTGGAGTATGACATGGGTCATTCATTTGGTCGGTTGTGGTCAGCTGTCCTTGCTCTGTTTCCTGACAAATTCCTAGCATCATAAAGTCACAGAAAAGTTTGGGTAGAAAGGGACCTTTAAACATAACCTAGACCAATCCTGCTGCCATGGCAAGGGACATCTTTCATTAGATCAGATTGCTCATCACGCATCCAAACTGACTGAGATCACTTCCAATGATGGGACGTCCATAGCTTCTCTAGGCAACCTGTTCTGGGGTCTCACCACTCTCACTGAAAAAAAAAAATCTTCCTTATGTCCAATCTAAACCCACCCTCTTTCCCTATTGTACCGTCTCTTGTCATTTCCAAGCCTTGGTTAAAAGCCTCTGTCTGTGTGCATCCCCAGGCTCCTCAGCCTCCGGGCAGTATGAGAAGCAGAGAAGGCTTGATATTATGTAAGCACTGTTCAGCAAGAACTAAAATATCACTGTTTTACCAGCTCTATCTTGGTCATAAATCCAACGACCATGAAAAAACCCAACTATCTGAGCCAAAACCAGTACAATACTAATTTACACTTCAGTCTTTCATACTAAGCAATTTCAAAGAGTAACTGACATAAAGAAGACAGGCAGTAACTGAAAACCACACTAAGAGTCACATTATTCGTGATGGTGATAGAGAACCATATTAAACCAATGTGTATTCTAGGATATTAATGACAATGAACAAATAGTTCTCTAAAATTGTGGAAAAATAGGTATATGTCTAGTATTGGACAAGTATTGTATATAGTATAGCAGTGGATTAGAACCTATTATATTTGGGGTTTTTAAACTATTAATTTAAGCTGTAGATGTTGCAATTAAATTGTTTAAAGTTTTGCTGCTGGTCAAAATTATTAAGCAACTATGAGTTTAATAGCTTAAATAAAATTATTCTTGTACAACTATTTATTATTCTACGAGTAGATGATAACCCAGCAACTATTTCACACAGTGAGGTTTACCTGGAAAGCATGAAAATAGTACCTGGAAAATAAAATTCTATTAAAAATCCTACATAGAAAAGTAAGATAAATGTTAATTGACTGATCTTTTGATTACATAGGTATTAAGAAGCAGTATTCTACAGCTGACTAGAAGTTTTTCTTATTATCTCATTTATACTGCAGTGCTCTCAAAGGCTTACCTGTAACTGTTTTTCTTTCCAATTACTTGGTCACACATTGTATGCTGATGCATAAGAAGACCATTTTATTTAATGAGCAACAACACAAATTCCTTAGTGCAGTGTGAGAAGCAATAATTTTGAGGAAGAAGATAAAATAAAGAGTGGGAAAACTACTTCAGAAAACAAATGTAGTTATTACTTACTCTTAAGTAAAACAGCCTGTTAAGTGAGATGTCAGAGGGAGGGCTAGCAGTGTACTACTTCTGTCTTATCAGATACCAGATAAACAAATTTTCCTGACAGAAAGGAAGAGGCTTCATCTGTGTTGTCATGTTAGTTCAAGAGGACTGCATGTTGACATGCATGTGGACTTGAGTGAGGTCCACATATCTGACTTTCTTCATACAGGAACTTGCTTTAAAGAAGGATGTCTACCACCAAACCTTGCTAATGCTCTGTGGCAATGTTTCAGTTACTGCAGGAGGATCATCTGAGTGTTAAACTCAATTGCATGTTACAGGCAAAAGGGAACACACCATATGTTGAAAGCTGAAACTTTGAATACTAGACCAGTTAATGTTTTACAAAGCCAAATTATCTAAGGAACACAGAGTAACAATAATAATACACACTTATGCACACTTCCACATGCTGATACATTATGAGTATCTACCACTTTAATGCTGAGATCACATTTTCACCACCTACTGGGGGATGGGGAAAGAAAGGTCTTGTTTTCATAGTTGACTTTATTTCTCACAATCCTAATCTATTTTAGTTAGCAATGACACAAATTAATTCTCCTCAAGTGAAGCCTGTTTTGCCCATGACAGTAATTGTTAAGCAATCTCTCTTCATTTATCTCAAGCCATGAGCTTTCTGTTTTCTCCCCCTGAAGAAGGGTTGAGTCAGCAGCAGGGTGGGAGCTTGGCTCTTAGCCCATCAAAACCTATTTCCCTTGTGCACTCTTCTGAGTATCTACACCTTTGTTCTTGTGCTGAAATAACCCTTCCACACTCCTGCTAGGTCTAAAGGTTGTCCCTGTCAGTCATTCCCACAGTTGCTGGGCTGCAGGATGTGACCATAGCTCACCAGTGCTTCAGGCCTCAGGCCAGAAAGAACAGTATGCCCATGGCAAGTGTAGCCCTCTTGTCACAGGACCCTACTCAGGTCTCTGGGAATGTGCTTCTCCTCCCTTCCTCCCTCCTCCCTCCCTCCCTGACACCTCTCTGCTGGGGCCCTGCAAGTTAGGATGGCAAGTGCTGCTGCCCTTATACAAAGGGCTGTTGCTCCCACTTCTGCCCAAGGTTTGTCAGGCTGTTGCATTCACACAGCCAGCTGTGCTCCCCAAGTCAATTCCTGCTTCCACCAGGACGACAAGAGTTGCAGTAGGGAGGGAACAGGGCCAGAAGACAGGTGTGTTCCACTTACGATTATCAAATGCTCCAGATAGAAACAGCTGAGAGTGATTCTTTAAATCAAACCTTTTCTGAAAACATCTGTTACAAGTGAGTATCTATACATCTATGAAAATATCAGGGAATTAGACATACATAAGATAGGATTATTTAGAAGATTTCTAAAGAAGGTCAGTCTCATAAAACTTGACTGGTATTAGCATCACACTGCTTATTGTTATTCTTGTATATTATCAGTCATTATGTTATCAGTGTATGTTATCAGTGCATCTTCAAAGCAGCCAGTTCCTAAGACTCATATCCTGCTTTACACATGAGTGTGCAACAGCATAGCTGCAGCTACTGATGGTCAGCCACCAAGGCTGAACTGGCCAGCCTAGAGAGCTCCTCATTGAGACAGATAAGGATTGAGGCTGAAGAATTTCAGTACTTGACCCTATGTTAAAATATGATGCTTTCTGACCAGGTTCTCTGTGACTCTCCATGTATGGAGGGTGAAATGTTTAATATCAGTTTTACTTATTTGAAGATTATTGATGTTTCACAGGATTATGAATTTTGCCAGTTATACAATGTTTGTATACAAGTTATACAAAATTCCTGAAAACACAATACAAATTTAAGTGGCACTTAGCAAAGGACAGCAAGTACAATGCATAGTTCAATAACAATTCCAATGTGATTCCCCTTCCTGCTGTCTATAAAATGCTCACCATCACTATATTCATGTCCCAGATCACCAGGAAGGAATACACGTATTGAAGCCTAAGCTCAAGGCCATTGGTGTCTTGGAATACTTTTTTGAGTCATTGGAATACTTTTGCTAGTTGTCTAGTATTTGTCATCTCTGTTGGGCTGAGCTGTATGTTTACTTCTCCTATCCTATTCCAGTCAGATAGGCTCAGGGAAAACTTAACACCACCAGCTGATCCACTCAGCTGTTGATAGTGGTTTTCAAGTCTTTTGCTCTTATCCTGTGCTTAAAATGTGCATCATGACAAGAGATGTCTGGTACCAAGGTTTTACACAGCTTACAGCATCCCTCCAGGAAGGGCAATTTTCTGTTCCATATTGGCATTAATTTTTTAATATTGGTTCATTCATTTTCCATAGATAGGAAAAAATGAGTATATAATTACACCTGAAATAACTTTTAATATAATTTTGAACACTTTAAATCTTATTTTTAAAAACAATACATTTTAGTAAGAAGAAACTATTTTAAAAGTTAGAAAAAAATATTTTGAAAGTAATCCAAATAACTAGTTGACTAGCTAGCTATTTCTCCTACTGTTTCCTGGAATCTGGAATGATATTAATGGCTTCAGATACTTTCTTAGGAATTTCTTTGTTCAAAGTAGACTCATCATTTCAAGAATGTTACTTCATTTTCAGGCTATGAAGAGGATATTGCAACAGACCTTTAAAACAGGTACTTGAGATGTCTTCCTTTTCAAGCGTTCTCTCAAGTTGTGTTGGTAAGCATCTTTTCTGGAGATAGTGAGATTTATTTATGCTTGTTTATCCAGCAGTTCCAAACCACATAAATAATGCAGTAACACTATGTAAGCAGCACTATGTAAGTAAGTAATGTAAGTAACACTATGGAACTAAACACAGCAAACAAGTAGAAAGCTTTGAGTATTGCTACAGACCACATTCAGCTTATTCTCAGGAGCTTTGAGAACATGTTATCTAAAAAGTAAAATCTTTATATGATTTGTGATTTATGAGATTTATGTGTGATACCTCATTTTATTGTGATGAATTTTTAAACACCTATATGTTGTGGTAAGGAAGAATGTGCAGCTACTTTACAAAAAGGCAAGTTTGTATATATAAAACTGGAGGGGGGGTAACAAAAAACGAAATTATACTTTTTTTATCAGATGAAATACTACAAGAGGTTTTGTTGATCTCCATCTGTTTTTATCAGTAGTTACATTCCAAAAGATAGGTAATCTAATTTAAATTGATGCAGACTGAAAAACCTGAAATCCTTCCTAATGTCTGATCTTGATATATGCACCAGCAACAACCCAGTTTTGTACCAAGCCAATTCAGACATACCAGCTTCCTCTCTCTTTTTCATTTGTGTGGTTGCTTTTATATGTGATGGTACAGCTCTTGCACGAAGATGGAATCATCTTAAATGAAGAAAACTTCCTTTTCAGGGTCTGTAATTTATGGCATACATCAATTTAAAGCTACCAAACATAAAGCAGAGAAAGAAAGGAAAAGAGCAAACTGAAGGGAAACCTCTCTCCAGTGCCCAGGTCAGAAGAGCAATTGGGTCACCAGAGAAGCATCCCTTGGGCATCTTCTACAACACAGCAAGTAGTGATGACTGTGAAGATGATAATGATTGATGATTTTCACCTTTTCTCCCTAGTACAATTACCCTTTTCAGTGAGACTGCCTCAAGATCCCCAGTGGTAGATTGTGTTTATGACTGTATCAGTGCTGGTGAGAGAAGATTAATTAGATGTGCATACTGCATGCTAATTAATTGTTAAGCTTTGTGCATGTATACTAATTAATTGGTTAATATATATTAAATATGAATACCATTATCTTGTTATCTACTATTTATTTACTGTAATATCATTGTTTAGACTAAGAGCTGTAAGGTGAATGATGGGGGATCTTAGTACAAATATCACTTGAAGTCTTTGTGTGGGTAGCCATAGTGAACTGTAGATATTCTAGATTTGTCTTAATAAAAATAAGCTCTCTTACCAACTTTATAAACTCTATTAATCAACTTAATATAAATAAGCTCTATTATCAATATAAAATAAGGTGTATTATCAACTTTCATTAGTCAAAGAGAAAAAACCAAACTCTTTCAGGAGACAACAGAGTAGATATCTGTGCTTATAAGCCAAAAGCATTTTCTTCCTGCTTATTGCATTCCACTGACTAAAGACAGAAAATTAAGGAGTGATTTGGTTTTAAATATTGTTTGTTAGTTTCACTTTTGGCATTATGGGGTATCCTGTGTGGTCTCAGGGTGGTTTCTGCAGAAGTATCTGCTAGCATCACACAGAAGTCTCAAATAATCTCTGCTATTTCAGGACTTCAGCTTTCTAAAGAAGACACTTAAGTTTGGTCTGCAGTTTTCATGGCTGGAGATACAATGTGGCTGCAAAATTAACATTAAATTATTCATATATTATAATAGCTTGTACTGAAAACTTTTAATGAGAAAACCCCACCATTATTTACAAAACTAATTCAAACTGGCACCATCACACTGATGGAAAACTGCTGAAGGTCAACTAACAAAGTTATGTTAAATTGCAGTGGCCAAGGAGGTGTAGCCAGGATTTGGTAGACCTAGTTTTATTTCTGTTTCGGATAGAGAAACAAATGACACATTAATTAAATTTTCAGATAATATGGAATTGGAATGTATTGTAAATACCATTGTGGATAAAGAAATAATCTAGCAAGACCAAAAGAAGTTTGAATTATTGGCTGGAAATAAAATGATATTTAGTCTTGGGAAATATGCAAGCTATACATCTGGGGAATAATAATTCAGAAAGACTATTTGAGGGAGGGAGCGAGGAAATTTTTTAGCAATAGAAACTAGGGGTGAAAATAATAGCAAAACCCATGTGAATGTGAAGGTACTGTAACAATCAGAAAAATAAAGCAGCACTGAAATGCAGAAATCTATCACAGTACCATATTGATTGGCAGATTGTGGATAAATCTTTTATCATCTGAGTTCTCTCATCATAGTGACCTTGACAAATAATAACTCTCTTATGGAGGAAAACAGCAGTAACTGACCCTACTCTCCAAAATCACATGGGGAGAAAGGATCATGAGAAAGAAGTAAATAAAGTTTACTTCAAATCTAGTTTTGCAAAACAAAAAAATAGCTAAATCCAAAATATAGGTGTAAATTGAATTTTGGCTTGAGTTCTAGTGAGTGTATATCCTTAGCATGTAACTACTAAGTCCGTAACTCACTTTGGGCTTAGCTTACCTTCTAGAACAACTTTTTACCTATTCCATTAATGTATCACAAATTCACGTCTCTCTTTCCTAAATACACTTCCATATCTGATAGGTATATATTTTTTTATTTCTCATCAAAGAAAATTCTACTGTTTATTGTGAGGCAATTGTTTCCAACAGTCTGTCATGTATATTTTTAAACTTGAAATGGCAGGTTTTCTATATCTTTATCTGTTTGGACACCATGTATGTGGGCTATGAAGATATTAAAGTGAAAATTTGACAATGACATGAAAAGAAATCTTTTTTAAAAAAAGAAGCACACCTTTATAGTTGGACTTAATAATGAATTTTTAAGCTTCAATCCAATTTTAGAAAAAATAAACCTTTAATTTTTTTTTAAGGTTTTCACAAAAGACAATGAAAGGGGGACAAGCCTGTAATCTTTATCCTTCATTACAGACAAACAGCAGTCTGTAAACTGACCTTGCAATGACCCTCCATTCAGCAAAATAGCATGCTGACTATTCAAGGATAAGTTTAGGAAAGGACTTTGTCTTGTCTAGATTCAGTGGAGTATTTGCTGAACACCACAAACTTCATTTGTTAGTTCTACATCAAATAGATACCTACAAATCAAAGGAAATCTTTGAAATAAAATCTGTAAACAGCAAGCCTTTGAACTGGAAGATATAAAGTTTAATTGCTGTGCTACTTTTGCCTTCCTGACCGATCTCCCCATATACAGGAATTGGGAGTCATTGTTAATATCTTCCCTTTGTGGCTGTTTCCAATGGCTATTTACTTGATTATTCAAAATAATAATCCAAATTCCACTGAATGTACCACCTCCATTCCGCCTAGGATGGACTTCCTTACCAGTTGATTTACTAAGTGATGCGAGTATTTTAAAAGAAATGTCATGTTCTTCACATTCCACCATTACAGGGACAAAGGAATCCAATGAAATAGAAGATTTCTTGGTAAAATAATCTGTAAAACATAATGTATGTGCGTCCTCCACATATAGTTCAATACACTGAAGAAAAAAACCCCAGAATATTTGTTACTGAAGAACAAATAATTTGAAAAAAAGTAGTTTAAACTAGTTTGTCATATCCACTTTTAAATAATGCCATCAAAACTTTAAAATTTAACTAAAACTAAAATTAACTAAAACTGACTGAATCATTAGACCGACAATAAAATTCCAAGCTTAATAAACAACCACCTCACTAATGAAATGTAAAGACAATTGCAAGGAGACACTTAATTAGATCATTTATAACTCATTAAGTAGCAAACTGCTATACCCCCTGTTGGTTACTGTTAGGGATGAAAAGAGATGAAACAGCAGAACTGTTGTTTCAGATGTTAAACTTCGTTTACATCTTCCAAACAGCTAGTCTACATGTGTCCATTTATTTCAGTAGTATCACTTTTTCTGCTGAAGCCTAATTAAGAGTTCCTAGGAATATGAGAGCTCAATACCTACAGAGTGTGCTGTTTTATTGTCTCAGTTTGCAATTTAATTGCAATTCAAGTTAAAAAATTCACAGAAAACTTTGCTATGTGGATATAAGAGCAAAAGGTATTCGCTTGTCTGCAACAGGACTTTTTTCTTTTGGAAAGGTGGCCTAATCAGTCAACATTCAGTGAAGGTGATGCTGCTTTTTCTGAATTTGTGAGTACCAACAAACAAGTGTGAAGAAAAGTAGCTTCTACCTACTATACTTTGAATGGCAGAGCTTGTCAATAAGTAGGTCTTCCAAGTGGAGATATGAACAAGATGCCATAAATTATCACATGGAACTGTCAGGTGTTCTCTTTCTAACATTCTTTAAGTTGTAACTGTCTTTCAAATAGAAATGACAGTAAGTTAACTACACCTTAGTGGAAGGAAGTAAGCATGTGTATTTCCAGTGTATAAGTTTTTGGAATTCAGGTAATATCTCTTAGAATTAATATAGGTGATCATCTTAGGTGCTACCTCATCAAAATATTACACACTTGGCTCAGATATGTGTGCCATTGCAATTTGTATGATTACCCCATGATATCAACTAAGAAGTTTTTGTGGCTCTGAAGATCTGCAGAGATGGAACCACCGTTAAAAAGATGTCTAAGGGTTTTTACATACTACAAGCTTGATCCAGTCTGGAAATTTAAATCCCTATCTCTAAAATATCCTTTACTTTAGTGATTGTCATATTGCCAACAAATGAATATATTTAGCCTCCGTTGAGACTAAGAAAATCCCACTTCCTGGTTAAATGTTAGACCTAAGGACCTCCAACACTAATTCTGAAATTAGCTGTGGTACATGGAAGCTTGGAAAGTCTTTAAGGGGACTTTAATTCACTTTACATTACATAGCTCAATACTAATGTCCTAGGACAGGTGTTCCTAAGAAATCCTCTGCAACTAGACACCCAGGGAATCTCAGACTACAAAGGAAATAAATATTTTTGAATGCCAGTGAGGTTAACCAGTCATGGGAAAAACACAGACAAGACTGCTGTCTTGGTCGTAGTTTGATTTTAAACTCCTAACTCACAACATGGACCATGTGTTACTGAAAAAAATGGCACTCCTTCTCATAAGGAAACGAATCTGAAGCAGGAGGCCCTGGCTTTTCGCTCTCCCACAAGTCTGGGATAAGGACAAGTGTATCTACCTTTCCCAGAATAAATTACTTTAATTTTACCTCCACTATAAATTAATGAAACATAAATATTTTGAGCTAAAAAATGCATTCTTGTGCAATATAACTTGTAATTTGGACTTGCTTCAACATAATGTACTCAGAATGTCATCACATAGTAAACAGCATGCATAGCAGTACAAATAATCATATGCTTAAGGAGTAGTTCTGAAAAAAGATTCTCCATGGTATTCACTTTCACCTTATTGCTCTACCAAACTCATGCTGGTTTTTTGTGTATATTCTGGCTGCTGCAGAAACGCTATTTCAGTTTTGAGTAATGCTTTGGGGTTTAGGGTTTTTATGTTGTAGCTAATTTATCCTTTATTGATTCTAAAAAAAAATAAGAATAGCTTTATGAATTTTCAAGTTTGAAGAAAGAAAAAAAGGAAAAAAATACATTCTTAATAATGCTGGTGGTTTTTTGTTTGTTTCTTTGCTCCCTTACATGTACTGGTTTTATCTGGGATAGCGTTAGCTTCTTTCACAGAACCTTGTATGGGTCCACGTTCTGCATTGGTGCTGAAAAGTGTGCTGGTGACACAGGGATGATTTACAGTTACTTCTGAGCAGTGCTTACACAGAATCAAGGCCTTTTCTCCAACAGGTAGGCTGGAGGTGCAGGGGAAGGGGATGCAGCTGGGACAGCTGACCACAACTGACCCAAGGTATGTTCCATACCATACAGTGTCACGCTCAGTATA
Source organism: Machaerirhynchus nigripectus (assembly GCA_013397975.1). Lineage (NCBI taxonomy): Eukaryota > Metazoa > Chordata > Aves > Passeriformes > Dicruridae > Machaerirhynchus > Machaerirhynchus nigripectus. The sequence goes on from VZRQ01008173.1 coordinate 132,700, forward strand.
TAAATCTGTGGGAAGACAAAGGAAAGGAAGGATAGAGTGATGGCATTTGTCTTTTCAAGTTACCATTACATGTGATGCAGCCCTGCTCTCCTGGAGACGGCTGAACACCTGCCTACCCATGGGAAGCGGTGAATTAATTCCTTGTTTTGCTTTGCTTGTGTTCACAGCAACTGCTTTTCCTATTAAAATGTCTTTAACTCAGTCCATGAGTTTTCTCACTTTTACTCTTCTGATTCTCTTCCTTATTGCAACAGGGCAGGAAGTGGCTGAGCAGGTGTGAGGTGCTCAGCTGCCTAAGAGGGTTAAACCACAACAGAAAATTTGTTTGATTTATTTTTTTACTGGAGTCTTTCTGTCTTATATTCTGCTATCAAAATCTGCTTAAAACTAACAAGCGAATTTAAGCCACATTGTGTAGATGACACAAATCTGGCTTTAGCTAATCAAACCAGAGAATAACATAAATCACCTTGAAAGAGCTGAAGAAAACTTGCTTACCAATCAGCATGATGAGAAGTTACATCTTCTACTGACTAATACAGTGTAGCATCCATTGAAAGAGTAATTAAGTTTTATGTCTGACTTTAAGACTGGAACAGCTAAAAAAGAAAAAAAAATGTAATTGTGTATTTAAAAAGTTGTCTTCTTTAAAGGTTGTGATAAAACCCACAAGAACAAGAATGTGGAATTGAGTTAAAGTTGTTTTGATGTCTACAGTGTAAATTTTGTTCTCTGCAGTGTAACCAGTAAAGCATATTTTTATTGGAAAAATAAGCATCATAATTTGGAATAGACAACAGTAAAATTCATTGTGTTTAATGTGATCTACGGTAAATAACTAAAAACAGAGTGATTTTTCATGTCCTAGATAGCATAGGAGTCATGATACTTTGAGAGAGAGAAGAAATGAGTGTTTTAGTTTCTACTTAAACGATATAAAAAGAATCAGATTATGTATCTGAATATCTTATTTTGAAGAGAAAAGTCTTAAGGCAGGACAAAAATTAATCCCAAATACTCATAAATCTTTAAATGACACTGTGTTATTGTAGTTCTATGCATTTTATTATTGACTAAATTTCCCTACAGGGAAATTTGAAGTTTGGTGTACACCTTTGTTATCTGTAGTACTTAGGGCTGGCAAAAGATAAAAACACTTTCGAACTTGATTCAATGTTTGAATAGGTCTAAAAGGAAGAACCCTTCTTCTCCCTCTTATTAGATGACATTTAAATTTACTTTTTAAAAGTATCTATTTCATCCTGCACTGAACAGTATATTAACACAAACTTTGAATGATCAAAGTTATATTTTACTGTGTAATTTAGTTATAGCTAGAGGGTGAATGAACTGTGATGAAGGTTAGAATATCCATTATTCTAATGTCCCTTAGAGAGAAAAGAGAGAGAAAGTGGCCAAAGACAGACCTAATTTATCACCTAAAAATTCTAACTTCACTGAGATATTGATTGCAATGTTTCTCTAAAAAACAGGATAAACGGTGTAAGAGACATGAAATATTTGAATATTAGAGGAGATATCCTTGGCTTTCATGAGAAATGAGTAGTTTTCTTATATAGCTATGCTTGCATTGACATTGTACTTTGAAATGTAAGTCTTCTAATAATAATTTTTAGGGAAATTTCACCATTTCTCTTTGGAGAATAATTTTATATACTGCCTTAATCTTTCCTCCTAATGCCATGCTCTGCCTCTAAAAGTTTATATCTATAGGTGTTCTATATTTGAAGGAAGGTCTTTATAGCTCAAATGCTATGAAATTTCTAGTGAGTCTAGTACGTATTTTTGGTTCAATCAGAACATTGGTAAGAGAAGATTTTGGAATATCTAAAATCTGATGCGTCACTTAAAGTATTATAGGCACCAATGAGATTAATAATTTTAAACTATTGTTTAAAATATTGTGTATTTTCAAGATTTCTGTGATCTTAAGAATTTTTTTGAAGTTGTTAAGTAAAAGAATACAAAATGAAGTTTCACTTCATTGGTACAAAGAAATTAATGGTTGTTATCTGCTATTGTAGGATTAGAAGTCTAACAGGTAGGTTCTGTAAGCAGATACACTTATGAATAACTATAATAAAAATGATTTTTTTTAAGTACTAGCAAAAAGTAAAAATCACAGAGAAAGGACAACTATGAAGTTAACACTCTGATATTTAGGGTTTAGTAGCTTGCAGTATATACTTGTCACAGTCTTTTAAAATTGGTCGAAGTCATAACTTAAGGGGTTTTGATCAAGGATGTTTCTGTGTTTAGAGTTATGAGAGGAAGATATATCATGCTGGATTCAGCAGCCCATGAGAGCTGAGGCTGCTGTTACTTTATGTCCCCAGGTCCAGCCAGCAGTGAGCCTGAAGATGTATTACCAGCGTGTACATGCAGAATGAATGCATATGTGACATATATACATAAAATATTATATACATAAAAACATATACATTGCTCACCACACAAGTCATGGGCAGATGCCCAGAGTACTTACCTGGGAAAGAGTAAGAAAGGAGACATCATCTGGAATTCCAGATCCAGGTTCTGAGGTTTCCAGTACAAGAAGTATGTAGACATGCTAATAAAAAGTTTAGTAAAGGACCATGGGGATGATTAAGGAATTGGAGCATTTGTCATATGAGGAAAATCTGAGAGAGCTGTAATTGCTCAGCCTGGAAAAAAAGAATGTTCAGGAAGATCTTACCAATGTGCATAAATATCTGGGGTGTGTGTGTGTAAGCAAGAAGCACCAAGGTTCTTCTCTAAGTCCCTTCCCATCTTAATGATTCAGTGTTGAAGTGATTTTATTAATTATTCATTTCAGAATGGATAATATATTTCACTTCACCATTTTCAGAACGTGTAATTCCAGCATCTAGTCAATTTTTTCCCCCAGAAAAATTCAGTCTTCCACAGGGAAGTGGGAAGCTTGTGAGACTTCTTAGTGTATATGAGATATGCATGTCAATGTATATAGTCATAGATACATTTTTTTAATAGATACACACAATTGTCCTTAACTGTATTAAAAAAAATTAAAATTTTTAGGAGGTGTTATACAGAGGTAGGACAGAGATGTTGAAGTGTTTGAGCAAACACTGCTATTTCAGTTGAGCAATCAATGGCTCCTGCTCAAAATATTTCTCTTTCTGCATGTATAAACAGTTATGAGAGTCTTCAGTTACTTGAGAAGATTCAATCTGAAACCTATATTTAGAGGTTGAGGTCTGCTTCGAGCCAGTTAACTCAACTTCTCTGACAATTAGTAGAGGCTAAGTTGAGACCTAGCATCCCATAAATATGTTTCTGGTGATTTTTTTTTCCATTCTCTTAATGTGTCCTTCCTGATCTCCAACAGTCAGTTCAGAAAGCTTTACATTCTCCACAGCTCCTGTTTTTCAACGATTAGATATATTGAATGGTAATGAAATAATTATCAAGCTTTATTTTTTTTACAAATTAAATCAAAAATAAGTAACAGCATTATAAGTATTATTAGGCAGTCTTCCTTCTTGGAAGAAGAGGAGGAAAAGCCTAATGTGAATAAAGGTAATAAGGTATTTGAACATACTAGCAATCAAATTAATCCTGTGCGTTACACAGTAATACTAACAAATGACAAAGCTAAATTTGTTATCTAAGAGAAACTATTTTAACTAAGAGAAAAAGTATAAGAGTTCTGTTTTGTAGTTTGAGTGAAGGAAGACGTTAAAAAAAGGGATGATTGAGTATTTTCCCCTGTATCAGCAGCTGAAAATATTATATTAGTGGCCAAATCAGTTTCTTGAAAACTTGGATCCTGCAAGCTGTACTTTACTTTAAAGTTAATAACTAATTTATTATTTATTATTTATTAACTTTAAACTTAATAACTAATTACATACTACAGAAATTCCCCTTTAAAAAAAATATGTATTTTTGGTGGTATGCTAATATTCCAAAAGGGAAAGAAGATGAACTAGAGGTATTTTTTTAAATTTTCTATATCCTCCTGGAAATAGACCAAAAGAGAAGATGATTTAATAGAATACACAGCACTAAATGAATATTTAAGCCTTTGTAGAACTAGTGTAATGATACCTTGGGGGTGATAGCACTTATAAGCATCTAGGGAAAAGAAAATAGTTCAATTTTTGCTTCATATATTTGCTTGGATGTTCTGATAATAACTTTTCGTGAACATGGTAATTTAAGACTGCCCAGTTACAGTTTCAAAGGACTATTTCAAAGGCAAGAATACAGCCATTTCTCTTATGTAGTTTGTTTAAGTCATCAGCAAAAAGGAGTTTTAATTTGAAACGGCACAGCACTAGCTATTTTATTGCATTTTTTGTCCTTGCATTAATATATTAAGTTCATCTCTCTCTACTTGTGCTGCAGTTTACTTCACTGTAAATTAGCATTGCTAGGATTTTAATGGTTTCCTGTGGACCTGGAAGATATCCTGTAGATTTTACACAATATTAACTTAATTACACATCTACCTCTATTTGCTTTATTTGCTACATTTTTTAATTTTTATGACTTTGCTGTTGAGCTCAGGTTATTCTAATCACACCTTGAATAGCTCTTTGAAGTCTTTTATTTGTTTTTGATGATTTGGTTTGGAGGAATCATTAGTGGCTTTTACTGTTCTCAAGAACAAGGAGGCTCTGAATGATCACTGGAAAGGAATCCATTATTTACAAACATGACATTAGACATCAGCTGAGATAATGTATCTTTTGATAGCCAAGAGCAATAAAATCATGGAATCACAGAGTTGTTGAAATTGGGATGGGCTATTTTTGATTATCTACTCTTGTTCAAGCAGGATCAGGCAGATCTGGTTGTTTACTGTTTTGTCCAGTCAGGTTTTGAATATCTCCAGGGGTATCTCTTCTGGGCCACCTGTGTTTATTACCCCCAGAGTAATTTTGTTTTGCTTTTGTGAAGATGAAATGTCATGTATTTCAGTTTGTGCATATTGACTCTTGTCCTTTCACTGGGCAAAACTGAAAAGAGCCTGGTTCCCTCATCTTTCTTCCCTTCCATCAGGTATTTTTGAGTCAAAGGAGAAAAATAGTCACTTTCAGAGTGTAGATTGTCTCATTTAGCACACATCTGACATACATTGGTTACACCTTAACTTCCTGAACAGAAAAAGACCCTAAAGTGTCCAGGTCAAAGGTAAGTTTCTGTATTATAGCTGTCTAAAGGTAAATGAGACAACCCCTCTGTAGCCTGTCAATACTGCAATTAAATACATACTTATTCAGATTATAAACTCATAACTTCACATTCTTTAAACTTTTCCAGCACTGTTACTCCCAACAGTAAAGCTGCAAGCTAAATGTAAGTGTAAGCACAGGTCCACCTTCACATTAGATTATGAGCAAATGCATACCCTGTGTAGACAGGATTTATTATGTAAGCATCAGTTAGGAGAAAGTTGCGTTTAGTGGCACAAGCTGGAGCAGACCAAAGGGAAACAATCCAGAAGTCAGTCAGTACAGCAGGAGAGTTTACATAGTTTAAGCGAAACTGGAAGGTTTGTAAATTCAAAGATGCATTAGAAAGGGCATTTCATCAAAAGAGAATGAATGTTATTTTTGTGAAGACTGTCTTACAGGTCAGCACACTTTTGGTGTGTGATAACCAAAGAAAATACTTGTCACACAAGCAACTTTCTCGCTGTTTCTGATGAGACAGCTTTCCAAAAGAAATGGTGTTACATATCATTGAGCAATAATTCTGACATTGGTCTGAACCTTTAGGCTTGGTAATACCAGATTTATAAATGTAGGCTGGAAGGTCAAATTCTGATCATCTCATTGATGTATCATAGGTGACGTTTCTAAAAATTTGCATGACTATCAGCAAGTAATTTTAATATAAAGTAGAAACCTATATTATCTGTGAAGTATATAAAATGGCAGTTACATAACAGAAGTAATGACAAATAATTTTTTTTAGAGCAATAATTCTGCCTAAGTCTTATTTAGCTCGCATATTCTTTTTATTTACCTTTTTATGTTCAAATCTGTAAAGTGAGATTAGAGATTTCATTTTGTGAGACTGATGACATAGTGTGTTATTTCCATTATTTTTTTCTCTATTCACAATACTTTCTTTAAACTGTGTCCATTCTGGAAACAAACTTCTGTTTTCTGCTTTTCTATTTTTTTTGACTGTAATAACCTAAAGGCCACAACAATTGCCTATTCTTTGTAATTTGTTTTGTCATGTTCTGATGCCTCTGTTGGCCAGCCAAACATCTCAAAAATAATCCTCATAATTGCATTTCACATATAGCAGACATTCCTGTTGTGGATGAAATCATGCACTCCAGTTGAGAAAGAGAAGCTGCAGTATGCTTACTGATATAAACCAGCATTTAAAAAAGTTTTATAATAAAAAATTTTATAATAAAAAACTAGTGGTTTAACAAGACTTCACGTCAAGGTGCACTTGATTATTTATTACACAGAGGATGGGGTAAGCCAGACGTATTGTAGGCCCTCCCTTTGGGCCACAAAATTCAGAGATGACCCTCTTGTTTTCCTAACTTCTACTCAGAAGAGTCTGGATACACCTGAATTCAGTCCTAGCCCCAGACTTAGTCAAAGGTTTATGTCTGAATGATTATGTGCGCATATTGAATCTAAGATACAACATTATCAAAATTTACAAAGTCCAGCAAGCTATTGGTCCCTTGCAGAGGATCTCACTGATCAAGAGGTAAGAAATTGCTCAGTACTGAGGAGTGAGGAAACTCTCTGGCAGGCATAAACTTGAGAGATGTCCATGTTTGGTGTAAGGTCCTGTGGTGCAGTCCTCTGCGATGCAGGATTGCTCAAAGGGCCCTTGGGCTGCCCACTGTTTCTGGGGTAAAGGGATTGACTCATAGTCATATTTGCATACTGACGAGAGATGTTAGTTTCTTCCAAATTTGGCCTGATTTGGACATCTACCAGCACTGTGTTTAGGTTGGGTGCATTGTTTAAATTCACCCTTGGCTGTTGTGTTGCTGTCTGGCTCCCCCAAATCCACTTTGAGCTGGTTGCAGCCATCATTGCCAAATGCATCCATTACAATTGCCACTGGTGGTTATCGCTTGAGCAGGGAGATGCAGGCCAGGTTTGGGGTGGAAGGAAGAACACTATCACAATTCTGTAAAAACCAAGAGTTTTCTCTATTGCATCTTTACCAAGAACATAATAGTTAATTTAAAAAATCTCTTTCTGAGGTTTAATTGATACAAATGAATAATTAAATTTGGAGACAGGTGGCAGACATGCAAATTACATGTATTTGCTTTGGTCTTCATGTGCAAAAATTAATAAATAGGTAAGTATACAACAAGAATATATTCCTTCAGAAAAAAATGTTGCAACTGTTCATTTCATTCTTTGAAAATGCTCCTGGAAGGCTCATTATTCATGTAAACATATGACTGACATATATGCAGAAACCTTACAATTTCAGGTTTTCTTTCTCTATACACATTGTCATCACTCAGAAACAAAACAGTAATTGTCATGGCCATTCACAAATTATGAATTCAGTAAAATAAATAGTTAAAACATGATCTAAATAACTATTGTGTAAGCAAAACAATAAGTTAGGATATACCCATTTAAGGTCTGTTAAGAATAAGTAGCAACCCTTAACTGCCCAGCTCCTTTATTGACACTCATAAAAGTTGACACAAGTGGGAAGTTTGCTGCTTTTTTAAATGTATCTTGCGTGTATTACCAAAACTGAAAATATGTTATAGCATGGGAAAAAACCCCAACCATAAAAAAACAAACAACCCCCTCCCCCCCAAACAAACAAACAAAAACCAAATCAAAACCCCAACATGTAGAATTATGAGAGATGTGGAAATTTGGTTAAAAATTAGCCGCACAGTGACTTGTGATTTATGTTCTCTCTGGAGACCAGGGACACACTGAAATATCCAGCACTATCCAGAAAAAAATTAATCATTGCATTAGGATCCTCAGAGAGGCTGAGAATTTCAAAACTTGATTGAAGAAGGAACAGAACAATCTGATCTAATTTTGAACTTGATACTGCTTTAAACAAAGGATGAGACTAGACAATGAGAAATAATGTCTTTGTGAAATATGTAATTATTAATGCAAAATGATAGTATTCTGCAATATTTTGCATGTTATTTAATTTAAAATAAATTTTCTTTCTTAAAGATATTATTCATATTTAAACTGTTGGGTTGAAAGTATTTTGCTTAAACTTTTCTAAACATGAAAGACTTCAATCCTGGATTATTCTAATGAACTCCATTTTTTCAGCTTCTTTCCAACCATTTAAATTTACGTCAAGAGTTCCCTGATTACATGTATACCTAGGCAACTCCATTCTTCATTAATAATTTAGGACCAATTCCTTTCAGATTAAGGACAACTACCCTGTGAAGGAAGAAAAATATATTAGGTGTGATTTCTGATGATCTTAAACTAGATCAAATCATAAAAGAGGTATACTTCAAGTACTTTGAAAGTATGTCTTACAAACGGACCAAAGAAAAATGAAAAAAAAGAAAAATAAAAAAAAGTCCTAGCGTAAAAGAGAAAACCATGCACCTAAGATTCAAATTGACTCTGGAGAATAAAAAAGAAGGAGCTGGCATGAAGGAAGAACTTTGACAAAGGAAAGTATGTTCATGTACCTGCCTGAATAGAATAGATTATTTTTCAGTTGGAAGAGACCTACAACGATCATCTATCCCAGCTGCATGAACACTTCAGGGCTGACCAAAATTAAAGCCTGTTATTAAGGGCATTGTCCAAATAAATGCCTCTTAAACTCTGACAGGGTTGGGGTAGCAAACACCTTTCTAGGAAGCCTGTTCCTAGTGTTTGACCACCCATTGGATGAAGAAATGCTTCCTCATTTTGCCTCTAAACCTCTTCTGACACAGTTTTGAACCATTTCCTTGTATCCCATCACTGAATAGTGGGAGAAGAGATCAGCACCTCTCTCTACACTTCTCCTCCTCAGGAAGATCTAAAAAGCAATGAGGTCACACCTCTGTCTCCTTTTCTCCAAACTAGAAAAGCTCAAAATCTTTAACTGCTGCTCTGTTTCTCTCTAACACTGTAATAGAGAAAAGTAGTTCAAAAGTGTTGTAAAATGCTATTGAATAAAAAGGTTGTAGTCTGCTGTATTGGTGCTCAAATTCCGGTGGAGAAAAGAATTTTTCAGTGTGATAGATTGAAAAAAATGTAAAGTTTTGGGGGTTTATGGACTATTTTGTGCTGGAAATACTGAAATAAAATCTTCCCAAGTTTCATGTTTTACCTGTAGTTCCTGGGAGCAAGATGGAAAGACAGTGTGAAACTATTAATTGATTTCACAGAGTTGCAGTCACAAAAGTTTAATCTTCTTGTAAAATTAGTCTTTACTTTAAGATCTTTGTGATCTGATTTTACACTACCAAATAATAAAGAAAATGACAGATTATAAAACTCTAAAGTGATTTTTTCTCTCCCTAAGGCTACTGAATATCTTTTCCTCTTGAACCCATGTTTTGTCCTTTCAAGGACACTCTCATTAAATTTAGTTGGTGTTTAATTTTTAAGCTGCTCCCCATTTGATGTAGAAGCCAACTGTGTGTGAGAAATAATAATTTTTCTGCCAGTCAGAAGAAATTTGATTTAATTGGCTTTTATCCTGAATCATGTCATTAAACTTCAAGAAGATTCATAATTAATTATTTACAGGGCACATATCATGTTCCATTCAGTGCAAAATCGTAAATGCTTGAGCTTGAGAGTACAGTATTTTAACAGTTGAGTTTCTAGCAAGGTAGAGGTAAAGGATGGACTTCAGGTATATACAACCTTTTAAAAATACCTTCTCTTTTATAAAGTTAGTGGCAATGAGAAGTGACGGTGCAGCATAACTGCCTTCACCTCAACTTCATTTTAAAAGTTTAAACTTAACAAAGCATAAGTAACTATAATAAAATCCTCCTGAAAGAGCACAGCATGTCTCCTCCACAGTGTTCCTCATCAGTTCTGATTCAGAAAATGGTGACTGCCTCGAAGGGCAGTCTCTTTAGGAATTTAACAGTCCAGTTCAGAGAAAACTAAGCCACAAGGGCTACAGAGATTCAAACACCACAGGACCTAGTAGGGAAGCTATTATAATTGGCTTTCCACTGCTATCCTTAGTTATAAGAAGTGTGTCACTATCAGAGAGTCTTGGACCCCTTGTGGGCTGTAAGAACATTTGGAGATTTGAAATGCCAGGGAAGAGGCCTGGAGTGTGTGCAGTAAAAATGGCAGAAGAGCTCTGTTGTGTCTGTATGCAGTGTAATTACAGTGTTTTGCTGTAACATTTTACAGTAGGAAGAATGTATCTGGAGCAGCTATGTAAGCACGTAAGTTTCATCTGTACTGGCTTTCTTCTAAAGCCATTTTCCAAGTCAATATTCTCAATAATTACCTATCTTAGTTATTGAAAAAGTTCTACTGCATAAGGGCCAGTGCATATAAAGGCTCCACATCATAGCTACACATGATTATAACATTGCTAGTCAAATCTCTGTAATGGTATAAAGTACATTTCTTCTGCAGCAAAAGAGCCAGCAGATCAGTCTACTACTACTGCTACTAATACTTCTGTATGTATCTAGGCTTGATTAAATTTACCTTTAGACAATATGAAGCTAATCAAAATCTATCAGCAAAATCCCATTTGTGATGGTCTGTATTAGCATAACTACAACAAGCTTCTCTTCACCCCAGAATAATCTTATAATGTGTGAAAGAAAGAGCTAAGAAGAAATGGTTAGGGCTCAAATTGGAGTTTTCAACTAAAAAAAAAGTTTTGCATTTAAGCACTTTGAAGTAAAGCTGTAAATAGAGGTGACTCAACTGTCGAGCAAAAATATTTAAAGTTTTCAGCCACAAACATATTTCTGCGTAAAAATTTTGGTCTGTCAAATAATACATTTTTTTAGTACGAATCTGTTTCTGCTCTCAAGATAGTTAGCATATAATTAAACATTCAATGAAGAATGTACACTAAAACATTAGTGTTAGAAGAACTGCTTTTGTAAAATAACTTTTATTGAACTACAGTAAGTTCTAGTAAAAATAAATGGATAAGGGTTTCTCTACACAGACTAATGACTTCCTGCAATGTCTTTGCTGAGCATATTGAATTCCTGCAATTTTTCCTTATCATTATGGTATCAGGTATATTTTGCAGCCATGTTTAATGGTAAATATTATTTTGTTTAAAGGTAATTGAATATAAATATTTTAAAACAAAAGTGACCTACATAAGGGCCAAATCCTAAGAAAAAGGAAGCCCCAAACTGTTTAGCATTATTTTACCTACATTTTCCCTTCTGTCAGGGGGAACCTGTCTCCAAAGAGATGCTATGCTTCCTGTCAGTATCAGGGCATTTTATTTGTTCTCTGACTGCACATTCATTTCCCTTTAAAATATCTCATAGACAGGTCACATGCTCAGGAAGAAAGGAAGGCTATTCCTTCCTTGAAAAGCAACTAAGTATGCCTAGAAGAAAGAAGAGTTCCAGAGCACAGGGTGTGACTCTAGTAGCAAATATGATAACCACAGGAAGGAAGTAGGAAATAGCAGCTCAAGCAGAGACTGGAAAAAGAGACTTGGTAGGCATCTTAAGGGATGTAAGCTCATAAAATACACTGAGTTAATTAAAACAGGCCTGAAAGCTGAGACCCATTCTACAAAGTCCCAACACAAAAAGAAGAAAAACTTTCTATAATTTTTTTTTTAACTTGGATTCCTACCTTACCTCCTCACTTAAAGCTTCCTCCATTTATTAGATAATCTGAATGATCTCCATTTATTAGATCATCTGATTTTTTCATAAAACAGCTCCCTGAAAGCAGAATGGGTTAATCTCCCTCAAAGATCTTGCTGACTCAACATGCATTTACAGTGACTTACTATATATGTACATGAAGTTGTATGAATAACTGAACTTGTGTTCTCTTTCAGCCTGAAAACTGATTGAATTACTTCGTTATGACTTAACCCTATGTTAAGGAGAAGTTAGACATTTTTTCCCCACAAAATCTGGCTTGGTTTAATTGGCCTTGTTTGTCCTGGAATCCAGAACCCAGAATGAGAACTTACTGAGTGGGAAACTACCAAAATTGGCTGTCATGAGGGAATTGGTAATTTCACTCAGTACTTTTACAAGAAATGTCTTTATTCTGAAGTTTTAAAAGCCAACATTTCTTTTTCAAAGAGGAATAAACTTTTCTGATTCCTATTTAAAGTGTGTAAGAGTAAGTAAAGAGTATCACAACCTTATATTTTATTAAACAATTAAGTCTTCAAAACTCTCACCCAAATCATGGAAAACCTATATCAAATTATTTAATTTATCTAATCAGGTTCAAAAATTGCACCATTAAACTTTCAAGAGAATTAACTAGCTGCATATTCTGGATCATATAGACAGCGATTTTATAGCGAGGTACTTTTAAAAGATGTTTCATTTGTGTTAAAACAAATGCACAAACAAAAATGTATGCTAGATAGAGATATAGAAAGAATAAATATGTTTCTTAATATTAATTATTAGGACAGACATCTAGGATAGCAGAATCACAGATTTTTCAATTTCAGAATAAAAGTTCTACTCACTGTTTTATCAGGTTACATCAGTGCAAAATGTAGAAAATGTCTCGAACAGCAACTGAATTCCATTAGTCTTTTCTGCTAATTAAGTTGCCTTCCTGCAAATTATATGGTTTGCCTTTTGGTGTATGTTGATTTTCCACAGTTAAATGGACTGGTCTCAAAAACTTCTCCTACTAGTCACCTCAAAGTTTTAACTTAGGAGAGAGCACACTTCTGAGGGTAGGATTTTTTTGAACTAAATCCTCTGTGACTGCAGCAGGAATTTAAATTGGATATTCAATGGCCTTAATAAGTACTGCATGTGAAATACTGTATAACATGGAAGCACTGATTCCTGCAGGCATGTATTTTTAAAATGACAGTAGATACTATCTTTATGCAGCACAAGGTACAAGGTTTGAATGAAGCTGTTTACCACACAGGTTTCATATCTTGTTCTTTCCAAAGAACTCCCAACTGACATGTAAAAGGAAAAGCACTGTGAAAATCTAGGAGCTGCTGACTGACTGAGGTACTCCTGTTCTCTCTACAAGCCATCATGGGTCACTGTCACTTCTACCTGGATCCAAAGATCCAAGGGTAAGATAGATGCTCATTGTTCCAAAGTGGCATATGGGTATGTCACCCAAGACTGTTCAATTGGAAATAGAATGAGTGTCAGTCCTATAACAAGATTCCCTCGTTCTATATAGGAAAGGCATTAAAGCTACTTTATGAATGCCAGTAGTGTTTGTGAGTCAGATTACACTCTGCTAAGACATGGAGAAATGAAGGAGATTCTGACCATGAGGTTAGTGTACCTGAGGAACTGTAGTGTACAAGACTGCACACGTATGTGGGTTGGCCATTTTCCTGGTTAGTTAGCAAGCTGCTGAAAGGTTTTGTCATTTTAGTTTGCAGGTGAACAAGTTTGGGCCTTTTTTTTTTCCAATATTCATACTGACACAGAAACAAAGTTCAAGTTTTCTTCCTTTAAGGTAATTTTCACCTTGTAGATTTTCACCTTGTAGAGAGAACTAGAAAAAAACCTGCACATCTTCTATTACCCATGCACCTGGACCTCAACTTAAACACTCTCAACAAGCTGTGTACCTCTTTTGTGGTATCTGGACAACAATGCATGGCAACTCTTTGCAAAACACTAAATTAAGGAAACAAATTTTCTGCATTATCATCCTTGTAAAATAATCAAAGATCTATTTATTTACCTCAATCCTTTGTATTTTATGATTTTATTATTTTTTGAGTGTTATCCATCAGGGTAACGATTCTTTATTTCTGATACCAGCAGATCAGAACATAGAAAAAGATCACAGAGGGGTGAGACAGCAATCCATTAGGATGATGGAATATTCTGATTTGGGAGGGACCCACAATGCTTATCAAGTACAAATCTTAAGTGAATGGTTCATACATGAAACCCTGTGACCTTGGCATTATTAGCATCATGCTCTAACCAACTGAGCCAATCTGAAAATGGAAAGCATCAAGAATTCTCACAGCTACCCCATTTCAAATGGTTAAAAACGTGTAGCAGAAGTTAACAACTTCTATTTCTAAAAATATACATACATTCTCAGCATAAAATATATGCTTTACTCATGTAATCCAAAGATAAGTAAATTGAGTTTGCTTATCAGTGTACCTGTATTGTTACTGTATCAAGGTAGCAGCTTTAAACGATAAGAAACATTATATACCAGACAAGAGTTCCTTAAGATTATTCCACTTAAAGGTCTGGAGAGCAGTGTTTCACTCACCTCAAAGAGCTGAATTACTCTGGGATATGAAATTCATAGATGTGACTTCGAGTAGCAGAACAGTAAATGTAAATTACTGCCTTGAAAATGAAAAAATATTGAGTTTTCATTTGGAGAGGAATAAATGGTTTTATGCCTGATCAGCCACTCTAACATATAATAAAAGAGTGCTTTGTACCACAATGATCAATATATTTAGTCTATTATCCGACTTTTGTCATGTGCATAAGTAGAACTAATGCAGATATAATCTGATTTTTGAGAAAGCCAAGAGGAAATATTGTCCATCTCTCTCTTTAAGCAAAATGCAAAGCTACATCAGCCCCATAGCTCACAGTCTGCCTTTATGCATTGTCAGATGTACAACTTCATTTTCTTTTGGTGTAGCTGTTAAGCTACTGTATGAACTGTGCTGTTGTACAACAGGCTTGTATTTTTTCTGAGCAGCAGAACAGTCTTGAATTTTAAAGTTTATAAAGGACATTTTTACAGACAGTTATAAAAACCAGGTATAAGAAAGTGAATAGACAGATAGTGTGTAAAAACCAGGATGTGACTTTTGGACAAAACAGGGTGCATCTTAATTACTTGGTGGCAAAAGGCTAATTAAACTCCACCAGTAAATTAACACAGCACAGGCTGGAAGAGTACATGCAAGTTATCATTACACTATGCAAGATGGCAAAGTTTACAGTCAGAATTGTAGCTTTCAAGGGCAGACTGTCAAATGTACAGGACCTTGCAGTTAGAACTAATGTGGAACTAAAATCAGTTTTAATTGCTTGACAAAAAAAAAATTCATAGCTTTGGGATTTTTTTTTGCTCTTTTAACCTTTGTTATTTTTTTCTCCTTTTCTTTTTTCTGACAAAGAAGTGGCTGAATCCACAAAGCTTTGAAAAGGTTTTTTCATTTTTTTCAGACTTTGAGTCTTTGTTTAGAGTCAAATAACAGTAGTGTGTGGTACTGCTCACCATACAATGCCCCTTGGCACCTTAACAGCCTCCTTGTAATTTTCTGTAGCTTTTATTTGTAGTAAAGAAAATAAGTTAGATTCAACAAAATGATTCCTGATGATCATCAAATATATAGTGCATAAGCACAGATAACGGCACTGTTTGATTTGTAAGAGATCTGACTTTTTCATGGGAATAGTTCTAGATTTTGTTCAGTGTAAAGCTAGAGTAACCACCTTAAGCAAAGTACTTGCTCCACTTTTCTGATGTGCAGCAAGGAACGGAATTTGGTCCTTAAGCCTACAGCTTTAATGACAATCCCAGCCCCTTTGGTAGCCCATGATGAGAATTAGTGAGTATGAACAGAGAGAGGTATATGGTTTAAACTTAGGGGAAATAACAGAACTCAATCATCCAATTCTGATAACAGTAATTTTAAAGAATTTGTGTGGAAAATACAAAAAACACCTATTCTCGAAAAAACCATCAAGATTATATATGCTTTTCCTTACTTCCTGCTAATCAACTTTTACTGCATCTCCAAAAATAAACAGTGATAAAATTATGAAACAATAAATGGTCTTTCAAAATAGTCTGAAAAGTATTAGAAATCACCTCTTTTTTCTCATTTTGTTGCATATTGTACTGAGCTTACAAGGTCTCAAGACTGGAATTTTACAGGCTTGAGGTTTGTCTGAGCTTATTTTGAGTTGTCAGTAACTTTGTTTTTCTTGGCTTATTTTTTGATAGCATTTTTTGTAATTACTCAGGTGTCTATATTTTTTTTATTTTTTGCATTTACTTTTGCTAATCTTTGCAGGTTACAAATGTATTTTCCTATAGATAATGGCAACAAGAAGTTGTTCTAGGCAGAAGGAAAGGAAAACAACCCTAACACAATGATATAGTGTAGAGAAATACAGGTTTGGTATGATAGAGGCCTTGACATGAATAGACAGGATGTAGCATAGAGGAATACAGACAGGGGCTGGTAAGAGATGGGGCACAGGCTTGACACTGGGAATCTTACACCATAAACAACCCCATCAGGTCCAGCTAAAAAAATCCTACGGACATGGATCTGGACAGATGTGACGTAATGGTTAAAGAAGAGAACAAAGAAATGCCACCTCATATATGTAAAAGGTGTTATAAAGAATAAATTTGGATGTAACCTGCAGCTGCAGACCAAAGAAGAAAAAGTTTTGAATGTGTTTTAGTGGGCATATTTAAATGGCCGTAAGTGTGGAAAAAAAATGAAAAGAAGATGAGAAAAATAAACATTAAAAATGAAAATAAAATGAGAAAAGGAGAAGAAGGAAAAGGAAAAGGAAAAGGAAAAAAGGAAATAGAAGAAGACAGAAAATGAGAAAGATAAAGAATAAACCATCAATATGATATTATTCCTCACGGAAAAGGATTCCAGATGCTAACAATTGACTATAACAGACTACCACCACCACCACCAAACCCATAATGAAGTTGTTGGCCCAGAGGAGCAGTTAAAGGATAAGGGTAACAGAAAAAGGAGTAGAAATTAAGAGTGCAAATTACAATTTTAAATGTGTTATTGTTATTATTGAGACTTTTTCTTTATATAAGTATTCTATCAGCCTTTTAATTCTTTGTTTCTCTAAAAAAAATTGATATAGACTAATGATGATTTTTGAATTAGACTATCATGATTTCAGTTATACTAACCAGTAAAGTCTTCGCTTTACTTACATAAATGGATGGTGTTCTTCCTCTCTGCCCATAGAAGGATTCTGCAAATAATGCGCTACTCAGGTAATTTACATATTAATTTAAAACTTCTATTATTCACACTACATTAGGTGTTAGAGGCTTCCATCTGTAACAGGAACCTTATTGTTATGACTGCACTACATATTATGAACAGCAAGAGCCACTGGTACTTAATTGTTTATATGGCTAAAATGTTAGAGTAATTCCCAACATTACCTAAGCCTGGGCCACCCACCATTTTTCCAAACACTCCCCATTAATAGTTCAGGATTTTAATGGTAGGAGACCTTATTCACTGAGAATTTAGCTATACAGTTTGGATAATAGAAGAGTGTGAGAGAATGGACAAGGTATACTCCTGAGATCTGAAGTCCAGTTTGCTGCTGTCTAGATTTTAACCTCAATTTTGCTCAGAATGTTATTAAGTAGATATAAATAATAGCTTCAAAGTTGAAAGAGAAGTGTTGATGACATGAGAAGATATACAACCTTGGAAAAATAAAATAGCAACAAAACAACGTGAAGGATCAGCCTGTTCTAAGGGAACAACCATACCTCATCCAGCTGGCACATGCCTGGCAGGCAGAGACCTGTCTCATCCAGAGTGCTGAGCATATTAATATAATATTAGCTTAATACCACACTATTCCTAGCTACCTAGTGTATATACTTGCCAATAAATAATTGCTGTGTTAATAAATAATTCTTAAGTTGTCTGAGAGTGTCTCTGTGTGTGGTAAAGGTACATGAAGAAAAAAGACCCATAGAAGAGCTTCAGGGGGTGCAGAGGATCAAGGCTTTTGCTGTCCTCCATGCTGGAAATGGACATAGAAATGCTGAGTATTAAATGACAGACTATTTTTCTCAATATGCTTAAGAAAATGCTCCTCAGCTAAGTTACGTACAACCTCCCTGTTGTATTAACTTCAAAGCATGACGTAGAGCCAGCGAGGCTGAGCGGTTTCATTCTGACAGCTTCAGAAAATTCATCTCTTTGCATGCTCACAGGTCTGTAACAAAAATTGCTCACCACATGTGCTTTCTCAGCCAGGCTTGACCCTTATATAGGAGGTAGGTAGTAAAGGGTTCAGTTTAAGTGAGTTTTCAAAGCTCTTGCTGTTGAGCCTGGCAATTAGGGAAAGTGTGGTGGTGAGCTTGTAACACTGGAGCTCAAACTGAAAATCTCTGATGTATAAACCACTGAAATTATTAGATGAAAACAGCTTTTAATTCCTGCTGAGCTGGGTGGAAATCAAACCCTACAAGTAAAAGATTATCTTCTTTATTATTAATAAATTCCCCAGCAAGTAATAATTTAATAATCTGTTAAAAAAATATTAAAAAACCAGCTAGAGTTAAAAAATTCCCAGGTAAATTCATCAAACTTGCTGCAAACTTTATTTTGAAATTAAATAGGCAATGTTTTAATTATCTGGGCACAAAGACAAAATCTCCCACATCTCCTGTAAACATGCTCAGTTATTCTATGTCCTGCTATAATTTTCCATTATAGAAATGGTTTTTGGTTCTCCCTTGAAGAAATAGGAACATTAAAGATGCAACCTGGCAAATAAATTTTTTGTTGTTGTTGTTCTATAAAGCACTGCGGACAATTTCAAGGATAATTTTCATGGGCAAGTGATGAACTCCTGCCTTGAAACCACATAAATTAAACATGCTTAAAGAAGTTTTGTTGAAAAAGCAATCTTTATGCTTTCTTCCCATTTCAGGAATTATAAGACAGAAAATTTCTTAGACAAAACAGCACAGCACTGGAGAATAATGCAACAATCTGTTATTTTCAATTCATGAATTACATAATTGAGACCTTACATTCATGATCTATGTGAGCATTGCAGATATTTCATTTATATTAGAAGTATGGAATGAACACGATTATTTTTTTCTACAAAAGTGAAATACAGAAGAAATAAAAAAACCACATGTTTTATTTATGAGTCGAGAGCACACACTTCAGCTGCCATCATAATAACTGGGGACACTTCCCTTATCTTTTCAAAATGCAGCATAACAGTTTCAGGTTAATAATTTGGTCTGAATAAAGTCTCATGACAAAACTTTTATCTTGAACAAGGTAACTGGTCACTAAAAAAGCCCCTTTTACTGCTGGAATATTTTATGGGGCTTGTTCCTTCTAAAAGTAAATATAATATAAAATTAGTATGCTACTTTGCTTATCAATATGAGATATAGGGTTTTCTACTGATTTTGAAATGGCATTAAATTACTTAAACTGGTAAGAAATACCTCAAGAGGAGCTATTCTATATCAAGACGTATGTCCTATCCATTGATTCATGTTTTGCTCCCAGAAACATGAGTACCACATCCAGACATGCAGAAACTCCATTTCCTCACAGCCTATGGACTCCAGTATTTTGCTCTGACTTTGGATTATGGATATGGAGTGCTGACCTTGATCTCTAAGACTGGAATTCACACTGAAGTTTTTGTACTTGAGACATACATAAAAATCTGCTACCAAAGTCTAATATGGACCAATGTGTAAGCAAGCCATCCTAATTTTCTTTTTAAACTTTGACTAACACTACTGTGTGGAAAAAGGAAACATTCTTTTTCCAACATAAAGAACCAGCATATATCTTACAGCTATGCTGAAGAACCCAGGTGACTCAGGACTTCAGTGCTCCACATCATTCCTCTCTGAAAGTCCATGACAGTGACAGAGATAAAAATGGAAATGAAAGGGCCATTCTACAGCCCAGAATGACTCAGGTTTTGTAACAGGCAACCAAAGTGGAGAAACTCTGATGCAGGTTATAGCATAATGTTATAATGATTGTTCCACAAGGTCTTCTGAGATTTATTTCCAGTACCATGAGTAAACCTGGCATATCCAGATTTGGCATACTGTATCAAGTATAGGGGTACATTTTGAAAGGTAAGAACAGTATTTCTGTTAATTTCAAAGGAGCAGAAACAGAAACTGAGATACCATCAACCCGTAACCAAAGTGTATGATAAGGCAGTTAGACCTAGCTTTAAAGAAAGGAGCAAAGCTGCCCAGTAGTATGGGTATAAATTGGGCAGAGAAGATCATGTGCAATGAAACAACAGAGTAAAAAAGTACATAAAGAGGACAGAAAGAGAATCATGCAAAGTTTTGTAAGAAAAATGTTTCCTTAAAAGCCTTGCCTTGTGGGTTCTTGTTGCTGCTTAGGGACTAGATTTTCCTTTTCCTTCCATGTTCTCTTCAGCTTCAGATTTTCAACATTTGGCAGGATTTAATATTAGGAATAGAGTGCAGTCCATCAGAAACTTATATCCATTTTTTGAAGGAACAAGATCAGAAAGTTAACATTCCTGTAACTGGGACAAATCTTTCTGGTCTTATGGGGCATCCGTATCTATATGTATACCCAGCATTGATTGGAACTTGTTTTGCCATTTCCTAAAAAGTGATGGCTAACACAGTCAATGAGCATATGATAGACATAACAGGATATCTGTTTCTTTTGTTAGTTTTTGGTTGGTTAATTTGGGTCTTGTTGGGGCTTTTTGGGGGGCTGGTTTTGGTTTGGGGGCATGGTTTTGGTTTTTGGTTGGTTTGGTCTTTTACATGAGACAGTAATACAAGGAAATATTTTTAATTCTTTCTAAGCTAATTAATTAATTATTCAATTCCAAAAATTTCATTACAAATAATACTTAGTATTGTAAATGATGGATCTCAGGTTAATTCTTCTTTGCTGTTGAAATACAGCAACTAAGTCAATAAATCTCTTTACAACAGTATCTATTTGTATCACTGTGAAACACAGCTCATAGAAAATACTCTTCATAGGTGTAATGAACAAGTTTTAGGTTGCTTCTGAGTGTTTTCAGAGTGTCTCAAGTGCTGCAGTGCTGACTTCAAATAAACTATAAAAATTTCAAGCCACTATTTTGTGGGGGCCAGTGGGCTCATACCACAAGCTACAAAAAGCCCATTGGTGAGACCATCCCTAGGGATAGAAATTCTCTCAGGTTATGGTGACTGAAAAGGCCTCTCCCAGGATGCTCTGTTTTCATTATGCAAATGTATCCCAGTTCTGCTTCCCTGGTTGGCCAGCTGGCCTCCCCACCCCCTTATACCTTACCTGTTCTTTCCCTAGAAAATTCTCCCCTCTCCACTCTCCCATTGATCTTTGTTCCTTGCCACTCCCTCAGATTTTCCCATTGGCTGCTGTACCCCAGTCCCACCTATGTACTGCCCCTGTGCCCTCAGACCATCGGTCCCTGATGCTCTCCCTGCCCCCTATATATAACCTTGGACCATCCATTACTCTCTGTCTTTTGTCAGTGGTACCCATCATGTGCAGGGCTGAATAAACCTCTGCTGTGGAATTCTACACAAGGACCCTTCCTGCCTCCTTGCCATCGATTTGTGGAAGAAGCTATCCAGTGTGTGACTGTGTGTGAGTGTGTTGTGTGCAGTGGCTTCCCAAGTGACTTTCTGCTGGAGTCGGTTCAGGAGGCTGTAGCACCCCACCAGAACACCCCCCAAAACCGACACTATCTAGTACTGTTGAATAAGGTTACAATTTTTATTTTTTTTCAACTGTATGCTTGAACCAATGTTTCTTTTAGCTGCTCAACATAGCCCATGCTACAGATACATCCAAAACCAGATTTTTAATATCAGTATTCTTTAAAGTGAAAAAAACCTATTTAGTTATTTTTTCCAGTATCCTGAATTGATCTTTCCCTATTAGCAGCACACCATAGTTTTTCCATAAATATAAAGCAACAGGAAATGGAAATATCTAGGGATCAATTTTATTGTTAGCATTCAATTCAAAAACAATGCTTTCAGAATGACTGACACGTCCTCCAAGGAACTGTTCTGCCAATTGATAGTAACAAAAGAATTAAGAAACTATTACTATGGCCCTACCAATTTTGGCATGGTCCAAGAAGATTTTAAAGGAATGCTAATATTCTTCAGTGTCTCTTGGAGAACTTAGACATCTTTAGGAGAGTAAAATTAAATGATCAAAGTACTACTCCTTTCAAGAAAGAAATATGTGTGGCTTTTACTCAATGAGCAATTCTTTTTTTATTTTAAACTTTAGACTCTTGTCTTCTTCAGTGTAAAGTCCCAAGCGTAAGGAAAAATAGGGTTTTGATTTTTACTTTTCTTTTAGAATTGCAACATTAATATGCTATGAACATTTGTAGAACCATACCAGAACTGATTTATATGGCATTAAATATTTCAAACAATTGCCTGGAAGCAATGCCCTCAGGTAGTCCCTATACAAGCCAGCTACCATGTTAAGAGTAATGTAATTCCCACAAGTGCTACTTTCCAGAAATACTACTTTTTTAACATGACAGCAAATGCATGGTGACAGACATGTTTGAAGGAAACAGAGGAAAATTGTTTCTTTTATATGAAGTCCTTGTAGCAATGTTTTTTTAATAAATTAGGAAGTAACGCAGATATTAACAGATATTTTAATTTTTCTGAATCAAAATAGACGTGTCTTCAAAGATAACCAGAATACAGAGGTGCTATCTTTCCATCCATCATTTCTTTTAGTCTTATTCAAGCTATTATGTGCTTGAAGTAAAAAAAAAAAAAAATGCTTCCTCCTTCTGTCCTATTTCTCCTTTTCTCATTCAGTCTAGACTGAGTGATCAGAGCCAGCTTGTAATTTAAAATCTATATAAAATGCAGAACACACTATTAATTTCAGAAATCAAAGATGAGGGTAATATCCCAGCAGGATAATAGGAGGAAATTTAGTTTTAGGCTCTTCATGTGGCTTCATGTAGTGTATTTTGATTTACTTTAGTTTGCTGTCAAGCAAGAAAAATGCAATATTTGAATAAGATCAAAATTGAGGTCTGTCCACAACTTTAAAAAAAGAGATACAAAACTGATGCACAGCAGAGTCAAATTCTCGTATTGTTTTACTCAGATTTACCTCCAGTTTGCTTTTTAGTTCACTTCTGATTTACACTAATATAAATTAAATTAAACACTAACTCCACGGAGTCCGGGGATCTAATTATAAATAATACAATTTTTCAGGCAGTGAGCATGGGTAAGACATACTTCTTATACCTGCTGGTCATTATGAGCTCACAAAAATGTAGATAAAGGAAATAATGCTGTCAAAAGAAGTTCTAAGTGAAATCATATGGGGTTTCAAGGAATGAATAAAGGACAGTGAGACAAGAAAAGGAAAGAATGAATTTACATAGGGTCAGTAAGAATCTGCGGAGAATATACAACTAAGAGTCCCACAGAATATCATTCTCATTCCCAAATTTTGTGGGGTTAGGACTTCTAAAAACAATACTAACATTTAAACTGTAAATTATTGTACTGCCAGCATGACATAAGGAAGAGAAGGAACACCAACAGTTACTGGGGGATGTTTTGCTTCTCCATAATAGTGCATACTTCCAGAAGAATGGGATGATAAGTGAAGTCATCCTTATTTTTGTGCTTGCTCTAGAATCTGTGTTGCTTGGAAACTTGATATTTTTTTTACATTTTTCCTTGCTGAGAACCCCTCTTTGCTCACAGCAAACTTAACTTGGCATTTTATATAATGAACAATGAGTTAAAAATGTGTGACACTTGTATGTTATTATGTTCTGGACATAGTTTCCATGCTTCACCGTATGCATGGGGCCAGAAATGCCAGTCATCTCTATTCAGATGTGTACCAGGAGTGCTCCTTTACAGTGACTAAAATGAGCAATAGAAGCTTAATATATTGCTCCAGTTTTGCTATAGCCTAGTTTTCCTTTTCAGCCCCAGGATATGGAATTGACAAGTTGCACATGGAAGCAATGAAAGATTTCACTTCTGCCAGAATGTCATTGCTGTGCCTTGCTTGGTACATAGATTCAGGGATGTTCCAAAAATTAATAAATCAGTTCAGGTGATGCTGTGTATTATTCCTAGTCAAATAGGTTTTCATAGACAAGTTTCATGTGAAGCAGTTAAACACAATGCCATTCTTTTTTTTTTTTTTGCTACAAATAGTTTTGAATTTTAGTCGTCAACGATTGATTGTACTTATTTTGCAATTTTCTTCCTCCAGGGTAGACTTTTGAGGTGGTTAAAACTCAGCAGGATTTTTTGTCCATGTTTTAGCTTCCTTTCCCATCTAAAGAAAATGAGAACAAAAGATACATGTAATTCATTACCAGTCTTAGGACAGGACTCTAGAAAAGAAACACCCACATGTTTAGCTGCTAGCAGAAGAAGTTTATGTAAATCAGTGATGAAACTCAGTCTTGGAGAGAAGGTGCTCAGAAGGAAATGTAAAGAGATGAAAAAAAGCAGTACAAATTACTCACCCAGCGGGACCTACAGTTACCCAAATACAAACAGGTGAATACTTTGGAGTGATCTTTCAGCAAAATTGTGGGTAGGCAGCAACGTTTCCTAAGAGGCATATTCAGAGTTGCATTCCAGGAAGGAGTACACATGTAGGATAATGCAGGAAAAGTGAAAAGACTACAAATAAACATTCTATTGAAGGTCAGGATAATCTATTTTAGTAGCACTTGCACTCATTTAAACTGCAGTGCATTTGTTGGCAGGTGAAATTTTGGGTCATCTATTGTCTAAACGAAAAAAGGTTTCTCTTGCAGACATTGAAATATCTTGCTTCTATATGACAAGGAAGATAATTTCCTGTGATGTTCACTATGGTTACATTCCATACCTCATTATGATTTTTGATAAGTCACCTTAAAAAGTCTATATTTACTATGGATTTTACTGACTAAAGGAAAAAAAAATTAAATTTAGCACACTACCTCAAGTACACCACCCTCCCCTTTCACTCCTACCAACCTTATGTTTATTACTATGAATCATTCTCTTTGGAAAAATGATGCATGATCTGTGTCGATTGTTGTGTTAATATACAGTGTTATTGTTGTTATAATTTGGCATATTTAGGTTCAGTTTCCCATCTTTGCAAAAACTGAAATGAAGGCTTAAAATTAAACATTAATGCGATGTGTAAACTTACCAGAAATTTTTGGGGATTTTTTTTTAGTATATTCCTGTGCAATGAATAAATATGAACAGTTTCCTGATAACTCAAAAAAAAAAAAAAAAAAGATAAATCACTTGATTATATATTCTGGTTCCATATTTTCACACATTCAAACACCATCAGACACTGGATAATCAAACAGTTTTAGAAATTATCAGAATTGAACTAATTTGAGTTGAGAAATATTTTTGATACCGAAAAAAGGTAGATGATCTAGCTTTCAGGGGTTTGTCCATCATTGTTTTCCATCATCTCAGGCTTTGGGACAGGTAGAGCACTGTGAGGAGCATCCACCATCCTGTCTTTGTCCTGGTGGCCACACAGAGCTAAAATGAGGAAGTAAACATCTTTTGTGTAT
Source organism: Machaerirhynchus nigripectus (assembly GCA_013397975.1). Taxonomy (NCBI): domain Eukaryota; kingdom Metazoa; phylum Chordata; class Aves; order Passeriformes; family Dicruridae; genus Machaerirhynchus; species Machaerirhynchus nigripectus. Next base: position 158,234 of record VZRQ01008173.1, read on the forward strand.
AAAGCACCTTCTCTTTTTTTTCTATACTTTTGTTATAAATATTGCTGCTGTTATTGCATGTCTCTTTTTCCATTGTGCTTTGTTTTCAGTAAATTCAGTAAACTGTTATCTCAACCCATAGTCTCTGTCTTTGTCCCTCTCTTGCCAGAGAGGACAGGGGAAGGAAAAGGGCTTATCCCAACAGAATGGCAGATGCATACTTGTCCACAGGTGAAGCAGAGGTTGTTGGTGGCATGAGAAAACTAGAAAACTTGGAAAGTTGTTCCAGTAAACAACCAACCGTCTACTAGAGCATACTAAATATAAACTGTAGTATAATGACATAACAGGCTAAAATAAAATATTTAAAGATTACCATAAGACTGGGATTGCTCAGTACAATCAACGTAATTATACACTCACTATCATCTTGAATCAGTCAACCATCTAGAGCTAAAGCCTAGTCACACAGTCACCCTGTTAACTTTACAGAAAGTCTCATGACTCTTAATCATCTAAAATAGGCTAAATCTTCACTTTAGTGCAGAAAACTTTCTATTTAAGAAACAATATTAGCAGAGTAGACAAACCCATATTTTATTAGTAGTGAAAGTCTAATGACTTCCCTCAGATTTTTAATTTTTTAATCCTATTGGGAGACCTGATATGCCACTTCGTGACTGATCAACAAATTCCTGCAGTGAAAGAAATCTCAGTAGAAATGGGTCATTTTGCCCAAGAAGCTCAGGGAGTAATGCAAAGAAACTAACGTAATCTCAACACAAAAGGGACCTGAGCGTGGGCTTTGGTTCAGATAAACCACTATCAACAGCTGAGCTGGTTAACTAGTGGTGTTCCTTGAAAGTGTATCTCCCTGAGTCAGCCAGACCAGCATGAAGGGGAGTGAATGTGTAGCTCAGCCCAACACAGAGTAGAAAAACAAAAGCAAGTTGTTTTTCTACTTCTACAAAAAAAGTAAAAGAATTTCCAAGAGAACAAAGGGCTTGAGCTGGCTTCAACCCATGTACTACTTCCTGCTCACTAAGGACACCCTGGATTTTGATAGTGAGCGTATCACAGACACTGGGAATGGGAATCACAATGATATTGTGGTTGAACTGTGCACTGGATTTGCTGTGGTTTGCTAACTGGGACCTATATTTAGTGGTGTTATACAGTTTATTTTGAATCACTCTGATAAAACAGAAATCCTTTTCAACATCAGCTATATTTAGAATAAGTAAAACTGATATTAAATACTACAACCTCCACAATCTCGAAGGACCCAGTGAAAGTGTATTGCACTCTGACATATTTAAAATGGGTAAATCTGTCAAGTAGCTTATCTTACTATTTGTCACAGGCAAAAAAATAACCTGCTCTGTGGGTGTATAAAAATCGTGACTGTGGGTTCTTAGGATTCCATAATACACAAGGGTACAATCCTCTAAAAATCTCTTTATTACAGATCACCAAATACATTTCCCCCATATTACCACTAGCAGGTACACCAGCACAAAATCACCACTAGCTAGTAAAGCTATGATTAATAAAGAGAATATATATATACACACATATATATGCATATATCAAACTATTACAGATTGCTACAGCAATCAATAATATAGTATCAATCAATAAATCAACCAATAGTATAGAAGCAATCAATCATAGCAGCAATCAATCATATAATAATGAATTGTAAAACAGCAATCAAATAGTTGGGTTCTATTACCAGCTACCAGAAACTTATAATTAGTGAAACAAACTTATCAACAATATAACGATGGGTAGTTATAATAGATTAGCTATGGTGATATGTAATATTAGTATCAAGTGAATTAGATAGATTTCAGAGGGGGCAAAACGACCCCAGAGAGGAGGACATATTGATGTGACAAAGGAACTGAACCATCTCAGAGGACAAACCAAATTAAGCCCAGAAGTGGGACCAATGAAGTAACAGATTGAGTCTCTCTTCAAAGAAAACATGCACCACAGAATCTGAAGTCATCCAGGCATCCCTAGCCTGGGTCCAAGATCCCATAGAAATTTCTTCTCGAGAATTCAGCCTGTATAAGAAAGGAAAATTAAGTCCTTTTTATTTCATAGAGACTACTATTTCATTGATGACTACATCAATCACTAGCATTCTGAACAGCCAGTAGATGTTGTCAGTCTCTATTGTTCACCTGTAAGAGCCAATACATGATGAAGTTTTGTGTTTTTTCAGACCAATTTCATTTTCCCAGACTGTTTCCACTTTTTGAGATGATAAGTTGCCATTGCAGTTTCTTAGGTTTTGCACTTATTGATATCTCAGGATGCCTCCCGTTTGTATGAAGCTGTATTTCAAAGATGCCAGCTGCACTTTTCCAGGGCATTTCTGCTGCCAAGGCGTAGTTCCCAGGCTCACAGCTCGCAGGCTGGCAGGCAATTTGTCTGTCAGTATTTTTCAACAGACATTTCCTTCTGTTCAATAACATTCTTCTTCTAATCAGGCTACTAATCATGGCTGCTCACATCACCATTTTGTTTCCATCTCTGCACATCTACACTGTGTAAATATTAAATTTTGCCCAGGATCTTTGTGAATGTGAGTCAACATATTCCTCCAAAACACATCCTGGCATGGTTTTAGAAGCTGATTTCAGTGCTGGTCTCCAAATCCAGCCTAGGTGAAATAGCACCAGACTGAGTTCTTTCTACATTAATGAATACATTTAAACTCTTTAAGGCATGGAGTCATTATTATATTACCTAATACCACAACCTAAATCAAGAAAAACATAAAAATAACTCTCCTACAGCATAATCTGCATAGTATGTCAGACACTTTTAACAGGAAAAGAGAAACATTTTGGTTCTCAGGAGGTGCATGTGACCCCAGTTGCCCAGGGCTACTTGACCTGCAGTGCAGATACCACCAATCTGCTCTGGAGATAGCTAGTCCTGAGTCAAATACACAAGAATCACTGTACCACATAGTGGGGTGACATCTCTCCTAAGATGGATACAGTGATATAGTCACCAGTGTAGATAGAGACCATGAGTAATGATTTATTTTAAAAATAGTTCCAGTAAAGTCTAAAGTAGGGCAATGGATCTGCTTGGGTAATGAAGGCCAGATGCCAGAAAGAAGTATAGTGCCTTGTGAATGATATTGGTAGAAATTAGATGTGGAATTTAAAGCTCAGCTGCCATCTGAACCCACAAAATGTCTAAGCTCTATAAACATCTCACTTTTCTTCTCTGTTTTTTTTTAATATATATATATATATCTGTGGGAGTCTAAAGTAATGTTTCTTTCATTCTTTGAAGGACTGAATTGTGACAGGAATTTGATTAGGATAAAGGAATGGTGTGTTTCTCAACTAAGATCTTAGAGACTTGGAGCAAAGTGTCCAATCTTGGAGCACTCCATGCACATCTGTAGGATCATACTCCACATAAAAGATAGAAATCAGTATCTTCTGAGTTATGCTAGAGATCCACATCCCAATATTGGCTAGAACACAGTGTCATAGGATACCCAGGATAATTTCCTGCATTATTAACTTTTAATTTTTTAATTCTGGAGAGTGGTCTAACCACAAAATAGAAATCTAGCCTGTAGGCCTTTATTTTCCCAGCCTGTGAAAGTTCTATCACTCTCCAGAAGAGAATTAAGGAATCTTTGGAATGCAAGAAACTTTGGCTAAAGAACTCCCCTGAATGCCCTTTCTTAGTTACATTGTAAAGCCACTATTAAAATATGCTCATCCTTATGCTGCTCATCCTGAGATGTGTGGTTTGGGTAAACCATTCTGTTAAGGCATCCAACTCTCCTCATTCAGCTTATGACACATGACAACTATATTATTGATGAAATAGTCTTGAAATTTTTATTTGGTATGTTCGAGATTGAATATTTATTTTTATTTATTAATCACATGTCTGGAGAAGCAGTCTGATAGTAACCTCATGAAATTCAACAAGGGGAAGGATAATGATGTCCTGGGCTGCATTAGCCAAAGTATTGTCAGTAGATGAAGGAAGGTGAACATTCCCCTCTATTCAGCATTGGTGAGACCACACCTGGGGTCCTGTGTCCTGTTATGGGCTCCTGAGTACAAGAGAGGCATGGATACACTGCAGAAAAGTTCAACAAAGGGTGACTGAAATGATACAGCATTTCTCCTTTGTGTAAGGGCTGAGAGAGATGGTATTGTTTAGCTGAGAAAAGAGAGTCTCAGAGTGTTTAAGAGAACTGAACTGTTCATGTTAACTGTTACTGGACTACTCATGTACAGTTCAGCCTCATTATATGACTTCTGGATCCACCTAGGAAAAAAGTAGTTATCCAGCAACTCTAGAATTCAGTATATAAATACTGAACATATGGATACATTTATGGTGACAATAAGCTAAGAAGAAAAAGAGTCAGGAAAGGTATATAGAAAGATAGCAACCAAAAGAGACGAACTCTTCTTCCTCTTAGTACTCTGTGCTTAAGTTGTTCTGTTTATCATATCCTTATACCAAAATGCTGCATTTTTATTTTCTTAATAAAGTGCTGCTTAGTGTGATAGGCATTTGAAAGCCACAGTTGGGTTGAGAAGAATGAGCATCCTCCTCCTTCTACAGAGAGGCATACTAAGCTTCACTGCAAAAAGAGATACATGGCTCCAAGCAGTATCTGAAGTTAAAAATTCTCTTGCAGCTCTCTGTACATCTTAACTGTACTGAAAAGGAACCGATCAAAATAGAGAAGGTTGCATGGCTATGCAGCAAAACCACAGGAAAAAGAAAAATCAGCTTGGTTCATTCTTTCTAAAACAGTTTATTTCCAGTTTACGTTAAATTTCATCTTTTTCAACTGGAAAGTTATTTTAGTGGGACAGAAGAAAGGCAGGTACAATTACCAATCTTTATCCCAATATTATTCAGTATTCATTCAGTACTACATTCATCAGTAATTTTTTAGTGCATATAAGAGTCTGACACTAGACAGTAAAGTCACTAACGTTCCTACATTCAGCCCTTTTCAACATGGTGTATCCCATGGTATTTCATTTTTTCCCTTTTCTTTCTTATTTCTCCTGGTTGGAAATGTGTTTCTTTCAACCACCCTGGAAAACACAAAACAGTCTGAAAACACTACCAAATCCCAATCATCCATATGAACAATTTATAGTGTTAATTTTCTGGAATATTTGTGTTAGGGGTTTGCAGGGAAAGATTTAATGTCTGTGAGAAGACACCAAAATCTGCACAGATGGCAACAGGAAGATGCTAATTCCATGCTTGGTGAGGCAGATCTGGCTAAACTCTCTGGACAAAAATTCATGCGGTGGAAAACTGTGAGAAAGGAAGAAATTGGTTACACACATTCCATCTCAAGTTATGGGAACAGCATCTATGCCTCATGGATACCTGGGACTTGGACTGTATAAAAATCGTACCTCCAGAAGAACTGGGGAGTCCCACCACTGAGGAGACCACTATGAAGAAGGACCAGAAGGATGCCACAGCCACAGCCAGGGATCCATGGTGCTCACTCTCTCTCTCCTCCCTACCTTTCCTTTCCCCACTCCCCATCCTGCCCCTTCCCTCTCCCTTCCTATTTCTTTCTATTTCTCTGCCTCACATTTACTGTTAAATAAAATCCATACGATTGACTTTGGCATATGGTCTGGTTTGTACCTTAACTCAGGAAAAGGCATGTCTTACAACTGGATCATAAGATCAAGATAAAATAAAACTATGATAATAGTGAGGAGAAGTCAAAGTTTGATAAAATCAAATCATGGCAATCTCACTTTGACAGGCTTCTGTAGTACTTGTCTTTTCACCCAACATGCGTGGCCTGAGTAGAAGCAGTTGTCATGGCTTTCTTTAGCTGCACCTTTTCATCAGGTTTCCATTGGGGAATATGTTTTGTATAGCAGCTTCTTTTTCATGTCCTAGATCTCAGAGCCCCACTTTCAGAAGACTCTGAGAAAATCACAATTTCATCTCTTACAGGTTTTTAGTGACATTTTATTTCCTTTTACAGTAAGTTTCACAATACTGCAAGAGAGTGAGGTGAGTTGAATAGCTCCAGTTAAGTTTGTTCTAGGATGTTTTTGTTGTTTTCCCCAGTTCAGTAGATGTTTCTAGAGGTGCAGTGGGGTTTTTTTTTGTGGTATATTTTCAGCAAAGACTCTGAAGAGTCATCTGTTTTCCTGAGGTGACTTAATAAAGCTTTATTAAAAAAGAGCAGGGTGCCAGGGCTTTATTTAATCAATTTCTGGTTTCGCCCACCAAGAGTTCATCCTTCTCTGGAGCAGCTGAACGAAAACAATCTGATTCAGCATTTCTTTGCTGGCTAGCTTAGGCCTTTAGAAAAAACCAGCTCCATAGATGTAATGTCAAAATATATCCTTTAGTAGTTTGCAGTCTGGAGACATTTTATATTTGCAACTCTTTACCCTGGATTACCATAGCTCCTTTTACTATTTTGCAAGGTGTTAGCTGTATTAGCAAGTATGTCATCTGAAGGAGAGTTTTGCTGCATGTATTGACTTGACTAATGTGATAATGAAGAGTATGTCAAAACCTGATTTAATGTGTCTAGAATTATTTTTTTGGTAACTTTTCAACTGCAGCAAAAACCGAGTAAATGTACTGTAAAGAATATGAATCCAAACAAGCTGTCTAATATATTAATTTTATCTTTTGATCTTTATAATTTTTGTAATAGTTTTAACTTAATAGTTGCTGAAAACACAGGTTATTTTAAAATAATTTAAGTTGTAGTGCTACCAGTATTTTTTAAGTCCTAATAATTGCGTGCTCTAATACTACTGAGAATAAAGGCATTTTATTGCTTGACTAATGTGATATATGAGAGATTCAGTGTAAGTAAAAATGCAAGGTATGAAGCCATGATGTTTTTGAACTCTACTGAAGTTTTGTCATTTATTTCTGAAATAAAAATATATCACCCGAGGTGCTCAATCATGATGAAAGTCATGGGTGACTTTCAAAATAAACAGCAGCATATTAACAAAAGATAAAGAATAATATGCAATAAAAACACTGATGCTTTGCATTTGCTAGTAGATAATTATTAGAGCTGCGTTTGGGTGGCATTCAAAATTTATTTAAAGTAGTAAATTGCCCACGAACCTTATTAGGTGGTTCAAACACTGGGAAAAAATTCTCACCCCATAATAGTAGCCCAGCAGACCAAGATGAGGTGCCATGAGCATTCAAGTAAGCAGTCCCGATGGTGCTCACTGAAGCTGAAAGACAAAATCTGTGTATGGCTTCAGGCCTTCACGTCAAAGAAATATGTCTCCACAGCGATGATAGGAAGGGGGCAGTGACTTGGTGGTGGTGTCTCCGCTCTGTGATTGGGAATGTTGACATTGTTTTAGCCCCTGTCTGCAGGAAGAGCTGAAACCTTACTTGCACCATAAGTCTCTCCATTTTTATTCATATGCCTACCAATGTCTCACCCAGAAGTGCTGTCGATTGACATCCATTTCAAAAATAGTGTAATCATCCAACTACAGATGGATATGAAGGTGAAGGTGGAAGGCAGTTTAACTAGAAAGAAGAGATTAAGTTCCTGTGTTAATAATGAAACATTAGTAAAAGAAAAATCAGTGAAAGAAAAAGCATTGCTAAGAAAAGCTGACTAGATCAGCTGTTACAGTACAAAATAGAAGCCTGGATTCTAGACTTGTCTTACAGAGTTGGTTATACAATTTATAATAAACAGTTGTCAGATAAAATGGTGCTTATTGTCATCTAGTGAATATTTCTTCCTCCAAACTCTATATTGACTGTTGAACTTGAAGGAACAGTTTGGCTAAGAGAGCCTGTTTGGCTCTTCTCTGGAAGTAATCAGTGGTGGAAGAATCATAAATGATGGGCTATGAATTTCCTTCCAAATGGGGAACTGATGTGGACGGAAATTAGAACACCATGATCCATGTTTATATGCAGAATCATAATATCATTTTTTCTGTTTTTTTTTTGATGTACTACAGCCCTTGCTTTTGTAAGAAAGATGAACAGCAAGAGAAGTTCATAACAACTTATAGTCATTATAAAGTTCATTTGCTCCACTTGTCAATTTACTTCATAGCTCTGGCTTAAGTTTAGTGTTTGTTATGTGCATTATTTGCTTTTCTTTCTCTAGGTCTAGAGAGTCATAGAAAATTTCCTTCAAAGTTGTTGCCAGCATGGAGAAATCAACAGCCTGCTATCAGTTTCCTGAAATACCATAATTTCTTTTCCTAATAAATTAAGAACTGTCTGCCAAAACCCACTGACAACTAAAGGATTTTTAGGCTTATTAAAAATTTGATTACACTGATACACTGTACTTTAAAAGCATGGACACCTTAGGTTATGCATTGTCTTTTATTTGTTTGGAACAGCACATTAAGCAATTGAGTTCAAATACTGTGTCATTTTAATTGGTGCAGGAGAGCAATTGACTTTCAATGGCAAAATGTCAAGTGCTTCCTTTGCCTCATCAAAGCAAATTTGTCAGGAAAAGACTATCATCTCATATAAATAGCAATCAGTGCAATTAATTTGTATGTTTCAATTAACTCATGATCTAATTATCGCATAATCTAAGGATAGCAGCTAAGGACTTCAAAGAGAAAAAAGTGTTTCTCCTCTCTGCATCGGTGTTTTCTATATTGTTGACTCATATTCATATACTTGAATAAATCCTCTGTGATAGTTTGTTGAACTTCGCTGCTTCGTTTCACACAAACTTTCAAGTTAGTTATACTGTGAACCTCAAAGCCCAGTGCTACTAAACTGCCAGAGGAATTAAAGCTAGCTCAAGTGATAGAAGAAAGACAGATGTTCCACAAAATGATGATTATATTTAAATTATTAATGTATTGAGACTAAATCCCTAAGACCTCCTAACACATTAAGAGTATTGAATAAAAACTGAAGTTAGGCAGAATGGGATAGACCCAACAGAAGACTAATGTGTCTGTAATGTTGTTGCTGATGTTTTGAAATGCCAGAGGCCCACCTTTAATAAAACAGCCAACTATTCTGAACAGGAAGAGAGTTTCAGATTTATTTTTAGTTTGATAGAATTCCAGGCTTTGCCTAGAAGAGTTGTTTTGGTTCTTTTTCTATAGGGGGAATACTTTAACTGTTTCTGAGGCAAGAAGTGTATCCCTAGATCCTTTACTTTTCCAATAATTTCAAATAAATACTAGTAAAATACTGCAGGGCTTTGCTTTGAACTCTTCTTGCTCAGTCAAGCTGAAACACATTTCTCTTGCTAATAGAAGCCAATACGTCATATTGCTTTCAAAATACATCTTGTTTTCAACCTTTCACCATTTCTTAAAATAAATCTCCAACAAAAATGTATGACTACATTGTAACACAGAATAGTTTCTACTAATGAGAGTTAGAAAAATAAAATGTGAGCAAAAATATATTTTAGTGCTAAAGATAGTATTTGTCTCAGAATGCTAGAATTCTTAATAGGACGGGAATTAATTAAAAAATTATCATTTCATTACAAAATTAAAGTATGTTTCCTGTTTCATAGTATCTTGTACCTTTTTTGGTTTTTCCTTTTTTATTCCCCCTTTTCTTTTTATACCTTTAGAAAACAGGAAAGATTTGTGGGAAATGAGTAAAACACGATTGCCGGAATTCTTACCTGGCAACTTCCTTTGTTAATTGGTAAAAAGTGAGTCTTTTGTCCTCTGTGGTAAGTTCCAATCTTCCTCAAGATGAGAAATGGGATTGAGATATCCTGGTCAATATGATGTAGAAGTTTTCCTCCAAAACACTTCTACAGTGGACTGTCTCCCTTAAGTGGAGCAGACTTTTATATAAGGTAAGAGCTTGCAACTCTCACCATTTATCCTTAGGTTAGCTCTCCAAGAAAGGGGTACAAATAATAGAAAATAGTAAAAATAGTAGAAGTAACTTATATTTCATGTTTACATTGTGCTGCCCACGTCACTAAGAGAAGTTGTGTGCAAATGATCATTGTTGCTACTAAGACTGTAGGCAGACTGACATGACTGAAATATAAAAATAGAGGTATTTAATCCAGCTGCAGTAGCTTATATTTTGATTCTGGTCATGGCAGTTATTGAATAAATTAAAGAAATTACACCTAAACATACATCAAACATAACCCTCTAGTGTCTCAAATTAGTACTGCTTTTATGGGATTAGATTGTTAACAATGATTCTTGCATCTCCTCTGTTATCGATCTATTTTTTTTTTATCCAGTCTAACTTATTTACAAATGTAGACAGCATGAATAGGAAAAGAGATTTTGGTGTTCATAGTAGAATGGCACATAGCTCAGGTTGTAACACTTTCTTGGAAGTGTAGAATTTAAACTTTTCTATGAAAACACTGCAACAAGAATCTCATATATATCACACAAGAGTGATGTCTGTTATAGCCTTTTATACAAAAGAATACTATCTATTGTCTTATGAATGAGAGAAAACATTCTTTGCTGCACTGATTCAAACTCTGTAAGTGAGGAAGAGCCTGTGGGCTGTAAATTCTGTGTTGAAATAGCTTTTCCCTGCAGCCCAGTTCTTTAGGCATTTGTGAAGGGCTGGTCTGGAGTCACAGCTCTTTTTCAAAGTGTTGCGTCCTAGCTGCTTCAGGCAAATGCAGAGCCATTGCTATAAATTCTGTCATTCTGAGTGATTTAGTTCTTCAGTGCATTAAACTAGGAGCTCAGGCTCCCCACGCTAGCTGAATTTTGCAATGTGACTCACATGTAAAAGCTACATTGTGAGATGTTTAGGATTACAATGTTTTATTTGTCTGTTTCATCTAGTCCCTTGTAATCGGTACATTTTGCTTTTTTTCTGACTACATGAATGGCTTTGCTTTTCATTTCACATTACTCTAAAATATTCTCCATGTTATGTATGGATTGTCCTGTTTCTCAGAGTAGTTGTCTCTTCTGTGAGGTTTCTGGTTTCTTTCGGAATGGTTTTGAGGAAGTATATTTTATGTCTTGCTGACCCTTCTGTTTAAATACATTCTATAGCTTTAGTAAGGTTTTGAACTACTTTTTTTTAAAAGAGTTTTCTCCTCTGGTGGTTTTCCTTAAAGTCTTGTTACTATAGTTATGCAACACCTGTTAGATACAAGTTGAGGATTTCAGTTGTTTTTAAAAGTTTTATAGTAAAGAATACACAGTGGTCTAAAATAAAATATTTTCAGAGGTTCACAACATTAAAAAGAAAGCAGCAGAAGTATTTCATTAGCACACAGATACTCTAACTCCACAAATGAAATTAGTTTGCAACTCAGATCAGAAACATTTAAATCTCAGCTGGCAGTATTTATTAAATCATGACAGATCTTTACAGTCCCTGTTGTAAACACCTGGCTGGTTTTTAAGTTTACTTTGGCATTCCTAGACTTTCAAATTCATTCTGAAATTAGTAATTCATAACCATTATAGTAAATTTTCTTTTGTTTTCCTCGTCATATACTTGTTTTACTGGAAATCAAATGGTTGGACTTCAGGAGCATTATTGCCTCATTAGGAGAGGAATAAAGAGATACAAAAGTTCTGTTAGTCAGCTGTATTAATACTGTACTTCTATTTCCAGCACGCCAGCATCAGAGTTTCTAAAAAGTCAGCAGGTCTTGCAATTTTCTACTTTATCCTCATATTTAATTAAAATCAGAGCTGTCTAGGAAAAATCCAGGCCATATTACTAATAAAATTTTCAGCAAAAAAGGACAAAGAATTCAGTCAGATTTATTATGGTTTTATTACTGTTATTTTAAAAGTCCCATTGTAAGCATCTATTTTTCTTTCCTGCAGGTGCAAGCAAACACTTTTCATCCCTATCTTAAACCTGTACAGAGTGCACACATGCACACACACACACACAAACTGCTTCTTGTCCAACTCTTCACAAAATTTAAACAGACTACATTGATTCATAAAACCCATAGCACTTTGCAGTAGATGTCCTGACTCTTTCCTGAATTCATGTACTTTCCCTTTCTTTCCATCTGGACATTGAGTGAAATGAAGAATCATGTCTCATCAGACCCCGTATTTAAACTTCTGAGGGATCAAGGAGATCAAGGAACACTACGGAATCAATCTCCCCTACAGCAGAGACACAGTTTAAAACATCTCTGATAGAGTAGATGCTTATCCACAGATCACTCTATCCTCTCCCACTGAATTGTCTTAGAAGAATGTAATTACATTCTCCAAGACCCAGTTCATTGTTTACAGTCATTTTGTAATGAAGAAAATACAGGATTAAAAAGGTTATCTTCTCTTGTGCGATCCAGTGCTGTCTAACATCAATCAATCTTCTTAAAATTGTTTCGTTTTTTTTGGCTACTCTGACATGAAAGTTAGTTTCTAAAATAACAGCTTTCTGAGGGGTGGTTAAAGACCAGACTTATTAATGTTCAATTGTGTTCATTTACTTCAGTGCTAACATTGCTCATTATCTTACATACCTTTTTTTTTGAAATAAACAGAATTAACAGCCTCAGTCCTGTATTATTAAGTTTTCCTATTCTACTAGCATTTTATTGTCTCATCCTAAAAGTCTGATGTCCCTTTTTCTTATATATTCTGATTTTAGAATGTAGGTGACCTGAATTGTCCATAGCAATTTAAGTGTCATCCCACCAGGTGAGATATATTGAAGCAAAGTTAGACAGTTAAATATATTACCACCTATGCCAGAAATAGCTCACCTCATATAGTTTAAAAATAGGTTTTATTTCTTCATGCCTGAATCACATTAATGGGTTATTGTCATTCTACTCTTAAGTGCATGAAGAGTGCTGCTCATTTCTAACTGAAAAAAAATTACTTTTTAATTTGGCTAATTTTTTCATATTGAATTTTCACGTAGTTGGTCCATGGCTCTGTTTTAATCATAATATTATATTATGTGCTGAACAAATGGAATCCACTTGTTTTCAAAATAAGGCTGGAAGTGTATGTGAAATTGGACTGATAGGCGGAATGAAAGGGTACATGGTCACCTGTAAGGTGGCAAGAACCTCTGGTTTGTGAGAAAAGCCAACAAGGATTCAGCATTTAACAATAAATAAATAAGAGACAAGGAAATATGTGGCTACCTGTGTTGATTTGTGTGTGTGGGCATGTGTGTAAGTGTATTGGCATCTCTGGTACACTTGCTGGAACTACAAAAAAGAGCAGCAGCAAACAAACTGAGAGAATAATTACTCTTAGTCTGGCATCAGGCAATCCAGGCAGCAGATCATTCTCATTATGATTATTAAGAGACAATGTATTCTTCTTAACTATTTACCTCATCCCATTTTCCTTTGCATGTGTTACCTTTTTACAAAAAGATAATTCTATATAGTTATATTTAGTTACTTAAATATGGTGAGATAAGCCGACCATGATGCAAATATGACACTCTTCAAGATCACAGAAGCTCCCTTGTGATTTGAGCAAGATTTATAAATATTACATCTACTTCATGTAAATGTTAGATATTGCACATGCAAATGCCTCTAGATGTAAACATAGACTTTATATTTGCAGTTGTAGCTTAAAACTGTCACAAACTGTCAAATACTTTTAGACACTAAAGTAATATCTTTGGAAATACACATTGCAAGGCATTAAACAAAGACTTCCAAACATTCTGGCTGATCAGTGTTCTGCTTTTATAAAATCATGAAACTACATGACAATACTCCCAGAACTGACAAACAACAGAACATCTACTCTTCTTTGTGTTGCTAAGGATCAATGTGCCCAAAGTTCACAAAATGACTGAAGCAGTGCTGAATTAATTTTTGTGCTTAAGAGGAAATAAAAATTTCAATTATATAACAACCTGTGTAATGAAAAGTCAATCCAACAACAATTTGACCTCAAATGCAGCCTTCTTGCTTTCTAAAAATCTTAGAGACCATTTTAAATGCATGTCAAAGACCAACACTGGAATGCTTACAGAAAAATCAAAAGACATGAATGATTTATAGATTTGAGAAAATAATGAATTCTATAAAAAGAAAATATAGGAGATACAACTATTTTTTAACATCCTCGAGAAAAAAAACTGTGCTTGTATAAAGCATGCCAAAGGATTGATAGCATACAAGAAGTAAGATTGAATATATAGAACATACTAGATCTTTTTGGTAATGGGAAATTGTGTCTGAAGTTAGGTGATGTTAATGCTTAGCAAATCTAAACAATGAGATATCTGAGTACATTTCTTACTTAATTCACACATAGTATGCCAATCAAGCAAAATGAGAGCTTCTAACAAAATTCAATTTTTTCCTATCAATTCATTTTATGTCCAATAAAAATTAGTTTAAAATAAATATTTTTTAAAATTCAGAAATTAAAATACTTTGAAGTTATATTTGTAAATACAATTATATTTTCTGGGGTCAATTATTTTCCTAGTAAGTCAAATCTAGGTTCTAAAAAAAGTGAAAGCTGTAAAGTTTCAGTCGTGCCTGAAATTTATTGCAATCAAAATATAAAAACCCACAATACCCCCTTAACTCTTTGTTATGTAAATGTCTATAGCAAAAAATATTCTTTACTTTTATGTCACTATGATGTAAAAATAAATGTGTCATTGACATTTGGCGTTATGCCAGACACATGGCACTTTTAAAAGCACTCTTTTTTTTCCAGCAGTTATTTCCACTGTGTCAGCTATGCTAAGGTTGCCCATCAACATCCACTTTAAATCAGTGGACCACTTCAGTAAATATAGATTATTTAGTGGTAAAACCAGATTTACTCTGCCTAGTTGTTGCCAGAATGTTTAGTACAAATCGAGAGTCTGTGGAATAAGTGAGCTCATGAGATGGGGTCTCCATTTTGTTCAGTGAAGGAAACTCATCATTCATTGTGGTTCAACTGCTTAGTGTTACACTGCTGATACCTAAAACCTGAGGAGCAAAATTAAGTTGGGAAAATATTTCAGAGCAACTGTGTGAGACCAGATTGGAACACGAATCTGCTTTTCTCCTATGTAAATAGAATAAATAAAAAGAGTTTGTTTGAATTCTACGGACCAAAGAAATGACTGTATAGAAATGCCTACTTCTCAGTTAACAAAGGAAGATTTTACTTCTGTGACATAGCCCTTGATTTCAGGTCTGCCAAGTATCCGTACGGCTAGAACTTTTTAGCTCATTTCTTCTTAATACTATGTCTCTACTGACCACAGTGACAATGAAGGAAAGAATCAATTTCACCCTGTGTCTCCTTGGTTAAAAAACTGAAGTGAATCACTGAAGTGATTCAGTAATTATTCAGTTTCTGCTTCCTTGGAACATGGTCTACAAATCTGCTTTTATTTTATTTTTTGTCCAGAGAGGTTCATGAGTCTTTCGAATTCTTTCCTAATTTTAAAGAAATACTCAAACACTGGCTATGCAATATTATAACAATAAATATAGATAGCATATGTTATACAATTCCTTACCTCTGTTCCATTACACAGAGCACAAATGTGGGACATAAAAATGGGAAAATTTGTAACTTGTAACTCCACAGTAGAATAAAGCCAACATGCACACCTAACCAGAATGTTTTCAATAAAAATACCCTTTGAGAAATGGCTTAGCAAAGTAGAAATTTGTTTTAAATGAAACCTAAACAAAGAAAGAAGTTGCAAATTGTCAGCTTGCATCTTTTCAAAGTTGCTTGTTTCTCACATTAACAGCAAGACTATTTCATGTTTCCTTTTCCCCCCCACAGTATGTTAAATTCAACACAGTGTAACATACCATAGAAAAATTAGAAACTATACTATTTTTTCTGCATTTCTAATTATTTTGTGTATTCAATTCTTTTTTTTTAAAGTACTAAATGGTTTTAGTCGGTTCTGTTTTCCCATTAACCTTTTTATTTTCTCTTCAAACAATATTTCCTTTTAGCAAATGCATGTATTTAGCTTCAAATTTTATTTTCAGAAATGGGAAACTATTTTGAAAACAGTTTTGGGGGGTACTATTGGCATGCCTTTTACTGGAAAAAAAAAAGTGATAAAATGTCTTTGCTCGTCATGACTAAGACAGAACCTCTCTAAAATTCTAAGAACAGCTCTCCCAAAGAGATACCTTTTACCCTAAAGAGACACCTTCAGTTCTTCCTATAGACTCAGCATTTGTCTTAAACGATGATGAATGAAATCACTCTACATGCGATCCCCTATTGCCTATTGAGCTTAACACAAGGAATATTGTATTTACATCATGAAACATATTATTTTCACTAGTAAAGTTGTTTTAGTATAATGCAAGAATGGTTATGATGAGAGTTCAAATATGTGTAAATTATAACTTTTTGAATTAGCTAACTAGCCATAACACATTAGTCTATCTTCCTCATTTTTTTTAGTGGTTCCATTCTAGAAGCATCTACCTTTATTACATAGGCAGAAAAGAGATGAGCCACTCTTGTGAAAATTCTTGGAATTTATTTTAAAATTTAGCCAGTGTAGTTAAAGCTGATAGACTTCGCACTGAATCCACCATGTTGAAGACATTTGCCAGCAGAGAGAGAGGGATGGAAACCAGAAGCAGTTAGCCAGAAAAACAGAAGGAAGTGTAACTTTCTCATTAGTAACAGCTGGATTTGTAAGCGTGTATCTGTCAAAGCCTTAATGAAACCTAGACTAATAGCCAAAAAGTTCAAAGGCAGAAATCTGCCTTGTTAAATGAAGGGTCAGCCTTATCTCACACAGCAATTTAAGCTAATTAAATACAAACTAGTAGTCCTAGATTCACTTTATAGCTAATGGAAAGAATTGGGTGTATCTGTTTTATGATTAGAGGACTTTCCTTTTGGTTTTTACCTCTTTATTAATTTCTTCTATGTAATACCTTAACTGCTTAAATTTAAAAGTTAACTTTTAAGCCCTGAATTATACAGCATAAACATTAGCCAAAATGATTGAAAAAAAAATCCTATCTAAATCTAAAAGAAAGGTAGTTTTCTCTTCAGTAGGACTTAGCTTCACAAGTTGATTGTGCTTGGAGCTTGAAATTCTAAGCAAAAATGTCTTCTTATATCTTGAGGTCCTTCTAGTAAAATAGGAACTGTATAGTCACTCCAATACATTGAAATAAAATAGCTGAGTCATTTAGTATGGCATGAATCTGTAACTTAAAGAAAGAAATTTCTCCTGAAAAGGTTCTTCGGAGAAGAGTGTAAGTATGAATCTATAGAAATTATCACAATGTTATCTAACTTGCAGTGTTGATCTTGGTGGGATCAGTGAGTAACAACTCTTCAATTTTATTAAACAGAACCAAAACAAACCCCCAAATAACACCACATTCCCTCCAAGCCCCCCCCCAAATTATCTTTATTCCTTTTTTATGAAATATAGTGTTTTCTTAAAGGAACTCCAATCCTAACCTGAGTGTAAAGTGTAAATTTCACAAAACTGGCCCCTGTTTCTCCACTAGACAGAGGCAGACAGTGTGAAACCTTTGGTGGTAGTTATTACAAAGAATCACAGAATCATGGAATTATTTACACTGGAAAAGACCCTTAAGATCATTGGGTCATCAAACTGTATTTGTTTTCTCTTTTTACCACCTGTAATGTTCCATCCTATGAAGTCAGTCATTCTTTTAAAAAAGAAATCTGAAAAATATTTATTGCATTCAACTGCTACACAACCAGGTACTCAGAGCAGAACTTGAGAAAGTTGAAGAGTTTCTGCTATTTCTGTGGCTTTTCCATGGTAGTAAGGGGTTTTCTCGTTTAACCTTTGTATCTGCAACTATTATTCCCTGAAATAAATGTAGGTGATACAAACAGCTGAAATATATCTGAATTATTTGACCATTCCACTATTAATGAAAAGGTAATAGATGTAAATGTTATTCGAAAAAATCCCTATGAAAACTCTCAAAGACATACATCATATTTGAGAAGAAACTGCTTCACCAGATATCTTAATAATTTTTTTTAATATTTATATACAAGATTGGAGTTTATATGTAAGATAGGATGACATAATCTTAATACTAGGATTCTCTTGCCTATAAACTCTGAAAGGTCCAGAAATAGAGCAGTGCTCACCTCTTAGCCTGTTTCCCATTGAATATACATGATAGCAGCCAAATTAGACTGACAGGCTCAGTCAATAGTTTATAGTATTAGACTGATATTTTTTAATAAAGTTATTGTCATTACTGAAATGAAATCCTTCTGGGCACTGAGTTACAAAAATATTTTTTTTAAATTCTCAGACCTTTCAACAAGTATTGCCAACAATTAACAGTGCCTTTTGTGTTTACAGTGTTCATGGTATACAAACAACTTATCAAACTTCTGTTTTGATGTAGGTTATATTTAAGGCCACCAGTAAGAGCTACAGTATCAGCAACTTCATTCTGGCTGAAACATTGCCATTTCTGGCAGGGTTTTACTTCTAAGACTGACCTGTTCACCCCAAACAATACCCGGAGTAATACAGACAAATATGCTTGCTCAGCCCTTGCAAAGCAAGACTAACAATATTCATACTTTGTAGTTGCTAATAATTCTGAAATCTACTTCTAACAATTTAGAAGAACATGTTGCTATTAGCAAAAAAGGAAAAAAAATGCAGGAAAATATGTAAGTGGATATATGCAGGGAAAGTCTCTAACTGGGTCTTGTGGTTTAAGTAAGAGGCAGTTGTTCAACAGTTCATTTTCACATTTTATTTACAAAGTGCTTCACATATTTTCAGGAGAAATATGGTCAAGGTACTCTACAAAGTGTTCGTATTTTACATTAATTCAGGGCTCTGATTGCCCCCCTCCAAGGAACCAAATCCCTAGGTTGTTCCCTCAAGCCCAGGTTGGCAGCCTGAGAACTGTTTCTCTGGTATTTTGTGTACAACTGTTGAAAGCTGAGAAAAAAGAGCATCAGAATGATGCCACTTAAGCCCTGTGGACAGTTAAAAAACCTGACCAAGTATCCCACTGGAAGTAGAGACTGATGAGTCTGCTGTTCTACACAGGAAAATCAGTAGGAGACTCAGTCAGAAGCTAGGAGGCCGTGAGAGACACTGAAGGTGCATAAGTTGAACAGGTAGTGGTACAGCCCTGAGCATAAACAAGAGAGGGATTTTGTTTCTGTCAGAATTGTATTCTTTTGGAGTAGCACAGAGCATCTCTGGTTTTCAGAAGGGGATAACATTTTTTTCTTTCAGCTTCTGCTTCTTCTATTTTTGATTAAAAATAACTCATTTATTTTCAGAAGCAAAAACTGATCCAGGTTTCTTGTGTTATGTTGTGGTTATTTTAAACAAAATGATAGAAAAGGCTGTTATGATGTTCTGTCTGTCCTTTTTCTTACAGCAAGCAATGAAATCGTGTTTTAGTGGTTTGAAGAGTCACAAAACATTTGAATGCCTTTTTTTTCCTGCTCACTGCAATTAAAATCAGAATCTGATTTTTTTTTTTTGCTGTGTTTTATTTACTTAGAATTGCTGTAATTTTTCACTTCAGCCAAGTTTAACCTTAATAAAAATAGAGAGAGAATTTGTTGTCGTTCTTGTTTTTAGCAGGAATAAAACTGTTTCTTTCTCAATTCAGGATTTTTTGTCTTGATCATTTTTTCCAGTGTCTTGTGCTTGAGGTGCTTATACACCCTTTTCCACGCCTACTATTGTGTGCAGATAACTGAATTTGGACATGCAGTGTTAAATCACCCTTCTAGTTGGTTTGAAGTTGATTGAGTTTTAAAGGGATGTATCTTAAAAATAATGACTTCTTCATTTCCCTTGATAGTTACAATAGTTGAATTCACTAGTTAACGATTTTATAATAATATATTATTATATTATATTTTTTTATAATTTGTGAAGCAAGATTAAAAGATTTCAAACCACTTATTCAAAGTGTTTGTAGAAAGCCATTTTTGTCTTTTAAAGCATATCATCTTGTACGTTTTGTGATCAGCTATTCCTAACATCTGATTCAAACTCTATGTTTAAAATTAACAGGAAAAAAGTCAGTAATTCGGGAAAACAGGTTGTGCAACTCAGATCAGGGAACAACTCAATGAGAGTTTTTCTGTATGTGTTTTTTATATCTGCTTTTTGCAGTAGTTGCCACACTTAAGAGAGGACAGAAATTATGTCTCAGCTAATACCTGGTAAGTGAAGAGAAGCACAAACTAGGACTTGGTTCAACAAAATATCTGCTGCTCTTTGCAGAGGTATCTTCTAACATTCTTCTTACTTTATACACACCAGATAACATGGAAATCAAAAAAATATTTACATCACCCCTTCGAAACATTACATGGTTAAACCAAAGCATATCTTTATCATAGTGAGGGCAGAACATATTTGAAAGATTCGGTACCTCTGACACAATAATGGTCCAGAATAGATTTTTTTCTATTCTGCCCCCTTTGTGATACTCACACTTTGCAAGGGTTATAAACACAAGCAGCAGCTCCTTTCTTGGGTGTTTAAATGAGCTGATGGAACAGAAGAATCAGTAACTCTCCTCCAACCTGCTGTTTGCTGATTATTGGTGGGGGGGTTATTTGTTTGTTTGAACTTCACTCTCATTAGTTTCACTTGATGGTACTTGGATCCTGAACTGGGAGGATTTGTATACTTGAATATCTGCATTGAAATGCATTGACATTCACCATTTGAATTTATGTATTCCTTGGAACTAGAGCCAATACAGCCTTTTTTCCTCTGGTTACTGCTACTATTCTACATTTGCGTATGCATACCAATGTGGATATTAAAATAGAGCTGCTAAGTCTTTCCTTATAAGTACCTTTTTTTTTCTTCTAACTGAAAAGGAAATTTAGGAAGTTTACCTCAGCTGCAGAGATCTTCATTACAGATAAATCAGAGATGTACAGAGTGGAACCATCTTTACTGACCAAGTTAACACTCCCTTGAAGAAATTATGAGCTTTGCTATCACCGGTGTCTAAAGACATTCACATGATGGAGTGTCAGCAGTAAAATTGTCATTTATAACTGATATTTTCTAGGTTCTGAATATGTTCAGTCTCTTTTAGTCATAAGATATTACGAAGTGGGTGATTAGGGATAAGTGTATATTTAGATGGTTCAGATACACCCTTGTAACTTCTGGTTTGTTAAGGCCACAGGTTTTCCTGACTGGAATATGTGTTCTTGCATTTTGGGATAATCATGTCGTCTAATGACCAAGAACTTATGATCTTTACAGGTTTTACCCTCACCATTTCACATAAAGCCAGGTTTCCTTGTAAAATAATGTATTTCCCTTTTTTATGCTGATATTTTCACCTGCTTTCATAGTTTTTTTCATTTCCCTGACTTCACACATTATAACATTAAAAGATTTTCCATATTTGCCCTCTGTTCAAGTTGTGATTTTTTAGAATTATTTCAGGTGACAAAACATGTACTGCATACTATGCTTGAGATGGAGCTCTTTCATGCATTTCTACAGTAAAAAATAATCAAAAAGAAGAGAGCAGAAAAAAGTAATCTGGTTTAGTTTGTCACTAAAATATTCTTCTTTTTTTAAGAAATAATTGCTCATTTAATTTTATTATTTCAAGATTCCATGTATTAGTTTTACTGCATGTTTTTAATCAACAGTCAAGAACACTCAGAATTCTCAAGGCATTCTGCAACAAGTCACAGCCAGTTCTTACAACTTGTGTGTACCAGGAAACTAGAGAGAGTTGTGATTGGAGTGCTTCAAAGACTGAAAAATCAGGCCAGTCTCAAACTGTTAAAACAACACTTTACTAGATTGACATTAATTAACATCACACGTTGCCAACAATTAGTTATTGCACATTGTTCATCATTATCACTGCATATTGAAAGCAATCCTCCCTTAACAATCATGTTGCACCAGGTGTGAATATGCAAAATCACAAAGCTAGTGTTGTGCAGTCAGCACTTATGGCTGCAGACTGTGATGTTCTTAGTCACTGAGCTCAATATGTGCCCTGCCTGAGGTCCTCTCCCTGCTTCCACCTCCCCATATCCTAATTCTCCTACCCACCCGTGCTTGGCCACTTCTAGTTTTTTTAAAGCAAAACCAGTCCTTATCCAGCTGTACAGTTCACATGCAAAACCTCAAGAGGTCTTTAGTCCAACCTCCTTCTGAAAGAAGGGTCAGATATGAGTCTGCACCAGAATGTTCTTGTAAACCTTTGAAGACTGATGCAGCATAACATCCCTGGGCAATCTGCACCACTGCTCAACCAAGGGGAAAAACACTTGACCAGCATGGAGTTGTTTAGTTTCCCAGAGCCTCGCCGCTTTCAGCCTCTGCTCACACTGGCGAGACCATAAGAAAATCGCCCAGGGTAATGAGCTGCTTGCTGCCAAGTTCACACAGCCAGTTCCCATATGGTAACAAAAGGCACGGCTGGGCCCTATGTTGTCAAGCACAGATACTACAAGGCCTGTGGCCTGTCACTAGTAGTGATAGTATTAATTTTTTGGGCCACTGGGTTTAGAAAAGCATCTCCAATTATGCAATTGTTGCTAATATTTAGATTTAAAATAAGCTGAATATAAAATCTGCTCATTCTGCTTCATCTTCCGTGGGTAAAACAGGCCTCCATATCTGGCTAGATAAATTTATATTTATTGTTACCCTGAAATGTTTTAATCTATTTAGTTCATTTTCAAAGCAGTTTGAAAACATGAGGCACAGTAAAAGCATCAACACAGAATCCTATGGAATGAAGTCTCTGGTGGCATCCTATTGCAAATAATAATCCTTACTTAATTATAGCTTCATATTAAATTAGTTTCTGCAGACTTCATAAAAAGATATTTTCTGTAAGTCCAAGCATACTGTAGGAACCTGGTGGCAGGTAACTGTATGCTTAACTACTTCAAACCCTCAAATTTGTTATGCTTTAAATAGCTATCTCTGAAAGTGACATTAATGTTATTTCCTATGGCATATAGCTCCACATATCAAATAATTTTACTCATTTCCTATTTATTATTATTCCTATTGATTTTGCATACATTATGGTAGGATTTATTTTTGTAAGGACTTCTTTAGTTTCTTTCTTGTCTTTGGGGTTTTAGTAGAATTTTGAGTTCTGTGTTTCTCCTGGGTCTTCACACCTTCCTCTCTCGTATCTCACTATATCTGCATATTTCTTTTGGTGATTTTTTATATTTCTCTCAGGTTTTTATTTTGTAATCAACTCTGGAAGACGAGAAGAAGTTCATATGCTAACTGCACCAGACATCTATGCTTGTATGTATCTATTAATAAAAGAAACAAAAATCCAGAGTCTCTTTCATCTCTTAGAATGATGTTGGTTTCTAATTGCACTGAAGTATAACACAAGAATACAAGTGAGTTTTTTTCCAAGAAAAGCAGATAGAGACACACACATTTTAAATCTCTGATACTTACCCTTTTATTGTCTTTGTTCTGTGAGTCTATATTGCCATCCATCTTAATATTGTAATTCAGAAAAAGCAGAGGGTAAAGTCAATGATGAAATTCCAAGTGATCATGGAACCTCTTTTTTTTCTCCCAATACCTTTTTATATTTTTTTCCCTAAGATGCTTTTTTTTTAAATATTTATTTATATTTCTTTAATTTTTATTCTTTCATATCGTTCAATTTTATTCTCTAAGGGAATAACAACATATATGACAAAGCAGAAATATCAGTATAATATTTCTGGTATTAGAATAACACATCCAGAACAGCATCTCTGTGGGAGATCAGATGAAATTCACTCTCTTTAGGAAATGTGTTCTTTTTTGGTGAAAAAAACCCCAAACAAATCAATCTTTCTACCACATTGGTTATCCCCTTGTTTCCTGAAATAGACACTGTTAAATGGATTAAGGCTTGAAAAGAAATTCAAGGATGAAGGTATTACATAAACCATAATCACAGTGAGTTACTGTGTATCATTCTGTGTTGGCATATCATAGTTTGTATCAATTCTAGGTTTGCTTTGATGAGATTTCTGAACATTTCTTAAAGTCAGATTGCATTAAAAGGCACAAGTTTTCTTACCATTGTGTTCTAGTTTGAAAATTCAAATTACTATAGTTTATTAGTGTAGCATTTAATAGACTGATAATTATTGGCTGCTGATCTTATATGCTGTTTTCTAGATGTTGTCTTCTTAACAGTTTTCTTCTATTTTTCAGTTATAAATACATTTGCTCGTTCTTTCTGCAAAAATAGATGACTGGAAATAATCATACAAATCATGCAGAGAACTACATAAATTTGGGGTAGACCATACAAAAAAAAATTTGCTTTTTTCCTATGTGGTAATAAGGCAAATGAATATAAAGAAATTTCATAAAACAAAGTTTTAGTTCAGAATACTATTTTAGTTTTGTTGGGAATATGATTAGTGTCTCTATTTCTTTATGTGGCCAACAGACTTTAGACTGTGCATTTATGCTTTTGGAATACTTAGAGCTATACTAACCCTAAGCTAGTAAAGCTCTGCTCTTCTTCATGACAGCAGTTTCCTCCTTTAAGCTAAGACAGGAGTTTCAGGCAATACTTCAGCACCAAATCATTGAAGTTGTACATGGCATAGCAGGTGTCAACTTTATGCCAACTAAGTGAAAGACAAAGTAATCAGATTAGCTGATACCTTACTTAGCATACACAAAACACTGAGTTCAATATTGAGATGCTATTTGCACAGGAAGAGTAAGATCTGATCTCTAGGTGTAACTCTGAAGATACTAAAAACTTCATTTTTTCTCTCTAAGCAGCGCAAAGAAATCTGTCATTTGACTTTGTTTCCTATCAAGGAGTTACTCAAGACCAGATACCTCACAAAAACTCACTACCTCATCATGTTAGACCTAAATGCAAAGTTCAAAATCAAGCTTCAAAATGGGGACAAAAATATCACCTCTTACACTTCTACTTTCACCAACAAACTGCATTGTTTACCCACATTGTGTAGCTTCACCAGCAGATGTAAGTGCACAGCTAAATTATGTTGCAGTAATCATTGTAATAGTATGCTGAGAGGAGGGATCTGTGGATCAAAGCCCAGGGAAAACACAGGTTGTGTTGTCAAGGTGAATTCTCACTATTTGTCTTTTTGGCATTGGGTTCTGAGGTGAAGTGACCCTTCATAATTAAAGGAAAACTGCAGGCATTCACCTTCAAATGCTGCTTCAGTCTATGAATATTAATCTTACCTTAGTACCTGTGCAGATGAGAACAGCACAGTTGTATAAGAGCTTCCATTATTTGGCATTTCCTCTTGGCTTGCTAAGGCACTGACTGAATTATTAGGCAATAGTTATAATAATTAATGTTTAAAAAAACTCTAACTAGTTCTCTCCATTCAGAATCTAGAGAATGTGACTTTACAACCTGAATTTAGACATTTCATTTCCCATATACATTGTAAATCTCAGGCATGTCAGTAATATGCTTAATACACTTAAATCGCTATTTCTCTCAATTGCTTTCTTCTACTGCAAAAAAAATGCCACTCCTGTAATATATTTCTTTATTATTTCTTTGATCAATTATGCTCTCAGCTCTGACTTTGATAAAAAATAGCAGGTGTTGTGGCTTTTACTGCACTGTGGTACTGTCAGACTGGAAAGAGTTTTGTATAAAGCAGTACATTTACCTTTATTTAGTAGCGATGGTACACTACCCTTTAGTGCCCACTGCATTTTTTGTAGTTAGGTGGAAGCATAATGGAAAATTCAGGTGTGTTGTCTTGCATGCAGTGTTTCAGGAGGTAAGAACGGGGTCTTCGTATGAATAACCCAGGAAAATTACTGAAAGACATAGTGGAAAAGATGATCTGAACATATTTAGTGGGAAAGAATGATGTCAGATATTTAAAAGAAAACAAAAACAACCCAACCCAAACAAACGAACCCTGCTCCAAAACAGATTAATAAATAAGACTTTGTACAAGATATATAGACATTTGAGGGTACAGTATCACAGATCTAAAACTGAGAAGTGTGAAGCATTGAATTATGTTTCAGTGGCAAGGTTTTTAGCATAAAGTAAGAAAAATAAAATAAAAGCCAATCATTCTATTGTCTTACTTGTGGGAACGAGGAATCAGAGCAGTATTTTATTTATACTATTTATATTTATTTCCCTTCTGCATTTGTTCTGGTTTGCTTCTCTTCATCTGTCTCAGATACATTTCAGTAAAATAAAATAATGTCTCTGATTTGTGTTCAGGTGCTGTTAGGAATCCCACAGCAGCCTTGGTTTTCTATAGTTTTCAAGATACCCCAAACAGATTGCTCGTGAAACAAAGGACAAGTTATAGCAGATGAATACAAAGAAACTGTGAAGTAATAAGGATGTTCACAATGAAAATAACTCTTAAAAAATTTAATATAAATCTGACAGTGACCAAAATCAGATACCACTGGAGATGTGAAGGAAGCTTTGTAGCAAGTGCAGTGACTTCAGCTGCTCCCCTTAACAACAGAGAATCAGGATCAATCCTTGGTCATGAAACCAAGGACTGTGGGCTGGCTTGCATCCAGGCTGCTTAGTACCAGTTGCATTAGGATGAAAACAGAACATGAATGTTTTGTATCATTTGGGTCCCCTGCGATGCCTCTGAAAGCCTGTTTTCTACCTTTTTTTTTTCACAACAAATGAGATACAATGAAAGGGCTGTGGTGCTCATGACCAAAGTGCATTTTATACCTGATTTTGAAAGGCAAAGATTCAGTGTGGATTTGTAGAAAGGTGGAGCAGAGGGAGCAGAACTCTGGGCAGTCTCACGGTCTTGCTGTCTTTTATGAGTCCTCCTTTGAAATAACTGTCTTTAGAATTAGAGTATTTCCTTGGGAGGACCTAAACCCTCTCTCTTGGGAGAGTAGATTAACTGTTGAACTAGGTGGGCAAAGGAAAGTCCAAACCCTTATTTTGTTTCCTGGCTGGCTGGTTTTTTAGTAACATAGATATACTCATGATGTTTATTTACTTTCCTCCTTATGAAATGTGGTGGGTTGACCTGGGCCAGCTGCCAGACCCACAGGGCAGGGGAAAAATGAGTCAAAAACCCCCCCTGGTCTGACATAAAGACACGGGGATCACTTATCACAGCCGGTCCAATGAAGACTGGCAATCTGTATTCCACTCAAAATTCTCCGTGTGTTCAGAAAGGATACACTTTCCACATAATTTATCAATTAGCATTAAAAAACATTGGTTATGTCCTCAGAAATTCTAGTAGAACATGAGACTGAGCTCAGGCTTTATCTAGTCTTATCTGTGAAGGATGGCTCTAAGGTATGTGGGTCCTCAAACAGTCCACACAAAGCATCCTTTGAATTCCCATTTCTACAGCACCATACCACAACATTTATGTTTATTTGTACTCTTGCCCTGCCAGCAGCAAATATTGTCTTAAGATGCTGCATTTCACCTCATAATGGTATAAGAAAACTTTTAAAGTTCCTTTCTTATGAAGAGAGGAACTTCATGGCTCAAGTAGTTCAAAAGCCAAGGTAAATTCTGTACATTCAGACCAGAAAATTAGAAAGTATTATTAGGTGTTGCAATTTTGATGTATTCTTAGCCTAGGATGAGATTCAGGCCAAACTTGCCTCTCACATCTGAGTACTGAGCTATGTATAAGGAAGACAAACCCTAATGAATTTCTGAAAGATGGCAAGTTCTGCATTATAAGGGAGGCTGTCAGTAGGTCCATTATCATAACATGTGAATTATTACTGCTTGTCCTCTGAGTGTGGCTGAAAAAAGATGGTTTTCAATCTCATACTTTCTAACTGAAAAGGTTAAAAATTGGTGTCTTAAAGAAAATTGCATGTAATTGCAGCTCTGCATATTAAAAAAAGTTGGAATATTGTTCTTTTTAGCATGAGGGATAATTCAAACTTTGTAATTTGATTAAAAATTTAAAAATTTTACTCTTGAAATGGATCTGTTTAAGCTGATAGACCAGAAATATTTAATTAAGTTTGGACAAATATACACATGATTTATACTGCATGTTTCATTCTTTCTAAAGTATATTATTATAACATTGCAATGTTTCATCTTTGCCAGTATTAAGGGCTTATAAAGGTGCATTTTCTGAAGGAGATTTGCAAAAAAAAAAAACCCTCTTTTTATTTCATCATATTGACTTATAAGTAGAAAGCCATTAACTGTAATCAAGACATTTTTTCCTGTATTTACAAATTAATTCAATCAAATTAGCTGTCCAGAATATGTTATTTCCTGACTATTTGGGGGGAGAGAGGTGCTAAAAAAAGCTTTAATTTTCTTTGCTTTTACCTTTTTTTCCCTCAGGTTTTCTTTCTTTATGTGATTGAAAAGGCATTTTTGGTTGTACTTCAAACAACAAATTAAAGAGACTTTCATTCTCAAAAGAATGAAGTTTCATGTGTGTTAGCTAATAGCTTTTGATAGCTTTACAAAATTACTTTGTTCTCTCTCTAGAGTAACTTTCTGTTGTTTTAACACTTTAAAAACTTTTTTATATACTGTCACATCATGTTTATGGTTGCCTTAATACATAAACAACTCTCTGAAATTACTTCCTAGATTATGTTTTCAATAGTAATCCAAGCTAAGGGGTAGGAGCATTTTAAATAATGCTCAGCATGGCCATCTGACCATACTCTGATTCAAACCTGTGTTGGGATATTTTTAGGACACACTGTTGTTATGATGTCCTCTCTCCCTCCACCTGCTTTACGCTAAGCTCCAAAATAGTCTCAGAGGAGAGCCTTCTCTGCAGCTTCTTTTAAGGACACAAGGCAAGCCCTGGTGAGTGTCATGGTTTAGCACAGCTTGGGTTTTAGTTAAGGCAAAAATCCACCAGCTACGGAAGCGATGTTTTTGCAAGGGGCTGCTCTAACTTCCTCCACACCTGACAAACCCAATCAACTGGCTAGGTTGAATATTGACAACACTGTTAAGCCACTTAAGAAGCTTGTCATGCCTCTGTAAACCACACTTAAGTATGAACAAGCCCGGGAAGCTCTCTCTTGCTTCTGGCCTTTGGACAGGTGACTGGGGTGCCCACGTGGCCCTTCAAGGCTGGACTGGGCCCTGGCCCCTTGGTCCGGCGGGGCCTGGCCATGGCTCGCGGCATGGCTTGCCAAGATCTTGGCCACTCCTGCTCCATGCGGGCCGGCGGTGGCTTGGCTCAGCCAGGCCGGCCTGCCCAGTGCGGCCGCTGAAATGAAACTCTACACTGAAATGAGCTCCGGCCGCTGCTTGGCAGAGATATGTGACCACCAGCGAGAGAAAAATTCCAGTTGCAAGGCCTGGGTAAGATTAACTCTTTCAGGGCTTTAAGTTCCCCAGAACAGATGAAGCCTGCAGGCATCAATCCTCTCCAGAGTTAAAGGAAAGGGAAGAGGGAAGGCATTCAGAAAAACACCATAGTGACACCAAAGTCAGTGAAGAAGGAAGAGCTGAAGCCCAGAGAGAGGAGAAAGAGGAGATGCTTCAAACCTAGGAGCTGAAATTCTTTTGTAAAGCTATGGTGATGAACTATGATACATCAGAGAACCCCTTGTAATTTCATGAGAAAATCATGGGAGGGTGGCGCATTCAAACCGCAGCCATGAGCAAAGGTACTTGTGCTGAAACAAGCATATGTTGAAGTCGCTGTGATCTAATGAGAAGCTTGAACAGAGAGAGAGAGTGAGAGAGAGAGTGACGAAGACCCTTGCTCCCAGGGAAGAAGACCTGTGTTCCTAGAGATGAAGATGATCCCAGAGATAGATGCAAAAAACCTTTGCTTTTGAACAGCACATCCTTAAAATAGTACCCCATTAGCTTAGATTGAACCCTCGAAAACAGCTGTGGGGAAAGCTGTAAATTGACGGAAGGGACTTTTCACATGCCAGCAGAGAACCACCCCGGGCAGCTGATTCACTGTGACATTGAAGCCATGAGAGAACTGTTTCTTGTGGAGAAGCCTCCATAGCACACCAAAAAAGAGACTCCTCTCCCTAAGTGAACTGATGAAAGACTAATCCAGAGGTGGTAAACTGACTGAAAAATCCCAAGTTTTGTCTCTTTATGTATCAGTGGAAGAAGAAAGAGGGTGAGGGGAGGANATCAGTGGAAGAAGAAAGAGGGTGAGGGGAGGAGAAGTGTCCTGAAGATTTATTCTGACTCTTATTATTTTTTTTCTTTTAGTTCTGTTAATAAACTTCTTTATATTCTTTAAAGTTTTGTGCCTGCTTTGCTTTCTCCTAATTCTTATCTCACAGAAGGAAAATAACTAAGCAATGTATTGTGAACTTAACCACTACAATGAGTTTATTCACAGCCTGTGTCAGAGTCTGATGCTTTCTCACTGGGTTCCTTGAGATATTTCACATGTTGAGGGTGAAGTGTTTAATATCAAATTTATTTACTTGAAAATAATTGATGTTGCACATCATGTTATGCATGATGTTACACACTGATTTTGCCAGGTGATGGGGAAAAAATATACTGAAAATGCAATACAAATTAAAGTGACATTTAGCATAATACAGCAGGTGCAATGCACAGTTCAATCACAACGCCAGTGTGATTCCCATTACTGGTCTCTATAAAGTGCTCACCCTCATTATGTTCTTGTCCCCAGTCACTAGGAAAGAATACCTGGATTGCAGCCAGCTCAAAGCTGTTGGTGTCTTTGAAATACTTTTCTAGTTGTCTAGTTTTTGTACTCTGTTGGAGTGATCCATATATTTACTCCTCCTATTCTAAATCTGACTGACTCAGGGAAACATTTACACCACCAGTTGATCCTCTCAGCTGCTGACAGTGGTTTATCTATAACAGAAGTGACCCTCTGGTCCCCTTTGTGTTGAGATTTAAGTCAGCTTCTTTGCATTGCTATTTAAGATGAACAGGCATATCACCACCCTTGCCCCTATGAACCTTCCTCCTCTGTGGGGTTTTAATGAATGACATTCCAACCCAAGAGGTTTAGTCAGTAACAACCTGCTATTGATGTGGAAAATTCTCCTGCCTTTTTCTTGTTCTCTTTACCTTCACTAGGACTCTTTTTTCCCTATCCTTGCTGTGTTTCTATATTTGGCTATATAGTTATTTTGTAATACAGTAACATATTTTTCATAAGTATATGAAGATTTAAAATCACCAGATAGCTCAGGAAAGGACCTCATTATGCTTTTCTACACCATTAGTTTTGGAGAAAAAGTTAATTTTTTTCTTGACTCACAACATTTTTGAGGATTATAGTGAACTGTCGATTTCCTGACTACAAACCAATATGGAATTTATGAATATTTTAATGCTGAACAAGCAAAAATCTATAATGGTATAATGATGTGTACCTGAAGTATGATTTTTACTTGTCATTTTGTAGCACTGTATACATTCTAATTACCATAATTGTTCAATTTCTGCATTTGACTAATAACCTAAAATTTAGGTAAATAATTCATATTTAAATTCAATATTAATTTTAAATTAAATATAATTTGCCTAACTTAAAATAAAAATACCTAGGTTAAATTCTGTTGTTTTAATTCCAAACTATGTTTTATTTAAATCAGGGGACTTTTCTAGAGCCCTGAGGCACACATTTATGTTTGGGACTAGATGATCTCCAGAGGCGCTTTCCAAGCCTAACCATTCTACAATTATATTATTTTGTTATAAAAAATACTTTTCCAATGATTCTTAATTATTTTTATGTTTGCTACTTCATTTTTCAGTATCTGAACTGAAAATACTATTCAAAGATAATTCATGATTATTCCATTTAATTGGAATTACATGGTATGGGAGGCATAGACCATCATCATCAGTTGACTGTGAAAGTACATCCTGTACTATGTAAAGCAGTAAAACTCACATCTGTTAGATAGGCTCGTTCTTATACTCAATCAAACTGAAAAACAATTTATACAATGATGGGGTGGGGGATTGTTTGTTTGTTTGTTTCTCTCAATCACTATAATTGAGATCATGACCAGTATAGTAGATCATGTCTCCCTGAGAAAGTCAAAGAAAAAAGAAATGAGACCAGAGGTATGCACTTTTAGGACAGGAATTTTTTCTGAATTTTCCTTCCCTTCATTCCTGCTAAAATGACATTTAAACATTAATATATTCAGTGCTTAAAAGGTAAAATCCCTCTTTTGTATCGTCAATAGACCTCTCATGGATGTTACTGTTTCTTCTGTTTGAATGAAAATCAGATTGCTATATGCAATCTAACTTTCCTCAGTCCCATTTTCTTAATAGCCTATGTTCAATCAGTTTATGTGATTATTTATTCATAGGGTCCTAAGGTAAAGAGTCATCATCTAATGAATTCTTCAGCTCTTCTTTTTGCATAGCAATTAAAGGAGATGAGGTTTTTCATTTAAAATGTATGGAATATGTAATGTTCAGTGACAGAAATCAACTGAAACTCTAACTGAGATTTTTTTGAAAACACTGCTCTTGAATTCCTCTTATTTAGTCATTGTGTTTCATATATTCTATTCACATATATTTCAGTTGATGTAAATCCAGGTTTTATCTAGATAGACTAAAATATTTCTTCATTTGAAAGGGTCAGCACTTACTGCATCTCAGCTCCTGTATTTTCCTGACTTGGAATTTTATTTAATATGTCCTACTTTATGTCTCCATTGTCATTTACAGCTGGAGAGAGCATTTATGTATGAAAGAATATTCAAAATAGAAGTAGTTCCTCAATAATTTGTCATTCTCAGCATTTCTTGTGGTTTTATATATATGAAAAATTCAAAGAAGCATTAATTAATCTTGTACAGTTAATGAAGACATTTGAATCTAAAACCAAAAGGCTTTTCTTAATTGGTTACCAAAAATTAATGGCACTTTTTAGTCTTTAAGCCACAGATAAAATGGGGAAAACTTCAAATATATTGTGGAAAATACAAATGCATGGAAATAATGACAATGCCCTGTCATATAACCAGAAGGTTTGTGCTTTAGAGGTAAAGCTGATCTGAAATCTCTTCCTAGCCCAGTGCTCATTCTGTTGACCAAATTAGGGTGCTCTAGGGCTTTTCGAGGTTTAGAAAGTCAAGGAAAGGCAATATAAGGCAAAATATTTCTAGAAGTATTTTTATTAACTTTTAAGTTATTTTCTTTCACATACAGGAGCTTATTTAATCTTTGGTGGTTAATTTTTTTTTAAATTCCACATCAAAATTTGTAATGCTTCCAGCCCAAACTATTCTATGATTCTATAATTCTATGATTAAAATATTATTGTACAAGAAGCCTTTTCTGTCATTCACCTATGCTGTTCTTGCCTTCCTCCTTCTTTTACATTTGAAAAACTTCTTGTAGACTGTACAGTGAACCAAGTTTTGTCTTGAGCATGAAAGAGTAATTTATTCTCTTTTTTTGTTTATTTTGCATCTATTTTCTGCTCTGGTTCAGCATGTAGTCTTGTAAGCACTTATGTTGGTCTAATGGTGTAAGAAGCAGAATGATAAAACTCAGTCACTGGAATGAGAAGAGGGCTGGGAACTTTGTTGTTTCTGGTTTACATGTATGCTGAACTCCAGTTTAGAGTACTGAAAGCAATACAATTTTATTGCCACAGCATCTCAGTAGCATTTCCCAGACGCAAAGCGTATTAATAGTGGTTCCCTGCCTGTGTACACTTCTTCCAAATTCAAGTACCCTTTATAGCGTTGGTCTTGACCACAGAAACGTAGAATGTAATACTTGGTAACCATCTTATGCAACCTTTTCACTTAATTTATCACACCCATATTTGAAAGCTGTCAGGTTTCTTCTACTTTCTTCCTTCTGGAAATTATTCTTTTAGGCTTATCAACTTTTTTTCAACATCTTTTAAAAAATGTATTTATGGTGAAATTGTACTCATTTGTTCTTGTATCAGTACTATTCGGTAGTTTTGAGTACTCATCTTGACATTTGAGTACTTTATCTGTGACATCCCCTTTGTTACGCATTTGTAGAAACATTTGGTCTCAATTGTCCTTGTTCTTGTTCTTGTTCTTCTTGTTCTTCTTGTTCTTGTTCTTGTTCTTGTTCTTCTTCTTCTTCTTCTCCTTCTACTTCTTCTTCTTCTTCTTTTCTTCTTCTTCTTCTTCTTTTTCTTCTTCTTCATTTTTTGAAGTAGAATAAACTGCAGGGTATCCTGAAGGAGATCAGGTTTTCTATGATACTCCTTATTCTTTACATCAGTTTGAACTCATCTTCCTTGAATGAGGATCACCAAAATGATACACAGGACTTCAGTTTGAACAGATTCTCATACAATGGCAGATCTGTTCCTGCTGGACATAACCCTCCTGATGCATTCTGACATTGTAACTCCCAGTTTTGTGCCATCTATGAAACTTCCTACCTCATTTTGATTCTGATGTTGAAGAAAGATTATTCTTAGAATAATTTGTTTAGTCAGATTGACAGAAATTTCCTCGAGATTCATTGTTCCTCTTTTCAGAGACATTTACTGTTGTCTTTTCTTTAGTTTGGTCTTGGACATCATGTCTTTCACCACTTTAAAGATGTATTCTGTTAATCTATAACTGTTTAAAGAAAAGAAAGAAATACAGATCAACCAACCAAACTATTTCTAAACTGTCACTTTTGACTAGTAATTATATCTATACATATGGAAGATATAATTAATTAAATCTATACATTTGTGTTTCTTGAAAGGCAGATTTAGCTAACAAGATGTAATTTCACTCATGTTAATGCAATTGCCAATTATAATCTGATTTAAGAAAAACACAGCTGTCTGTGTTCTTTTTTTTGTGTGTCTAAAAGGAGCTATTGCCAACATTCTGACCACGTTTGCAGGACATGAACTTGCTTAGTCTTGAGCAGGCAGAATATAATAACTGATTGTGTTATGCCCGCTGAGTGCCTTGTTTTTCCTAAATTGAATGGCATGTATATCATACAAAATTGTTCAGAGTCAAGGGGGAGTTGCAGCTGGGAAAGGCTCTGACATAAACATGGAAGATTACAGTTATTTTACACCGACAAAGGCAAATGCAGATCTCAGTGGATAAAATTTCTGTCTTCAATTTGCAAACAAAATAAGTGAGCCTAATAAGATGTTGGCTATTTCAGCTGTGAAATAGAGCCAGTAAGGGTATTTTTTATTTTATGGACCAGATAACTCTTGAGGTTTTAGATTCTTATGAATAACAAATTTTTTGTTTGTTTTATCAAAAAAGCAGTAGTTCTACAAGACACGGTAATGAAGCCATAGTTACCTTCTATTTCTGGAAGGGACACAGAGATGTGGCACTATTTTACTAAAAGCTTGTGCCAACATGCTGCTTCCTTTGTCCCATATTGCCATTTTATTATTCTCCATAGGGAGCCTTCAGCCCTCATGGTACACTGGCAGCAGGACATCCGTTTATTAATGCAGTGCTGCTCAGTCCATGTCTTCAAGCACAGGCCAAGTAAAAGCTCTCTGTCATGTTGTGCAACTGGCTGTTGTATTTATACCTCCAAAAAAGTGTCAGAGGAAGAGAAAATGAGCATAAGAGTAACAAAAAGCAATGAGAATAATCAAAGAGATGAAAATCATGATTACTGAAAAAGGGATTAAGAAATTAGATTGCCCACTCTAAGAAAGAACCAAACAAGAAAACAACATCCAGTGATGAGTATAGTGTGTTCACCAAGTTCCTCAGATATTTCTGAATAGAGTGTATTAGACTAATATAGATGAAGGCTTGAGGATTAAGGAATAAGAACTGCAGCACCTATGCCCCACTTCCTGACCTCCTATGAGGCAAGTCCTACCATCTAAATTAGGTGCAAAAATAGAATGTGCAATCGATGAAAAGAATCAAGGATCTCTGAAAAAGGTAGAAGGCATCAGCACTAAAGCTCTCATTATGGGGAGAACTACTTCTATCACCATATGTTTCTAGAAAAACTGGAACTACCTATTGTTACCTTGCTAGTAGATGCACTGAACATTATGAGATTATTTGTAGTAGTCAACGCAGGATTAAAGGATCAGCCTTTTAAGAGACACAAGTAGGGTACCTTTGTCACAAGACCATGAAACTCCAAAACATGTTCAGAAGCCTTACTAAGGATGTGTAGATGCTTAGGATACCCTACAGGTCTTTCTGGAAATCTTAGCCTTCTGAATCCTTTTAAAGTACAAATTTTGGAATATACACAAACAATTTAGCCCAGGTTCATCCCTAACAAAACTAGTGAGGTGAAGTGTACTTACAAATTACTTTGATTTTTGGTTTGGGTTTTTTTTTTTCAGTTTACTACATAATTTTGGGATTTGTATTTTAGTTTTCTTTTGGTTTTTGGTTTTTTTTCTATTTAAAGATTATGCAGTAACAGATTGCTATCTAAATGAATAGGTACTTCTGCCTGGACTTTTAGTTTAGTTTTGTTTGTTTTATTTTTCTGCTCTGCATAAATCTCACCCTAAGTTCTTATCATGATAGTGATGTTGGTGAAAAAAATCAGTACTTTTGATTATCTGTCTGAGACAGAAGTTTGCTTGTCTATTACAACAATAATATTTTTACTTTAAGGGATTAGAAATATACTGAAACAAAGGAGATTTATTTTCTCCTTTTTCTTTGTATTCTGAAGTATTATGTATAAGCATACACTAATCATTGCTAGAGATGAACGGTTGATCATTTACGTTTGGATTGAAAAGGAATTCTTCTCACTATTGCAAAGACAGACCGTAAGGCCAGCCTATTAATAGCTTTTCAAGGAGCTGTCTCAGTGGCTCAGCAAAGATTTGGAGAAATCATTCTTCTGTAACTAACATAGGGATTATGAAAAGAGCTTTAGCTACATCATTCCAGCAAAATTTCCTGTCATATCAGAAGCTCAGGACCACTACTTGCTGTGTGATATAAAACAGTTATCAGGATGCTCCAACACATGGAGACATTGCTGAATTGCTGGCCAAGGACTAGAAAACACGTCTGAAAACACATACTTCTCTGTCTTACGCCACATGTCCTGCAAGCATTGTTGAATAACTCACACCCCCTCTGAGATGTTGGAGGCCAAAAGTTCTGGTTTAACCCGAGTGTGTTAAGAGTGAGAAATAACAGAAAAATGGATGTGACTTAGATTGTTTGAAAGAAAAGGCAGTAAAAGAACACAGAGTAAAGAAGTAAAATGGAAGTTGAAAAATGTCCATGGGGGGGAAAAAAATAAACCTAACAAGAATATAACCAAAATAAACCCAATTATCCAAAGCATATATCCTATTCGAAATTACTGTGCACATTGTCATGTGCTGTTTAAGGTACTTTGACTCAGAAAACATTTTTTCTTAAATCAAGAGCATTGA
This sequence comes from Machaerirhynchus nigripectus, assembly GCA_013397975.1. Lineage (NCBI taxonomy): Eukaryota > Metazoa > Chordata > Aves > Passeriformes > Dicruridae > Machaerirhynchus > Machaerirhynchus nigripectus. Next base: position 195,547 of record VZRQ01008173.1, read on the forward strand.
AGCTTTCCTTCATGCTAATATTTTTGGAATATTATTCACCAGCCGTAGCCAAAAGATATTTCTTATTTGCATCTGGATAGAAGATGAGAACAAGAAAGTTGTTACTTCTGTCTGCTGTGCGTTTTTTTTTTCACCTCAACACTTGATGAGGTTGCATATTGAGACATTTAGAGCTGAAATAAGTGAGTGCATCAGTCTAACAAAAAGAAAGATTGAACTCAGGTCTCTGACAAGCAGGTCTTTTCTTCCTTCTTTTCATGTTTCTCTCAGCTTTACCCTCCAACAAAAATGAATGTCAATTAACAGACATTTATGCATGGAATATAAGGAAAACATTTAAATATTATCTAAATGATACACATACATATATGTAAATATACCCATATATATGTGCATACATATTCACATACACAGATTTCCATGCATGTATCATCCTGTCTCATACAGAAAGATGTAAAAAAACTTATACATATCTGTGACTCCATATTGTTAACAGTTACATGTACACATTAGACAGCATTTACACGTCCATTCTCTTTTCTGTGTATAAATATATAAAAAGTTAATTTTCTCATAATTTTTTGTAGGTAAAACATAAACATATCTATTAATTATAAAATTGTATTAAAAAATATTTTCCAATTTCAAAGTCATTCTAGAAAACTGTCACTGATGAAGGACCAGATTATGAATCCCTTACTGAAAATGGCAACCAAATAGTGAGATGAGTTTATGTTAATAGATTTCATTTTTGCTAATCTTGATTAATTATTCACAATGATCTCACAAGATAACAATGAAATTAATAGATTCAGTTCTTTAGTATCTTACATGTGATTTAATATTTAGTAAGCAGTCTCACTGACACTGGTATGAATGTTCGTATGAGTAACTTGGCTGGGACAAACGTCCTGTGTTAAAAAATACTGCCAAGACTCAGTTGAATGACTACCTGAAATATTCATGTGTTTAACACAGCTAAAATGCCATCCCATTGTGTAACAGTTGCATTTATCTTCCATATTCATTAATTAAAATGAGTACCTATATAACTACCCTAATAATTTTTCCTTCCTGTGATGTACAATATATCCATCTCTAGCACCTAAAAAATAACACTAAAATAACTTTCACAAATGTTTAGAGCAAGCAAACACCTATTACATTTATAAAACTTAACATGTGTGCAGTTTTTCATACCAAGTTAATTTTCAGATTTAGGAAGACACACTCTCTGCAAATGAAGACACAGTGCCCTGTGAGCTGAAGGTGAGCTAAAATGCTATGCTCAAAAAGTGCAACAGAAATTTCAGAAGTAGCTCTGAAAGGTGGTATACGGCACTTCTTGCTGAAATATGAACAAAACATTATAATGACAGAGGGCAGTGAAGATGAGTGACACATATATTTATTAGAATCACAAAGCTATTAGATAAAAATTATTAACTTCAGTAAAACCAGAAAGGCAGTATAACCCTGTAGTGACTATGGTGCTAACAGGGATTCAAGTCCATGACCAAGTAACTATACACTCATGTAGAGAAAGAGATTTTAAAGTCTAGTCAACTTTACCTTTGACTTAACATAAATCTAAACTTTCAGTACATTTATACATTATCTTTGAAATATATTTTGCAATGAATGGCTGTCCTAGGTTACAATACAGA
>VZRQ01008174.1:0-87369 GCA_013397975.1 Machaerirhynchus nigripectus
GGCAGAGGGCGACCGGCCCCCGCCGATCCCGCGGCACCGCGGCGCCCGAACCGCCGCCGGATCCCAGCTCCGACAGCACGGACAAGCGTATGTATGTTCTAGTAATAGCAAAACACTTCGAGTTAGAGGTTCTTTGTTGTTCTTGGTTTGGTTTTGTTGTTTTTGTTTTTTTTTTCAACCATAGGTACCAAACTCCCCCCGGGTAATCAATTTCCTGAAATTCTTCAAGGTTTCATAAGCCGTAACAATGAGAATCATAACCAGCATGGATTTTAATTTCCTTATTGTGTTATTTAAGCAATGAGACACGACAAGGTTTGTGTTATGCTGGGATGTCGCCGTGCCTCAGGTGAATTGTCTTAGGCAGGAGGCCGAAAATCGAAAGCTGAAACCACCTGGAAAGAGAGTCTGTCCCGGGATGCTGCATAGTTTTTGGCATCATCCAGGGGGCCTGTATGAGTAGGATCAAGACAAACAAAAAGGAAAAAAAAGAAAATTAAGGAAGAAACACAAAAAATATAAATAATTTCTGTCTTTTCATTGCGCCATAAGCCATAAAAGAGCATCTCTTATTTAATCTTCATTTAATTTTTCCCCCTACTGGCTTAAAAGTGAAAAATAAGCAATATAAATTAATTAAAATTAATTAATTCTCTAATATCCTAATTTCATTATTTTTTTAATATCCTACAGTATCATAAAACCTCTCCAGATTTCTAAACTAAACATATGTAAAACAGAATTTAAATTGTTTAAATCCTTCAACTTCATATGGCTAAAATTCTGGAGTTTTGTTTCTGGTTTTCACTGATTTTCAGAAATGCAAGTCTTCTCTTGTCCTTCCTACAGAATATTTTATTTGGAAAACGTATGTTGTCTTATGTTTCTTCTATGAGCTATTTTATTATATTTTATATTGTCTGTTTTCTATCTCTTCTCACCTGATGGTTAACAGTGTGTATCCCATATTTGTCTCTGAAACATTCCTCCTGCTTAAATAGCTGCAGCAATAGTAAAATCAGTTAAACCTCCTGGAAGAGAAACCAAAGGAGTTGCTCCTCTTTGAATCAGCAGAGGTGTGAGGAGTTTCCCTGTGCTGGGAGCACACTCTAGGGGAGGAATACTCTTTTTAGACAGAATTCACTTTTAAAGCCCACCTTTGAAGATGGCAGCACGCTGCACAAGTTATACAAGGTATTGTTACATGAGGGCCAGAGAAACCTCGACTCTTTGCAAAATAAACCAGTCGAATCACGAGTCTTTTGCAAAGATGTGCCCCAATCTCCACCTCTCAGACTCAAGCCATAACAGATGCAACTCACACAAAGTTACACCTGTGTGGAAGTGTTTGCAAAATAAGGAGCTTGACTTCTGAATTTTTTTTCAACTATTAGTTTTAAGCTTAAGTGCTTTAGGAAAGGAGAGACAGAAGTTAGGAGTCTGGCACCTAGTAGTCAAATGCTCACTGGTCTCTCTGAGTTGGATGTGTAAAAACCCCAGAATGAAGCTCTGCTAGAAAAAACCAGAAGCAAAGTATGGAGGAAAAGAGGCAGATGGGAGCCCTAGAGGAAAAGGAGCCCTAGAGAGAGAGAAAGGAGGGCAAAGAAGTGTAAAGGGAGAGCAACATACATAGGGAGAAGAGAGAAATGGGGAGAAGAGAGAAAGAGGAGAAAGAAGTGGAAGGCAAAACCAACTTGACAGTATGATTTACCAGATACAACGCTAAGGATGTCATTAAATATATAACTATGTTGTGGGGTTTCTTCCTAGAAGAGAAGGTTTGGAAAAAGTCAGAAAGAAGAAGCTTTGTCTTGAAGAAAGAAAAAAGTTTCATTATATATCACCTATTCAATGAAATATCATTAAAAACGAAAGTCACTGCAAAAGCAAGAAGCCACAGTGATATCTAGCAATTTAAAGGCACCCAAAATCAAAGGTTGGTCTAGTTGATGGGCATTACCTTGATGTTTCAATGAAAACACACTGATCATCCACATAATGAAGTGGAGCAGAAAAAGCAAGCAACTTGGTTTTATAGGGCTGCATCAAGATAAGATCCTTGTCCTTTACAACAGCTGGAGCTCTTAGTGCCAGTTGACATCAACTTATGAGTGTGTTCAGCTGCTATTTGTGGAAAAATCCAAGAACCCTTAATTCTAGGTAACTTTTCTCACCATGCAGGAATAAGGAATTGCTTCCATTTTGTTGGAGTCAAAATAACATGGAGAACTGTATTGAAGGCCATCTTGACAGCTATTTATGTTAGTCAAAGTACACTACGTACTCTTAATTATAGCTGTGCCATTCTTACTGCCATGGATAAAGTTGTGTCAGCACTTTCAGTAAAAACCCCTATTTTTACGGGTTTATCACTCAGCTGTTAAATTTCGCTTTAGGCTGAAACTTGGCATGCAATGCCTCAGCCTGCAAGCACTTTTTAAATTTTTTTTTTTTTTTAATACAAAAAAACCCCCAAAAACTTTTGGTCACTTTTTATTTTATAGGAAAGTAGATTTTAACATTCAGTCATTTTTAACTCAGAAAAAGTTTCATTATTTGAATTTTACAGGCTTTTGCATTATATGTCATGCTGCATTTTTAAAAATAGCACTTCTTTTATTCATGTTGGCAAATTGGCTACTGTCCATAAGCAGTAACTATTTTTAATCATGTTTTTAAGCATATATCCATATTTATATGGTTATGATCCATGCTCTGGACTCTGTAAGGAATAGTAAATGACAGGCCATGTAGGCTGGAGCACAGAGAAAGAACCACAACAGCTGTTAGTTTGCAAAACCCACACAAATTGGAGTGTAGTCTTCAGCTCATTAGCATAATTAATTTTTAATAATGACAGCATTAATTTTTTTTCCTGAGTGTAGGGCCTTCTCCCACCAGTCCCTACTTAGACAGAGCTCACTTTTGTAGCATCAGTGGAAAAGGGCTCACATCCTTCACTAGTGATTTGTGAACAAAACTGTGGTCTCTCCCTGAATAGGGGGTTATGCCCTGGCACCTACACAATTGATCCATAGGGAACAGAGGTTCTGGCAAGTCTGGGATCCCTCCCTGGGTCCTGCTTGTTTTACCACATATATGAAAAGGGACATACTTATGGTATCTCAAAATGGCCCACAGAGGGAGATCCTATAATTCTATGTTTCTATGACTCTTCCAGTCTCAACCCACTAAATGAATTATAAATTGTATCTTTTGACAAGATTTTCTTCTGCTTTAAAAACACCATAAATGGCCAAGGAAATAAGAATCTAAATAAATTATATCATTATATGGCTTACCTTATAAGTGTTTTCTCTTTGTACTTTTAAAACAATTATATAAAATATTTCTGATCTGTCATAAAAGCTGAAGTGTCTAACCTGTATACTACAGATTATTTGCTAGCTATTTATGTCACTTTCACTCAAGTCCATTGATAAAATTAAGCTCTGGATGTCATTCTAGGCAACAGTCAAGATGTGTCTTTAGGAAACAGCATATGTCAATGCAGAATTTAGCCAGCTCTGCTAAGTAAAAATGAATAAACTTTTAAAAACACCTGATCTAAGTTCATGTCTGGTCAACAGCAGTGATTCCATTCATGTCCTCCCTGTGCTTCTCTTATTTTAATTTGGCTGAATGGTTATTCCTCTCTTTCAAGAAACGCAGTGGAAAATAAATGAAACGAAGACCCACTAAATAGCAATATGTGTACAGACTTGTAAACATGATCAGCTTGATCTTTAAGTGTCTATCAAGTCAGAGCTCATGCAGACTTCAGAGGGTTTGTAGCTCTATGGCTGCCTGAGAAATCTGGTCCTTTGATTGAGCACCGAACCACAGCAATCCTTTCCCACTGGAAACTAATACATCTCCATTCTGACTGACCGCTTTTGCTCTTACTCATCACAGCAGTAGGACTTAACCTGTGCAATTTGTGGCTTGCAGGTTTGACATTGCTTTAAAAAGTATTTCAAACTTATCCTTTTAAATTCCAGCAAAGCCATTACGGTGCATGCCCACACCATTCGAAGAGGACGACGTAACCATCTTGACAAGGGACATTCCCATTTCCCTGTTTTTTTCACAAGCTCACAAATATAGATCTGCAGGAATCCAGGAGAGCACAAACATTTCTTCACTTTAACCTGGCTGTAATCCACACTAGAGAAGGACATATCAGTAAACTCATGAGACTCCCTTGTACTGGCAGCCTAAATGAGAACCAGTGAGGTGACAAGAACAGGTGACAGGTTAAATCAGCCCTAGCACCCACAGGCCGTGCACTGGCTCACAGCATTAAACTCCTCTTCTAAATAACATTACCACTGCCACCAAAAGGAAAAGCAAAATGGAGCCAGGTTTTATTACCAAGAAGGCGCTCTCCCTCTCGCTGCAGACAGGAAGGGGAGGGGTCTGGTTATTGTTGCAGATTTTTCCCCCCTCTTTCTCCAGGTCTTTAATCCCAGACTTGGCTTGTTGCGCTTCAAATTGAAATATCCTGAACAGATGTAAAAACACATGTGAGCCACTGCTCACAAGCTGTGCAAAGCTTTGTTTCATCTGCTGATGATGTGAGCCTAAAGGAGATCTTTTTAAAATTTCATCACTATTCAAAAGGATAATTAATACGTACCCCCAGGCTTTGATTATGCTATACCCAGTGTGTACTGCTGGTACAAAAATAATGAGGCTCTCATCAGGCCGAATGAATACTTGCAGCAAACATTCAGTTTCCATAAGAAATTTAAGATTCAGCGGCGGTACCATGTAGGTGGCTTAATCTAATTTTAATTTGTAACACAATACAATAGATAAGATCATTTGTTTGTAACCAGCACAGGCATTTTGTTTACATGAAACCCCAGTCAGCATTCAGCAGATGGTCTTTTTAAAGGCTTAATTGAAGTTTTCTAATCTAACCTTTTTTTCCTCCATTACAAAGGGAAAAATAAGAGAAAAAAAATAAAAAGAGAAAAAGAAAAGAAGGGAACTAAGGCAACTACAAGGAAGCAGAAAAATAGCTGTAAAGCCCTTTTGCAGGGGAAACACAGAAGAACATTTCTGCCTGCTGTCAGATGCGGGTTCAGTCAGAGCCGGGAAGATGCTGAGGTCAGAGTTTTCAAGCTCCTCCAGAGGTGTGTGGATAGGGCCCTTTGCCCCCACCCTTGTTGCTAGCGTGAAGGTTGGCAACAAATCACTGCCCTTGCCAGAGCTGCCGTTCTGCCTCTGCCAGGCTCCTGCTATCAGCTACCTGAGCTTTTCCACAGGTCAGGCGTCTCCTTCTCACGCCTGCCTTCTCAGAGGCTCATTATTAGATTATAATTTCTGTGTACTTTCAGCGTTCAGCTGTTCTGGTTGCAGTCTCCTTTTGGCCTGTCCCTGCTGCCCTCAGTGTTACCACACTGACCGCAATAAACACTTTTCTCTTCACTGGCTCCAGGCTGCCTCTGGCAGCCTTCCAGTGATGTATGCTGGAATACAACCTTTCCCAAACATTTAAATCTTCCTCACATAGTGTATATTCGAAGAGTTTGCCTCATTGGGATTTCTAACAACAAAATCAAGTGAGGCCTTTATTTTCCTTTTCATGGACCATAGGGAGCACACAGAGGGCAGATTTCAGGCTCTGGGTCCTTTGGGAGTGACGTGCTACCAGAGTGCTGGTGCGGAGGAGCCCCTGTGCTCCCTTGGCTTTATTGGTGCCATGGCCTTGCTGGCATTGCAGTGAGCTCAGCAGGGCTGGCACTGCAGACAGTGTAATTCCCTGTCTCTGTTGATCTGATCTCACTACCACCACCTCTGCAATAAGGATGCTATTAATGCTCCCATGGCCCAGTTCCAGAGCTTTACTTGCTGAGTTATGGAAGAGGTAAGAAACGTACACCACATAATAAAGAGAAATGAGTTTTACTCATAGTAAATGACTTGAGAACAGTGGTGTGGACTTTTTATTAAACAGAGAACTATTCACCACTGAGGAATAAACAGGCGCTGTGTGCTTATAACACCATCATAAAAACTGCTGTAGGTTGGATTGCTACCTGGTGGTTCACAACCATAAGGGCAGAAATTGAAGAAGAGGGCAATCAAAATAGAAATCAACTAAAACTAGTAATTCCACTGGCCTAGCTTTCCTTAGTCACAACCAATGCCTACACTGCCATCCATGGAGAGATACACATCCAAATGAATCTTTGTGCCCTAAACCAAAAGGAGACAAGCCATCTTACAACTCAAGAGCCGTAACACTACATAACAACAGTGAAGGGGCCAAGCTAATAACACTACACTTTACAGGGATATAATGACCATCAGTGTAAATGGAGGACTGTTCGTTAAATTATTTATATGCTTAAAGAAAACAAATATCATTGTTAGAATAAAAATATCCTCCAAGGAGCCCACAAGCCAGCTGGGCTTATAAGGTCAGATTCAGCACTTCACTCATGCGACTATGTGTTTCTTGGCAACAGGGGACAGTTTAAGTCCTGCTGACTCAAAATCCACTACATGGAGGGGACACTAACAGATGTGCCCACACAACATTTGGAAAAATCATAAGTTCTCACAGAAAAAAAACCCTCATGAGCTATTGATCTATATTTTAAATCAATGTTGTTCTAAGTCCATATTTTTTTCCTGAGGAAACATTACCATTTTTGAGGTCAATTTGACTGGATATTCAGGAAAACGCCACAAATGTTATAAGTGTTCACACCATGAGGTTGACACCATAATTGATTGCTTACTGGGGCTGCACCATGGAATCCCCTCACCCTTAGTGAAACAGTCCTGGTTTACAGCCAATTTGATTTGTCTGTGCTTCACTATGGCCATAGGAGGCTCTTCTCCAAACAACACCTGTTCTTCTCCAAACAACACTTGAAGAGATGGAAAATACCTTGTTAGCTGTCAGCCATATCTGAGTTGACTTTATATCCTCTTTTTAGGCAGCCCTTAGGAATTAAGATGGTGATACACTCTCCAGCACATCTCATTCCAGGAGAGTGCAGTGACAAACATGAGCAGCGAGAGGATGTCGTGGGTTATAGGTGCAGCAGAAGGTTGAAGAGATTTCCAATTACATAAATGGAGGCCTATGTACAGAGGATGATTTAGACACTGGAAGAAAATTAATACAAGTTTAGGACTAGGAATTCTCCCAAGGAGAACATAAACTAGAAAACATTTCTTGAACTGCTCTTCTGAAATGAAACACAGCAAAATCCATTAACCACAAAATATATAAAATTTTTTCCTAACACTGCTATTTTGGTATGCTGTGAGAACATTCAAATAGAGACCTTGATGTAAGATGTTCTATTCAAGAACAAAGAAAACATAAGGCTTGATTTTGTTTATTTCACCCTATTTCATCAATTTAACCTTCAAAGACCCTTGGCTGTGCAATACTTTGATACTATAAGGTTCACTTTAAACCTAAGGTTTTCAAGGTAGTGTGCAGGGATTTATCCTCATCCTAAGTGAGTTACATAATTCAAACTCTGTGTAAGTTATTTGAAAGCACAGGTTCCTGTAATTCTACAGGAATGTGGAAAATAAAGGTATGGAATGCAGGTATTTATTGACTGAAAAATGTACATCAGGGATAACCAGTGCCACACTGCTTTCCATTAGCAGGAGCATGAGAGACACAGAAGTGGGCTTCTACATTTTTTTTACATAATATAGCCCTCAAAATACAGCTCCTTCTGAAGAAGTAGTGTCAAGCCTGCCTGCTGGGAATAAAGAGTCCCAACAGAACTAGGAGAGCAGGTGAGATGCTATTACCTTTTCCAAACCAGCCATCAAAATGGAGCACTGTCCCAAAATATTTCCATGGCAACACTCTGACATAACTTTGGGGAGCATGGTTTGTTCTCTGTCTTGTCATGGGTCTCAAACCTACAATGTAAGACAAATTACCCGCAACTGGTGTCACTACTCTTGCATCTCTGGGTAGGCAATACCCCTCCAGAACAGCTGGAAGCCCACACATCCTTTGAAGATACTTATTTAAGGTCCATGTTCTGTGAAAATATCAGGCCTACAGATTAAATATGTCTGACACATCAAAGAGGCATGTCACCCTAGTTGTTTTATACCAACCATTGGATACATGATCAGAAGAACTCAGCTTGTAGTGTTTCTTGTAGTATAAAGAACAAGCCTTTCATAATCCAGATCCTTTGTGAAGTAGTATATCTGCTCTCTAAGAAGGAGCAGTTCGTAACCAGTTGGAAAATACTTAAGAAAGTATGTCAGACGTAAAATTTCTGTTTTCATGGGTTGTGCACATATTGCACATATAAGTCCCTAGACTGAGATTGAAAATCATGTACCTTAGATAATACATACTTCTAGTTAAAGGACATGAGCTCTTTTGGGACTAGTTTAATAAGGGATGTCAGCTTTTTGAAAGTGCAAGATTCATTTAATGTACCTTTCTTGGCTGTGAATCTTAGAAAAGTTGGCATTTTTACAAAGCTGCTTTCCCCCAGTTGAATCTGAATGCAAACCCATTGCCAGGCTGGGTTTCTGTAACTTGACATCTGTTCACATCGATTTGCAGGTAGACTTGCTCTGAAGGGAGAGAGTGTAATGTCCAAACTCTTAGAAAGGAGGAAATGTATTCCCTTGTGATCAAATTGAGATATAATTGTCACATGAGCTAAAGAATCAGCCTGCAGTATCTGAGGAATTCAGATCTATTAAGCCATTGAACCTATCCTGTTCCACTCAAGTCATCCAGCATTTTACATGAACCAGCCCAAATCAGGACATATTACAGGGGAGTTCTTTTTAAGATGGAGGCTTCCACAGGCTAGTTCATTGCAGGATATTTGTCTTCTACCTAGCATATCTAGTAATTAGTTACTCTAACTGCCTAATTCACATCCAAATACCCTGCCACTGAGGACACAACTGATCTGCTATGGAACTGCATGTGATGTATCTATTTGCACCATGCAGTGTGAATTGAATAACCAGGTTTGCATTCAGAATGCAACGGAAACTACAGCCTGATAAGTTTCAGAGCTTCCTGGAAATGGAAAGTCGTGAAAAAGTGCTCCAAAATATCTATGGACAGAATAAAAATGAAAGACATCCACATGGCTCGTAAGTGTGGAATAAGACAGCAGCTGAGTACAGATACTTTACATATGATGATGAAACAGTCCCCCAGATCTTTCTATTAAATATTTGGATGGGCAAGTGAGTTTTATTGTGTACACAAACAAGGCATGGGAAGAGCTGCAAACCAGAACAAAAGAGCTACAAACTTGCTGCATTTCCAGTGTTGTGAGGTTATGCAAGAAAGGACATCCTTCTCGTCTCTGCAGGATCCATACCATCTCTTTTTGCTGAGTGTCAAGGGACTCTCTGCATGAGGTAACTCAGGATGATCACTAATAAGGTTGCAAAGGAGAAAGTTACAATAGCTCTTTTGTGGCTGGTTTGTTGGAATTTTTTTCTGACACTTAACAGCTAAATACCCTTATCTTGTGAGTATTTTCTTGATAGTGAACAAACTGTACTGTTCATATGGTGCACAATATTGTTATTTTTAATTTTCATTGCTTTATACACACAAAAGGATGATGAAATGCAAATTGCAAGAGTTTCTGTTGAGATCTCCATGAGCTAAAACTCATTAGAGCCACCACTGAAAGCCACCCTTGGACCACTTTCTTGCTGCCATATCCTGAAACAGATTTGCTGTTACAGAGAGCCTAACACAAAAAAGATCTGGAAGGACCAGCCTTGGTGAGATCAGAGTCATGAAACAGACTGCTTTTTATTTTCTGGTAATGCACAGGTACATTGAGAGTAAAAGGATTGAGACTGGTTTGGAATGTCCCAAAATACTGATAGTTACTAAATAAGATACATGATAGAGCATGACTCTGAAGCAGTCTTCTAAATATCATACTGTCCACTTAGTCACTGCCCTATGCTTTTCCTTGAACCAGCATCACCAGACTTAAGTAAATGGACTGTCATACAGAAATAAAAACATTTGTATGTCAGTCAGTGGACTTTGAAAGGTCACATAAATAATCAGGAAGCAGTAGGAGAGACTACTGTAAAGGCAGTATCAGAGGCTGATACTCTAACTCACATTTAAGGCATCTACCTGACAAAATGCTGTGTCACAGACTTTGGCAATCGTAGTACCTGGCACTAGGCAGAGATCAGTGAGTATCAGAACATGCCACATACAGCTACCTAGATAAGATTTCAGGGCCCAACTGCCGCTAAATTTTCGGTGCCTAAATGTCTGCAACAGAGGATAGACAGAGGTGACTCCCTCTTGCAAAAACACATGCTTCACTATGGAAGTCAGAAGTTAGTCTTCTGGACCTCTAGCAAGTCTTCTCCAACTCTCTTTGCAGTGCAACTCAGCATTCTAACTTCAGGGCATCAATCATCGGGATTTGCTGACCATAATGAACAAAACACTCAAGCAGAAGTATCTTATCAGGAAAAAAATCCAAAGAGATGTTCGTACTTGAAGGAAAGCATTCAAACTGCCACCTAGTCCTGCTATTTGGTTTCTTTGAGTGAAGGCAGATAAGGATTCAGGCTTGATATTCAGATACCGGTTCTGCAGTTGATCTCATTTGTTTCTTCCAAACAAAAGAACATTCTGCAGTCCTTTCCCTTCTTTACCCCCACACATTGTTCTACTAAGGCAAATGATCAAATCCAAATCCCGGGTTAATGAGTGCCAATCATAGCTTCAGCCCCCGTTTCAGGCTTGGCAACAAGTTCCCCGAGCCTTAGCAAACAATTATCATTCAGCTACTGTAGAAATTGATTCTTGGGTTGACGAGAGCAGTCCTCCCTCGGCTGGTAAGGTCCTGCCATGGGAAGCAATTACTGCAAGATGCCAGCTGACAGACTCATTCCGTGGAAAGTCAGGTTGTCTTGATCCTCAGGCACTCTCTAGGCAAATTGTATCCTTACACTCATCTCAAACCTCTTACGAACTGTTGGCTTCTATCAGGAAAAATGGATTGTTCCCTTTGTTTCTCTGGCATTTGATAGAATAAATCTGGACATCCTGCCTGCACAATAAGGAGATTTAATTTTAAAATTCTCACACCAAAATGCTTCAGNTGTTGCTTGCCTAGGGAGCAGTAATGCAGCGCAGCTAGTAGGACAATTTTTTGTGCATAAAGAGACCCAAATACCCTTAGCAATGACTTGTCTTTACTGATCATAATTTTCTTTTCCCCCTAATTTTCAAATAGTTTGTAGTAACACTTTCACATCACTTTACCTGACATCTTTTTGTTATTAGTTTGGGGATTTTTTCAAAGCTTTGTTATTCCAAGGTGGCAACTGGAAAAAAAAAAAGGAAAGATTTACTGCTTAATTAGCTTTTCTGACAATGTCTGAATAATGATTGAGATTTTGCCAAACACCAGTGAGACAGAGACACATAGCCAGTATCAGCTAACTAAAGAAAGTGGCATTTAAATTCAGCAGAAAACGATTAGTCTTGATATCTATCTTTAGATAATTGAAATATAAGGCTGGCTGAATAAACAAGTAGCAAACCATGCAAACCACTTTAAATACTGTTGGTAAGAAAAAACATTGTTTTTCATAACTTCATAAAATAACTCCTGAATAACATATTTGTTGTTGATTGTGGCACAAGTTCATGGAAGGTTTATCCCTGACTTTAAAAACTGCAAACCCCAATGACATTAAAATATAAAAAAGAAAGATAATAGGAAGACAAAACAAGATATTATGGACTTCTTGACCTCACCTAGATTCTAAATTTTACCCTGAGGTACCTGGAAAAGTGCTGGAAGCAGCAGGGGTGATATGAGCTTATAAGGTGATAAAGACAAATATTACAGTAAATGGGCATTTGCAGTCACAGATACCTGAGAAAAGAGGGAACCCATGATGGCCAATTTAAAACGTGTTTTGATTGAGAACTCCTACATTTGCAAAGAAAGTCTATAATATCTCCAGAGAGTCAAAAAAGTTCACTTGGAGTAATATCAGATAATGCTACTTTTGCTATAGCTATTAATCCATCAGTTCTGCTGAAATTTTCAGGACCTGAGAGGATTAAAAAAAATATATATTTCTGGTGCAAATCTCTGTAACATCAAGCATCCAGTGTGCTCAATAGAGCTAAGCAGGCTTTTAAAAACCAAGAATTGCACTGGGCTCTTTTTCAAATTCTGCTGAAACATTTGTCAGAATTTTGCCTAATTAATTTTCAGTCTTTTTAGAGATTTTATTCCCCTTGAAAAAACCTTTTACAATATATTTTCACCTTTTCTTTTTGTATTAACTGCATTTTGGATTCACTGAGTGCTGAGTGCACCCTTAGAAAGCCTTTTAACCTGGCTGGTAAGTTAAAACTTTCTAAATCTCACATGCCCACAGGGTTTCCCACCTTAATTAATTAATAACCCCCTCCTTGTCCTTTTAACTGGGTCATGAATTAATTTTAAAAGTTAATTATGCAATTCTTTCCTCTCCCTTTACTTATGCCTTTCATCCCTGTGTCCATTGGCTATAAACAATGTAGAAATAGAGCCATATAAGCAGGAGTGGTTGTTGTAAGCTTTGGACTGCTGAAAAATGAGAAAAAAAATCCAAAAACATCTCATCCCTGGTTTTGCCTTCTCCCTTTTTTGTCCTGCTTTCTATACCAGGCTTTAGTAGGCTTTGTGGAGAGCAATACAACCAACCAAAAATGTAATTAAAAAACTGAGGGGTTTTTTGGGTTTTTTTTTTTGTTTTGTTTTGTTTTGGGGTTTTTTGGGGGTTTGTTTTGGGGTTGTTTTTTGGGGTTTTTTTTTTATTTTTTTTTAAGAGAAAAAAAATAACGATAGATTTAAGTAGACAGAGACCATCATGTGGGGGAAAAAAACCTCACCACCAAAAGAAGCAAATGGCTTTATTTCCTTCAACTGATGTACTCACTACATTATTTAGAGTGTAAAAGGGTTTACAGAAGGAAACTGACTCATGTAGGATATGTAGGTGTTGAACATGCCTGGTTTGATGTGTTTCTTTTTAGGCATACAGAAACAAGGAGGATAACAGTCTGCAACAGCTTTTCATACCCTCCATGAGTGATGTGCAGAAAAAAAACCTGTTGGCTTTTTTTTTCCATCATCTCTAAAATTATCTCCAGTAAATTTTTACTATCAATGGACATAAAGAAAATTTGTACCCATTCTTTGATCTTTGTCTATGCCCAAAAGATGAAAATGAACTTTTAGACTGTCAGCCTCCCAAATACATCCTTATGGACACACCTTCAAACAGAAAACCACTAAATTAGTCTGAGCAATAAGTGCAACAACTTTCCAAGAATGTAAGACTGGAAAGCATTTCCTAGGTCAGGTTGTTCAGTGTTCACTATTACGGTCAGTCAAATGTTCCTCTCTCTGTGTCCAGTGTTTTAATTAGGATAATCAGAAAGCTTTACTGCCCATTCCCACATGGACTCAGTGTGTTTTACCAGCTTATCTAGGTAGGGTGCAGAAAACCCCCAGGACTTTGTTAACAATGTTTCCTCTTTGACAAGTGAGGGAGCTGAAACACAGAAAAATGTACCCATTGAGACTATGGTGCAGACAGGAATAGGATCCAGCATCTGAATCCCTGTCCACAGCTGTAGCCACCAGACACATTGCAGAATGCTTCTTTTTAGCATTACTGTTTCAGAGATTAATATTTCATACAATCATCAAGACAAAGGACAAAGGTTGCCATAAGGCTGCAATATTCTGTACAGGAAGTAGTATCTACAGAAAGAACACTTGCATCAAATCTAACACGCACAGCAGGGACCATTTATCTTGGCACGTTGCCCATTAAAGCCATTTCTTCCCTCTTTTCCTTCTTCTTCTGGAGTAAGTGACAAATTTCAAACCATAAGAACATCTTAACTTTGTAAGCAGATAACAGGAAATATGACTATGAATGAACCTGCTCTGAGGATTAGCTGAGGTGAATGCCCATTGAAAATGCATAAAGGTTTCAAATGTTACTCATGTCACTAAGGGGACGCTGCATATTCATTAAGGTATCACAAGGAGCTCATTTCATATTAATGGAGAGGTCATACATCCTTCCAGAGGAATTCCACTGCAGAGCTGCACAAATCAACGTGCTATTATTTTAAGTGTTACCAATTTAAACCTCTCTAAATTCACAGAACAGCCTGAATTTGCAAAATGATTTAGTCACTAAGAAAAATGTTAGTGACTCTTTTTCATCTTGCAGAGGTATAAAAGAAATGTGGTAAGTGTTTTTATATATTGAAACTCAATTCAAACTGCACATTAGGTGTTCCCTTTTAGTGCTCAGGAAAGCTGTAGACATTATTTAGCGCACACACACATACACACACACACACACACATATATATATATGTGTGTGTGTGGTATCAGTGTTCTAAGACCACTTTAAAATACAGGCAGTTTAAAATGTGGAGCTTTGTACAAAGTTTACTTTTTAAATCCTTTTAATATTTACACAAGTTCCATTGCCCTCTCATGACAGAAACAGCCAAAAGCTTCACAGGTATGTACCATAAAAGGATATTTAAAGCTTAATATTTTGATAATTGAAAACGTATAATTATTCAGTACATTTAAATTTGCTTCCGGGTGTTATGTAATTTCTTGCCTCTGTTTTCACATGTTGGGATATGAAGTGCTGACAACAACACAGATCTAAATCTTTCTCCCCTTTGCAGGATAAAAGTACCCCAGTGTTTTATGTTACTGAAATGTATTTTCAATGGAGCTGATTGGAAAGTACTCAGGCAGATGAGGTGCCATGCAAAATTGGCATTTAATTGAACCAGAAGTGCTTTGCATTTGAGGAAGAGCATAGAGGTTCTTTTTGGCAACAGTGAAAGGTATCCACAAGTCCCCACAGGTAGAACACACATATGTTTCTGTCCACAGCTTTGCCAGGGCAGCACACTCTTATGCTCCCACCCATCCTCATGAATCTGAAGTTATGAAGGAGCTGCCACTTTGAACTTGAATTTCACATTTTCAAAGACTCAGGCTGGCTGTCTCCCCAGAAGAGTATCTAGGCCCTGGCCATGCCATCCTGCTGAACAGTGGCCTTTCTTCATAACACATCAGCATGACAGGGCATCAGGGTAGGCACAGCCAAACCAGCTGTAACCTCTTGGGGAGGGAACAGCACACCTGTAAGAATCTAGAAGCCAGCATCCATCACAGCTAGGGAGTGATTTGCCTGTTGGTCTTAAGCTTGCCACAGTCCTGCCTGAACTGCTATTGAGGTAGACTTGGTTCTGACTACGAAGCTGCAGGAAGGGTCCATCTGCCTGGGTTTCAGGCACATGGGGAGCCAGGTGCTTTGGAAATACAGATGCCTAAGCAGGAAGGGAAGAAACAAAGGGATGCAGAGGGATTTGTCCCAAGCCTAAACCCTACAAGCCTGGCAGCTACCAATGAAAGTGGCATGAGCATGTCAGTGCCTCAGCTTTCTGCTGAAGAGCAGTTATAAAGCTGACTGGAGTCTAGTCAATATTTCTCTCACTAGCTCTCTGTGAAGGGAATGATAAAAGTAAGGAATGGTCTTACTTCAAAAATAATGACCACATGAGTTCCTTCATGAAATTTTTCAGAATTTCCATTATGTGATATATTCTGAATAACTGGAAATTGTGCTAAGTGAGAAACAAAACCAAGTTGTCTCTGCCAAAATTTCTGTGAAAGGTAAAATTTCGTGTTTCAGCCAGCTATAATTTCAAGTAGGTGTTCTTGAGTAAAGAAACATTTGCAACACATTTATATATAAGATGGAAAGAAATAGTCATGGATTGCTGATGGAGTGTGAGGCCTGCCAGGAGGTTACCATCTAAGACAATTCTTCAGACATTGTTAATTGTATGCAGTGGTCTCTCAAATTTTGTCTGTTTTGACTTTAACTCCATTCTGTCATCCCATTTCCACATCCCCCAAGCCCCTTTCTTTCCACTCTTCTTCCATTTTGCCTTCTGGGTTTTGCAGCTTATTGAGAAACGAGACCCTCCCACACAATAGTCATACAGTTAGAAACATATTTGAATACAAATTTAGAAAACATAGTCTGTGTTGTGCTGCTATGATACACACTTAAAATTGTTTAGATTAATGACAGTTACATGCCTAATTTATTACTGTAATTATTGTGATAATTTAGAGAAGACAAATGGATATCTATTAGAATTTAATGTAAAAAGCTATAATTAGTCTGCTTCAGAGAGGGGAGAAAGCCAATGCACATAACTGAAAATCCATTAAGCCAATTATAATGTTACTGAGGCAGAAAATGTACAGCCATCTAAAATACACCCATGACTTTTGCATAACTGTACCCTAAGCATGTAAACCCATCTGTCAGATTCCTTCATTAATTTAATAAACATATCAAGGCAAAAATTAATTAATGCACATAGTTCAGACTGAGACTTAGGGTGGGGAGATGGGGGAGAATAAAATTTTTTTGCCATTGAGCAATTATCATGTAAATAAAACAGCAGCAAATGCATTGGAAGGGACTTACAGTAGAGGAGGGTACACTGCTAATCATGGCATAGGCTTTCTTAGGTATTCCCAGAAGTGTTAAAATCGGCCTTAGTGCAATTAAAAAAATAATATTTAAAAAAAAAAAAAGAGAGAAGACAGCAATTGCTATCACCTATTTACTGTCAAATTAATTCAGCTGCTCCTGAGATGCCATCTGTATCAGGAGAGCGAGGGTGTCACTAGCTTTACGATCCATCAGGAGAAGTGAGAGCACTGTTCTGTTTGATGGCTCTGATAATGGAAAGAAGCTAAGCAATTGCAACAGATACATCATAGATTTTCTCATAATTACCTGACCTGTTACACTGTGTCACTCTGCCGCCAAACACACTGTTTTTATGTCAGAAGCTGTATGGGCATTCTTTACTTTGATCATTCTGTATTCTGCAGATGTCAGCATTACTGTATTTTAATTGACTCTGGGGTAGCATTAAAAAGCACCTTCTATTTCAGTTGCTTAGACCTGATGAGACTGACAACCTGGCATTTATGAACATTAGGCCTTCATGGTAACTGTGTCAGGAACTGTGTTTTTCCTAAATTCCCTAGGTACAAATAGCAAACTGATGTTAGTAAACCAGTTGAAAAAAACCCAGTGTCTATGCAAAGAGCACCTCTGACATTCTCCAGCCATAAAGATGGCAAACTTTTTCATTAAATTAGACTCTCATGTCAAAAGTGCATGTTATATCCCAATGTGCAATTAAGAATTGACCGGTGTGCTGAAAGAGGGCTAGAGATGGTGAGGACTGAAGTTATAGCAAAATGTGTTGGTAACCCCAAAACAAGAATTTCTTGACAACTTCCATATTCCCACTATGCCCTGTTAACCAGGATCATGTTTTCCTCCGCCTGCAGGAAGAGACAGGTAGTTCTTTCAGTACTTAGCTTTCTTTGCAGCATGCAGTGTAATCCACAGAAATGACAGATAAAATGGATGAAATTTTACAGGTTGCAGAACTGAACTACTTTTTTTTAAAAAAATATTCTTGGTTGAGTAAAAGTAAACTTGACTGCATGTGAATTGTCCATATTTCCCACCAGACTTTACCCAACAATTTCTTTCGTAAGAAATCCAGAAACTCTACAGGTACCATCAAGGTATCGAGCTTGTTGCTTGACTTACTCTCAATAGCTCCCAATAATTTCAAGAGAAGTGAAACTCAGAGCCTCAGCGTTCAGTCCTTGTCTCCTTCACTACTGCTGCTTTAATAAACATTGACCAACGTATTGTGAAACATCTCTTGCTTCACTGATAACATACAAGGACAGCATGCCTTTCCCCCATCACTCCCATGGGCAGGGATGTGACCCTCACTCAGGTTCCAATGAACCTGGGTGCAAATTATGCTTACTGTTAAGGCCCTGCCATTCAGATACCAACAGACTTGGTGGTTGTTCCTCTTCAAGTCCCAGCAGTATCACTATATTATCCCCTTGCTGATAAACTAAGTCACAATACTGATGAGCTGTGGTAAATACATCTGCCTTCAGACATTAAACAGTTATCATGTTGTGCATATTTTTCTAGATCAGTCATGTGCAACACCAAGTGGTATGAGACACCTAATTACCAGGCACATTTATTTTGAGTGTTTTATTCACAAGGGTCCTTGAATAAATCTGCAAACTAGAAGTGGAAAGTAGTCATCTAGGGATCTAGATTAGTCTTCACTGCAACTTTTCCATAAATAGAACTTGCACATACCAGGACTATTGTGGATTATGCTTTTGGCATTTGCTTTCTTGGTAGTTTTTGAAATGGTGTTTATAAACTACTGAGTATCAGTGAACTGTACCAACTGGTCTAGAGGGCTGACTTTAACACAGGACTAAGGAATGCATCATTATCAAGCTAGTAACACCCTCCAAATTTCACATAGAATCAAATCTCTATTTGCATTGTATATCTGTAATTGTATCTTTCGTCCATTGTTGTAAAATGAACTGGGATCAGTTATGTGACCTAGAGATCAGAACCAGCAAACAACAGAAGACAAACTGTCCATTCAGTATGTAATACCAAAGGATATTCCCATCCCACTCTGTAAAGGCAGGGAGGCTACTTTACAAGTGGAGAGGAGCTGTAAGTGGGGTCATCTACTCAGTTTGCAACCCACAGTTTGGAAAGAATGGTAGAAATTTGAAACATACATAAGAGTCATAGAAATGTTTAAAGACATGTAAGTGTCCTCTTAAGAAGCAAAAAGCAAGAATTAGAGTTTTTAGAAAAATAAGACTGAGAGATAGACTAACTACAAAGTATAAGAGTGTCTGTAGGAAAAATATAGCAGCTTCTGTCAGATTCAACACTCTTACAAATTCAGGTCTTGGAACAACCACTGGCTGGAATTTGAAGGCAAGAATATTATGGTATGTTTTTTAACAGTAATTGTGATTAACACTAGAACAACCCAAGAAATTAACAATAGCTCACCTTTAGCTTCTTAAAAAGCAGATTTTTGATTTGTGAATTACTGTATTTAATACACGTTTATCTGTGCGGCAGTTTAGGTGCTTGGCTGATTCTTTCCAGCCTTAAACTCTGAGTTTTCTCCCTCTATCCTGCCCACCCCCAATCTCCATGCTACAAAGCTTGTGCAGAAATCCTGGTGGAATCATTCACTAGGCTCTGCCTTAGGCTCACAGATACCTAGCTGAGCATCCTGGAGTTCCTCTCTTATAGTGATGAGACTCATTCAAACCCTTTTGTTTAAAAGCAAAAGAGAGCATATTTCAAGGAACATATTTCAGTTCACAGTCAGTTATAATATTTCACATAAAATATATAAGAATGTCTGGAATAGGTCAGACCATCTAGTTATATATCCTGTCTCTGTCAGTGAATGATATCAGCTATCTGGGGAAGATAATGAAAATCAGAACATGTGTAATGATGCTTCCTCCCCAGTACAGATTTACAGAAAACAGCTGACTGAAGATTGAGATGTTCCTGAGCAAGAACTGGTATTTTTGTACTGCAAAGTCTTGCACAAAACTTTTTTTCTTCAGCAGCCATTTGGAACCCAGGTATGCTTTCACACTATTTTCCACACTATCTGTGACAAGAAAGTACAAAATTAGAAATTATCCATATTTTCCTTTTGAAATTCCCAGCAGCATATTGATGCTGCTTAGTTCCTGTATTGGAGGAGACAGTGAACTGCTCCAAATACACTTTCCTTTCAAAACTTTTCAGATCTCCATCATTCCTTCACCGGTGGGGGTTTTCTTTCTAGATCTAGATATTATTTGAATATATAGTATTTAGTTCCTTTCCTTGACGAGAAAGGATATCCCTGTGGTTTTCCTAGTGCTGTAACTGGTACAAAGAGAACTTTAATGATGGTGAGGCTTCCCCACACATCCTATGAGGAGCTATTCTGAATTCTGGCAGAGCTTATCCCAGGGAGCTGCCTTATGTGATGGAAGGGAAAGTAGGTTGCTGCAATCCTTGTGATGACTTTCTACTGATGGTTACCCCAGATTAAGAGAAGATGAATACCACTAGAAGAAACCAAGACTGAATGATCAAATGAGGCTCTGCCAGTTGTTTAATTTCCATCACAATAGAGCCAAAGTCATTTAAACACAGTGTTTGCAGAATAGATATTTAGATGAATTCTAATACTATTTTAGATATTGTAGCCTTAACAAAATGATTCAGAGAAAGTTGGTGATCTTTTAGTTGTTTGGGGTTTTTTCCTCCCTACCAGAGAAAAGTGTAATTTAGCTTTCTCAGTTCCTTCCTCTAATATCTTAAAAGCCACTCTTGCATATTGTGAAAAAAACACAATACATAGAAAAAACATATACTCTAGTAATAGAATGGTTCTGCCCATAAATTAACATAAGATTTTGCCACCTAGGACTGCCAATTCCAGGATCTTGAAACAGGCATGCAAAGCTAATTGAGGACAATTCTGAGAGAAAGATGGATCCCAAGGTATTTGAAGCCCTGAGGTAACAAGCTGGCCTGAAAATCTAGTGGGAGGGGAAAAGTAATTAGATGTTCCAAGCAAATTGCCCCAGATTTATTGATATTGATTTAAAATCCAGATAATCCTCTGTATGATTTCCAAAGGAATTGAGCAACAGTCTTATTTTAAAAGTATAAAAAACTATGATAAAGCAGCACTAGTCACTGGTTGTACCTACTGCACATGCCCAACCACTGTAATACTTTCATATGGCAAAATGATAAAGCCAGCTTCATAGAGAAGGAACTTTTTTCCTTTTGTAAACTTTTAGCAAAAGCAAGAAACAAAAATACTCCATAAAAAAACCCCAAAATATGAAATTAACAAAATAACTTCTTGTTCTTATCTTCCACTGATAGGGAAAGCATCCTAAATGTATGCCTTGTTATTGAAATCTTTCAGCTGATCCATGTTGTGTGTCTACTTACTACCTTTTTAACCAGCTTTCCTTAGGACAAAGCATCAAAGCCAAATCAGTCTCACCTAACCCCTTAACATTTTTAATTTCAAAGTGGTAATAGGTGTTCTGAGGGGAAAAAACCCCATCTGTTTAGTATCCTTCTGGCATTGACAGTCATGAGGCATTTATTTGTTTGGTTATTCCATGAGTTTTAGAGCACACTGAAATGAGGACAGCTGATCTACGGAGTGGTTAGGTCTGTCAGAAATCATATGAATGGATCGATCATGAGGTTCTCCCTGTCTCTGCCAAAGGCCGGTACCAGGGTCTTCAAGCTTCTCACCCCAAACTGATCTAACAAATTATGATAACCAAATATTCTTGTTAAGGGTATGTACATCTAGTCATCTCTTTGAAGTAATTACAAATAACAGCTATGGCAGAGAATTATGCAGCCTAATTGCATTATTCTAGAAAACCTTTCCTTTTCATTGCTTTTGGTTGCACACCTTTCCAGTTTATCTTGCCAGCCTTTAAGGGTCAAGGTCCCCAGCAGTGCCTACTCTGGACTAATTTTGCTCTCCTTTCCTTCTCCTGGGGACAGCAGTAGCACTAAAACACAGTTTGAAAGGGAATGACAGCTTGTAAGAGGCAACCCACAGGCATCAGGGTTGGCCCTGCTGGGGTGACAGACCTATTGATGTACTATCTACTAGAAGTCTCCTTTGTATTAGGTTTCCTTCAAGCTAGGCATTTTGTATATGAGGCTAACCACCTGTAGTGCTTGGTATTGCAGAAGTGATTCACTCACTCGTTTGCTTTTTGGGCACCATTTCTTTGTTCTGCAGCTGAAGTAAATGACAGATTAGTAACAGCATCATGTGTGGCATTTCTGGAAGACACATGAGGCATGGGAAGCTATGAAACAAGGAAATTATACTTAGATAAAGGACAAAGACTGCTATACAGTTTTCCACTTTTGTGGCTGGCTGACCCTATTGGATCCTATGTTGTCTCAACACTCTTCATACAGTGCTGGATTTTCTTTTTTTTTTAAAGAAACCTTCCTTTAATGATTTTCCTGACAATATTTTACAGAAGAAATAATGAAAATATAATTTTATTCTTGGGGGGAGGGAGGGAGAAGTGATTTACCTACCTGCTTACACTGAATCACAAGCTTAAGATGTTTTCTGATTATGTGATCTACTCACAATCTCCACAACCTCTAGTAAATTGATCCATGTTATTTCCTATTTCTTTTTTCTCTTTTGTAATTCAGCAACTTTTGTATTTTCACTGTGGCTTTATATTGTTAAGTTCTTTCAGGTAGGAACACCTCCTTCATTTTGCTTTCATGCATGATATACCTTACATGGACTCACAATGAAACTCTCTCAACTCTTTTAAGTTTCCCTGTGAGGGAGAGATGCAACTCCACTCATGAGTGACTTCATTGTATTACAGTACTTTGATTTTCTCTCGTTAAGTCTAGTAACAGTGCATGTGAACAGGTCAAATCCAGCAATGTTTTTCCTGTAGATCAACAATAGGATCTTATGAACTCCCATGTGGTGCGGGAGATCAAAGAAGATTACAAATGGTACCATTTGTATGAATGTTTTGCTTTCCAAAAACCCGTAAGCCACTTGAAAATGTCTGCTGTGTGAGGCATGCAAGAATTCCATCATGGAGGATGCTGATAGCTCTGTTCCATGGAGTTAGCACAGCTGTAGCTAAAGCGGAATGGAGAAATTTTACAAAGAAGATTTAAAATATTATCTACGAAAGAATAGATAGGCAGAGTACTCAATATAATTTGATTGAAAACACATTTAAAGACAGGTTTCTGGCTGTAAATCCCAAAGATCCTATAAAAACCCATGTGACAATCTATTTTGAATCTGGGGCCAGCAATCACTCAGGTCAAGGGGGAAACTTGACAGGCTTTAGCAGAGGCTGGAACCTGGAGCTTTGTCTGCAATAGGAAAAATTCCTCACTTGACTTGTGTATAGTGTGGGTTATATAAAAGTGATTAAGAAATCAGCCGCCATACCATTTCAGTGGCAATGTCACAGAAACACTGCCAATTACTGAGTCACTGACCTAATTTAGAACCAAGGTATTACTGGAGAATTAGATGATAATAAATACTAGAAGTGATGAAGGAAGACGAGAAGTTTTGAGCCAACAAGTCACTCTCCTTTTAGGGAATCTGGAAAACATATTGCTCAGTCTGGCAAAGAGCAGGCAATTAACACCACTCATATCTCAGTAAAAGTGGGGACTTAGCAAGCTTAGTTATCATCTGCACTGGCAGGGACTAAAAGATTACTCGGATGGATGTGGGTTAGGTGAATACGTCAACCAGACTGGAACCTTCTAGCCAGTATGAATGGAAAATGAAGGTTCAGTCTCAGATCTGCGTCGATGAACAGTGAAACCTTGGCTCCAATGACCCCTTCTGTTTGTGCTACCACACAAATATATAGGCTTTTTTTTCCTTCTTTTTCAAGTTTTTTGTGTGCTGCCTCCAGAGAGCAGATGTAGCAGACATCTTCCAAGGATAAGACTAGAAGGCCTGCTAAAAATACCCCACCAGATGAGAGAGGCACTCCTTGAATGGCCTTGCAGAGAAATGTTGGCAAGGAGGGCTGCGGTTGGGCACTGACACCAGGGGAGGGATGGGGCATGGAGTGAGGGAAGAGCACAAGGGAAGGATGCACCCTCTCCTGACTCTTCCTCTCTGAAGGTTTTGAGGACCGTCTCACCTCGTGCAGTTTCCAGAGAGATGCAATACAAGTATTTGGATGCAAAAGGATTTCTGATATCAAGAGAAGGCTATGGGACATCTTTAATAGAGATGAATATCTACATTCTCAGGGAACATGGGACATGACTTGCACCTCTCTAGTAATACTTATAACAAATGAGCATCTGGAGATTTTGTGTTTCAGAAAGAATTATTTAATTAAACAATTGAAAAGGCCTTAACATAACAGGATTTTTCCTCTGCTAAAATAATTTTACCATTCATTTTTTATCAAAGGAATAAAAGTAAATGCATGCTTGCTAGTTGTTTTGATAAGAACAATAGACTGAATTATTGGGAGAAAATAGGACAGAAATATGTAGGCCTGAAATATCTATTCTTAACAAAAATAAAAGATTCTTCCTAAGGATTAAAAATAAAGTATAAAAGCACATTTTGATCAGAATGAAGCCACGCAGCTATGTATAAAACCAATCACAGAAATGAGAATCAAGAAACAGGCGATGCAGTTGGTAATGTTCATCTCAGACAGAGAAACAGAAAGAACAATACAGAAGTAATATGTGCTTTTGGATTAAGAAAGGATAATATGCTGCAAAAGAGAGAGCTGTATTACCAGAAATACATCTGAAGATGTTGAGAAAGCCAAACAGAGCAGCATTTGGCTATGGCCACTCACATGAATGACTACATTCCCTGGGAAAAAAGTTTGCCCTTTTCTCTATTTTATTTAGTGTGTGTTCACAGCCTTGCTGATGACCTGTGCAGGAACACTTCTGATATATTTGATGCTCATGCATTTCTCTTGATGAAGGAATGCAGAATTAGACCACGGGCCAAAACCTTGGCTCTGCTGAAGCCGGTGGCAAAAATATCCTAGCTTCTGGCTAATCTACTTACTGCCTCAACCACATCTATGTTACAAGTACTAATCCTTTTCCAAACTGCTTTAAAAAGGACTTTACTCTGACTGAAGAAGTAAGAAAAATATTATCCTACATATAATACTAAATCTGTCATTTTTCTTTTTACTTCTCAACTGTAAGTGCCTGCACATATTTATTCCTTAACCAGAGGTATAAAACACACCAATATTCCTTCTTCTTGTGATCTGGTAGGTTACATCATCTGCTAAATTATGTAAATACATTAAAGAGATCTCCTTGAATATAAAATAATCTAATTTTAGCATATATATATATATATATCTTCAGTAATATGAGTAAAGAAAAATAATGTACATGATTAAAGCAGTAAGAGTTCATTCTGCAGCCGTATGAAGTACTGGCACAATTTCCCTGTAAAATCTGGAACACTTGGTATATGTTACTGAGATTTATGAATGACAGGCACGACCAAAGTCTGTCATGTACTCCTCTTCCATTATAGCCACTGAATGGCTATGTGATGGAGCATCAAAGCCCTTCAAATGTATGCTTTTCTTGGCTGTTCTTAGGTTAGGCTCTGTGTGGATTCAACTCTGATGATAAGCCCTTGAAACTGTACAGGCATTTTGATCACAGAAAAGCAAAATGCTGTCTATGAATCTAAACTGCCGTGAACTAGATCCTCCATAATGTTCGTGAACTAGGTAAGTGTTTCAAAGGCTGTCTAACTCTACTTCAACATCAATTGCCAAACTCTGTCTAAGAAGTTTTTACATAGGAACAGAGAGCAAATATTTTAAACTCCTCTCCTTTTTTTTTTCCTTTTTTTCCCCTCACAAAGGCATGCCAGGATGCCCATTTTTTAATAATAATGAATGAGTAGTCCCAATTGAAGGTCTCCTTTCAATCAAGGCCACAGGCTAAAAACCTAAAAGACAATGGTAGTGAGAGCCTCCTGGGATCTTGGACTGCTGCATTATTCCATCTCTGATATGCAAACCTAAGACATAACAAGAGTTAAAAAGGCTGTGTCAGGAATATCAACTCTGACATTTCTCTTTGTCACTAATTTTGTACAGTTATGTTACTGAACTCCACATAAGCAGTTCATTTATACCTTGGAAAAGGAGGGAAGGAAAAACAAACATCATGTGTAACAATAATGTAGGAGGCAGCAAATTTTGTATCAACAATTCTGCCATAGTATAAGGGCATAGATGTGTTTCAGTGTTTTATAGGAAGCTTGCATAAGAGATTTTTTAAAAACTAGGCATGCTACTGTACATATACAGATAGACTTGCCTAGCTTCATCTTTTCTCTGATGGCCATTTCTGCAGTATGTAAGTGCCTTACAACAAATTATATTGTATTCATACAAACACAGAATCATTTGCCTTCTCCTTTGTGGGGCTTTCTTGCATGTGCAAGTATCTGCACACATATCAGAGCATACACACTATATATACATATATATAACAGCATATATTGTGTATTATTTCAACTGAGAAAGTTTATTAAGATTTCATAACCAAACATCCTTATTCTGACAGTTTTTATATAAATTTAATAAGAAAAAGGTCTATGCATATATATTTTGACCACTGTTGTATCTGTGTCTGTAGATTGATAATATTTAAGGAAATCATTTCAGGTTCTAGTTTAATTTAATTTTTTCTTTAAACTCAGTCCCTTAATGATTCCTGGAAAAACACATGTTTATTTTCCAATATTTGTCAAACACTGGATTAAACAGTGTGTGAACAGAAAGGTGCTGAACAGAAATTGCCAGGTGAGACCTAGTACAAGAGCAACCCTGTCACACCTTTGACCCCATGCATGCAGCTGGCATCACACAGATGCTTGGAGACATGGCAAATGTCCTAGCCCAGCTTCCATCTGCTGTAAAAAACACCCAGGCACAAAGGGGAGCCCAGCTAAGCCTGGTGAAGTTGCTGCTGTGCCCTCTGGATGCCAGAGACAACGTGCAAAAGGCAGCAATAAAGCTGCCCATATGCCCTTTGTTTTCACACTATCATAGCTGAGCTGTGCGGCCTTATTTAACAGGACTGACAGCATAACCTACATGGAACAGCTTTTTCGACCACTTCTGAGCATTGATTGTACTTTATTTATTCGGCACTTGAGCTATCAAAGGGAAAAAGTGCCCATGGCAAGCTAGGTTGCAGTAACAATCTGTGCATTTTAAACTGTCTGCATCTACTTAGTTACTATAACTACTCCCAACTGTGTGATTAAATACAAATGATGTTTCCATATATTAACTGCAACCTTCTTTCCAATATGTGCTGAACATGATACTTAAAACATAAGATTCTTGAATGGAATAACATTTATGGGAGCAATTTCCCAAACGTGTATGATTATCACTTGCAAGGATGTATATACCAGTTAAAATCCACAGTATGATGAGAAATCATTTCCAATTTCTGCTCAGAATGGAAACAGAATTAAAATTCTGCTTCTCCACAAAGAAATCTCTCATATAAATCATCTACCTGTTTGTCACTCAGACATTACTATAGCACTCAAATTTGTACATTCTGCATGAAATTTATGTATAAACATTACCTATTTTACTATATTAATATGTACTACTGTTTTAGATAGTGAATTTAACATTTGATATTACCTTTGATCCCTGTTCTATTAAAATCCAAACAGAAAACAAACCCAACAGTGCCTCCATTGAAGTCAAAACATTAATCAATGAGCTACTGATCCTTAATGGAGTGGTACTGTTAATGTATTTTGAACAGAAGAACAAGTAAGCCACTGAGGTAAATTAAAAATGGGATAAAATATAGAATGGTAGATCACTCCAAATTAACCACTTAACCTCCCTCTTCTAAGAGCATTTGCTTGATAAGCAAGGGAAATTTGATAGCTTTATTTAATCATAAATTTCATAGTAAATTTCACTAGGGCACTTAAAAATGGTTAGCAAAACAAAGCAACAGAAATCTGTTGCTCAGAAGATGAAGAAGGAAGAGGAAGGGGCAACATGAAGTGAAGGACTTATTCTAGTTCTGAGCTCTAAAACTGATTCCTAATTGACTGTGGGCATCACTTAGGGACTAACGACCCTTAGATTTCATAATTTTGACTGAAGTTCATATATTGAGCTTTTTTTTTGTTTTATTCACAGTCTGTTTAACCACAGAATGAGCAATATAGGAGAGACACTGACGTGAGAATGGCAAACATACTTCCAGGATGCAGAAAGAGATGTGTCTCCAGTAGGGCAAGAACTGCTGGCTTTGCACATGACATCAGGATTAGCTAAATCTGAAGTCATGTGTACTTCACAGCCCCATTCAAAAAGACAGACTCACAGAAGAGCACGTGCAGGGGGGGGCTCTGTGGCTGATGGGAAGAAGAGTGCTCAGACCAAAACTGCTGGTGGTCTGAAGGAGGACCAGCATGTTGTCAGCTTCTTCAGCCTATTCTAATAACTGGGCATTGCTGAAGACTATTGCTGAAATCTCCCTCAACACGGTTTAGGAAGATTATCCTCCAGTGCCTGTAGTCCACTCATCAGATGCAGAGAACTGAGAATATCTCCCCATATTTGTTCTTTTGGAAAGTAAAGTGTGTAGGGGGTGCCTTTTATGTCATGCTTAGTGCACTAACAGGGAAGAGACGGTGTCGTACTCAGACACGAAAGAACCACGCAGACACCATTCTGTCAGGATAGGGCCTGGGCCAAGAGAGAGCAAAGAAGGGCCAAAGTAGGGCAAAGAAGGGGCAAAGGAGGAGCAAAGAAGAAGGGGCCCGGCTCTTTATTTAGTCAGTTATATATCTTTTTAGAGACAACCATGGATTGGAGGATGGGGTTACCACCTCTCCATGACACTGGTCAGACCAAAAGTCTATCATAATTCTTTGCCTTACAAACAGGAATGATAATAATAAGGACCAGTAGGTAAACATGGCCTTACGTTTACAGAAAAGTGCCTGAGAAATTCTACTACACGAATGAAAACATAGAAAGACTGCAAAAACTCAGGGCAACAAGACAGTGCATTAGTTTCCAAGAAAAAAAAAAAATAAAACATATATATAGATATATAAAACATATATATAAAAACATATCTATATATATATATATATATATATACTCCTGAACATCACTGAAAAAAGGAAAAAAAAGCTAGTGCTTGAAATTCCTTGCCACTGTTTCTGGCACAGAGGACTTAAGGTAGTTCTGATTTCTGCTTTCAGGCTGCAGTTACAAAGCAGAGCTGTAGAGAATTTCAACTTTTCTCTCTTCTGACAGTTACTATTGATCTTACCATCTACAGGTACTTTTTTCAGTCCACAGTGAACAAGTGTCTATCAGTGCATCCCATGCAAAAACAACTGCTTGCATGTGACTCATCAGCTGGGAGGATTGTTTGGTGAAAACAAGTAATGTATTACTCCTAAAGGAACAAGTGTACTTAGGAGAGTAGAAAGGTCAGAGGTGTTATGTCACTTTTGCAAAGGATGAAGCAGGAAAAGATTACTTACCCTTCCTCCTTCTCCTTCCCTTCTATGGAGAAGAATCTTTCTCTTCCTTATGAAGTGTGACCTAGAAGAGGCTGGACCAGTACAAGCACTCAAAAGAAAACGACCGGTGCAAAATAATAATAAGTCCATATGGTAGAACAGTCTTTAAGAAATGTGAGCATACTATCAGGTTTTTATGTTTCAAAGTAACTGCTGTTACAAAAGATGAGGGGAGCTTTTTATTAATAAGAAAAATATTCCTTGACCAAACCTGAAACAAAATGGACTCACAAAGAAATAAAAAACCTTATACAATTGGTATGTAGCATATTTTTATCTGTTAAAATCTAAGTAGACTAAGTTTTACATTACCTCATATTCTTTCTTCTCAGGTGTTCATGATTCTGAGATGTAGAGCAAGCAGATTGAACATGTCAAAGTGCAATTTCTGTTTATTTTTGTTTATTGGGTTTTTTTTTCTTTCTTTCTTTCCTGGCTGGACAACAAATATTACACCTAACATTTCAAGTTTAAAGAGTACAAGCTGTTCTTGTAATGATCACTGTGTTTAGAGAAAAGCATTGAATCTGACAGATTTGCGTAAGAAATGAGTTTTGTAGTTAAGTGTTTTGTGTTTCTTTATCTTTGTGCTTACAATATCAGCAATATATTTTGCTTGAGGTCTAAAAATATAGCCTTTTTGGATACAGTCCTTAATGAAAACAGAGTATTATACCATGAAAGGTGACCTATTGAAGGCAAAGTGCTAATAAGTAGCAGATTGTTCAGCATGACCTAAACCCTTTTTTTATTGAAAATGAGATCTACAAAGGTACTTTGTAACATGTTTCATAAGGTCTTAATTTTGCCCAGCACTAACAGGGCCATTAAATCTACTTAGAATCTGGATTACAAGAAAACAAGGATATTTGTCTTCTCTTTTACCTTTTTCTGAAAGTAAAAATGCATGCCTTGCATACTGCCTTAAGATGTTTTCTAAAGAAACAAAAGAAATTTGCTAAGACCGCCTCTCTGGGGGAAGACTTACAGAGAAAAAGGCAGGGCCAGGGGGGCAGAGGATGAGCTGTGGAACTGACTTCTTTTTTTACCATTAATTGTGGTTGATTGTGCAACTCACAAGAGGCCTAATGGGCATTCTAATGCAGCCAAGTGGTTGGCTATGGAGCAGCCACAAAACCTTATGTCCTCCATTCCCTGCCTAGGTACAAAAGCAGTTGCATTTCAGGGTTTCACCCATGTCATGAGTGAGTCCACGGCAAGCAGGAAACCTGCTGTCACTGCTGCTCACCAGGGTTTCTGCTGTTGTGCCGTTGTGACTTTGCAGGGCCACCCCCCCCAACCCTCAGTTCGCTTCTTAGACCCACCCAGTGGTGCTGGTCCCACAGCTGAACCATTAATTCTTCAATGCCACTTTAGTTTTCTGAGAGCTCGTAGTGCTGAGTGTTGGGGTGCCTCAGCTTAGAGATGTCACAAGAAAATAAATCAGTCTGTTTCATTAGAAATTTCTCCACAGAATCATCATCTGACCCAGTTTACAGCTGTCCCTGTTCAGGGAATGCCCACCTGGTCATACAGCACCCTACTAGGGGTCCTCCAATACCTCCTAACAAATCAAAGGCTGGGTATTTTCCCCTAGATTTACAATCTGTTAGGATAAATCACCTCAATCATATTTACCTGCAAGAAGGAAAATTAGGTTGGAATCCTGGAGGGCAGTAAATGACACTTAGAAAGCTCTGAGGGAATCTTCCTCAATGTTCACATCTTTTCTGCTGCCATATTTTCTGCTTCAATTCTTTTCTGTGAAGACCAACTGGCAGGCCAAATGAACTAAGAGAAGAGGACAATGTTTTACTTGGACCCATGATATCGGGGCAAGAGTTTCACTCTTGTCAGCAGCCCTCCATATGACCTCAAGCATATCTCTCAGGGCACCAACACCTGAGCACGGGTGGATGCAATCCCAGTATCCTCAGAGCATGCTTTACCCTTTGGGATTTGTGCCAGACATGCATGGTACTGACACTCTCCTGTGTAGCATCTTAGGAGAACCACGCATTGTTGAGAGAAACCAAAATTCTGAGCAAGATGTGATATTCCACCTGTCCTTTTTCTCTAATATTCATAATTCCATGAAGGTAGCTCATTTAATATTTAGTGATTATGCACCCAGGGAGAGCTGGAAACTGGGGACTCAGATCTTCTTATGAAATGCAAGGATCCTTGTGGAGTCTCTGGATATTTATGGACCCTCATCCTAGTAATTAATTCACATCCCACACATAATTCATTTATAAACATAGCATAAAGATGAGTCCTTTACCAGTTTTAACGTTACCTGAAGTATATATTCAGATTGCAAAGGAAGATGCAGGAAAATCATCAGTGGGTGTTGTCTTCATGTGGTACAACAGAATCATTACTTCAGTTCCCCACTTGTCAAGCTACCAGTAACACCATGTGGGCTGTTTGTTCTCGCTTTCCTTATCCCAGCAAGGAGGAAAAAAGGGGGAAACTGCCTCATGCAGCTTTCTTGGACATGTTTCCATTTACAGTGAGCACTGATCAGGTATCCTGAACTCCTGGTGGCAATGGGTTTCCTCTTCCCTATCCTGATGTGTTTTGGTCTCCCTGGCACTGGGACCTCATTCATGCAAAAGCATCAGCTCATGAGCCCAAGACTGGGGTTATATGAGACCTGTCATATATTCTGGGATGGTTATACTCCTGGTTGCTGCCTTAGTGGGATAAAAGTGGCCAAAGCCTATGCCCTGACCTCAGCAGCTTGCAGAAGTGTAACACAGCTTTACACTTGCCTCTTGTGAAAGAACTGGAAAGAGTTGATAGGAATAGAGACAGGGTCAGGATGACACGGACGTCTCCCAGAAACACATTGTCATGGGGTATTTTGTCATCACACAGACTCCTGTGGCAAAACCAGTAGCTACCCTCCCCTCAGCCTGAGACTGGCACCTGCTCCTCAGCACAGCTGACACACTTGGCCAGCACAATTCCATCCCCACTACAGCACAAAAACAGCCATGTGCAGGGTGGTTTGCTTACTCCAGGAAAGATGTGCAGCAGAGCAGGGATATAAGGCAGCTCTATTGACTGTCAGGCCTCTGCTCTAACCTCTAGAGCACACTCCGTAAATGTTTGAATATTTAATAAAATCTTCTGGGTGTCTGCTTCCTGCAACACTAACTGTTTTAAAGTATTCATGGGTTATTTGTTTATGACTATTAAACAAATCTATTAAACACTCTGCATTATTTTTAGTTAAATTTTGTTTTTTTCCCCTTTCGCTTTAATAATTGATATTGTTTTGGATACATAAATATGTCCTAAGAGTATTTGTCATTTCCTAATGTTTACAGTGGGGATATTTTTTTTCTATAAAACTGTGGGATTTTTCTTACATATAGAATATGCTTTTCTGGTGCATGCACATTTCAGAAACAGTCACAGACACTGCATCTGGCAAAGGCATGTGAATTTGCAGGAATTGCAGTTAATGCTGTTTGGAAAACCTCATGCTTTAATTTCTCACTCATCATGTGGTTACAGAGAACAAGGACATCCTTGTATAAAATATCACAGAATTATGTTAAGTGATGGGTAAAAAATTTCTGGCATGCTCCTATCTATTTCAAGAACTACTGAATTAGGACTTTATGTCTAACATATTGAGAAGAGAGAGGATGGTGCAAAGGAGAAAAAAGAGTACAGAGGAACATAAGAGTGTCTTAGATAAGGGGCTTGTTACATTAAACTCAGAAATTAAACTGGTTTTAATGAACTGCTTACTTTATGTAAAGAGTGGGTGGAAATTCTGAGCTGCTCTGTAAATTTGCAAATAGAAATAGTCACGAAAGTCAACTGAACTTTTCTGACTGTGGTCAATGACACATATATGCAATGATTTGTGCCACAAGATTAATATTTTCCTGGTCAGACTCACCAATATGGCAGTGCTGTATGCAGTCCATGAGTGACATTGTCCCTTGAAGAAATGTTATGTTGCTGCCAGTGGCAAAGGGGACAACTGCAGGGAGGTCTTGCTCAGGAAAAGTACAAGGGAGAAAAAAAAGAAAAAAAAAATTGGCTCCTGAAGGACTGGAAAGGGCGTGAAGCTTTTGGTTTGCATTCCTGTGATGCTGACCCTATGTGGCAGGCAAATATAAGTCTACTGGGAGGGCTGGGACTAGATCCGAAAGGAGGGTTCTAGTTTTTTTGGATAGACCCTTCACTTCACCTGATGTTAGTGTCATCTTGCTCTGCCCTTCTGTGGCGGAGGAGTGAGAAAGAAACAGCTGGTGACAGTGGAGAATCAACTGTTAGAGACTCAGATAACTCCTGGTGATGGCACAGTACCTGGCCTTTGCGCACAAAGGGACAAGACTTCACAAGGTGTCACTGTAACTGAACACTTATCTATGAGGTTTTCTAAACTAGAAACAGGAGACAATGCATCGATATTGAAGAACACTTGGAATAATGCAACATTCAAATTGGATTTGTCTAGTGTCCAGCGCATCTCTGAAAAGGCCAAGAGAGAAAAAACCCCACAACTGCATTAAAAAATAAAGGCAAATTAGACCACCATTTGACTTTCTTGAGCAATATTAAGCAAGAGAACAAAAATTACATGTGCTTTTACGCATCGGTACTGAAAAATGAGCCAGGAGATAAAATTTCTGGAGACATTAGATGGCTGCTTCCTGGAACAAAAAAACGCAGAAATCACAAGAAAGGAGGATCTTTTGGATATAATCTGGAGTGATGTTCAGGACAGAATAGTGACTACAGTACTGAATTTCAAGAAGAGAAACTGTGTAAACAATGGGGGAACTGGTCAAAAATGAACAAATAAAAAAGCAAAAACCTCATAAAAGCAGCTTTCCAAAACAAAAGAAGCCTAGGAGCAGCCTGGAGGCTGTTGAAAAATTAAGTGCTAGAAGCCAGGTAAAAAGTGTACCACATTCAGAAAGAAAACAAAGCAATCCAGAAAATCCCTTCAAGCCTTAACTGGAAAGTTCTGCAGGCTATCACATAGAAAAGCATGAACAAAAAAAAAAAGAAACAAAAGGAAATTTGGCCTAGAAAAGAAGAACAGTAAAACCCATACACACAGCAAGCTAAAAGTAAATATAAAAACAAGAATAGCTGTAAAGAAAGCAAAGAGTGTGATAAGGAGCTCCCCAAAGGCAGCCATGGCAGGAAGAAGGCTCAGGGGATTAGTGAGACCCTGTGGCCACCAAAGTGTAAAGAGGGGATGTAGGCCAGGGTAACTCCCATGTACTGAAGGGCCTGGAGAGCCATGGCCCCATGCTCTGCCTCCAGTTCTGCCCACCAACCACCCATGCCAGTGCTGGCTGTGCTCAGCAAGGATGTGGGAAAGCAGATGCACAGTGAAAACTGCAAGCCTGTCTTGGGTAGACAACAGATCACCATCTGTAAAAACCCCAGGAAAACCTCACAAAACTGAATGAGTTGGAAAAAGGGGGGCAGATGAGCTCCAGTACCAAGAAACGCAGGACAATGCATCTCAGGAATTGTAATCTAAAACATGTTTGTATGACACTGAAACCTGAGCTGTAAATGCCAGCTGTAGCTGAGCTTCAACTACAAAAAAGAGACCTTGGAGTCATCACTGGCTGATTTGCTAAATCATTGTCTCAAATGACAGTGAAATATGCAACAGGGAATAATATTGGGTACCATCAAGCCAAAATATCAGAAAGGCATTATCAGTGAGAGCAAGACAGACTTTTTGCCACCATATTAATCCAGAATGTGTCATATCTCAAGTGCTATGTGTGTAGTCCCAGCCCTGTGATTCAGGAAGGACTTAGTGGAGTTGGAGGTCATACCAGAGAGAACCAATAAAAAGGATCCAGGGGATGAGGTAATTGGCTCCCAGAAGGATACAAAGTTTTAGGACCCTTCATTTTGAACAGGAAGAATAAACACGTCACCATCAGGAGGGTGCTGTGTAAGCTGGATGCAAAGCTGTTACTGACTGAGCCCTTGAACTCGATGAAGCAAAAAGCTGACTGATTTAAAAGCAAGTGTTCTTTTACCGAATGCATATGGACTCTTGTAAGTTGTTCCCACTGTGAGGGCGAAGGCAAGCAGTACCAGCAGCCTGAGAAAGGGAGAAGAACAGTTCATGGTCAACAGGTCTATAAGCAGATACCAGGAGAATTAGACAGGAAAATACCTCTAACATCCCGAATCCAACAGCTGCAGAAACAATTGCAGTGCGAAGGAAATGGTCTGCCATGAAGTGGCCATGCTCATGTGTTGAATGCCCAGTCACTGTTTCTGCAGACAGAGGGCCAGAATGGCTAGACCACCAGTTCTATTCTGTTAGGAATATCTTCTCCCACGCTGTCATACAATGGCAGGATTGGAGTGGGGGAAATGTATTATTCCGGAGCGCACCAAGGAACATTCCTGTCTCTATTCATCTGTGTACCTAGCCTCAGATCCCATTTGTATTGAAACTGCTGAAAGAAATGGTTATATGCCTGTTGACTGTAACTATCTCAGCTACAGCAGCAGCCCATGCCAACAAGAAATTAAACTACAAATACACCCAGCCTCTAGCTCAAAGTTGCTTAGATTTCTTCTATCAGTTGACTGAAATGTGGTGTCATTGGAATGGAAACAAGCAAAAACCTTACTCTAGCAGAAATATGCTTAGTGGTCAAAAATACCTAGAGGGTGAGCTCAGGCCCTTGCATTTGAGGTCAGCATGTGAATTTTTCAACTTCTGAGCTACCTTCTTGTAGAAAGCAGAGCTTTTCCCTACTATTTTTATAGCTATTCCTAATTAGCTGCTGTTCTAGCCCTCATGCCTTTACTGGCATTTGCTAGACTCTGTAACTATTTGCTCAGCTTTCTTCCATTTACCTCTTGACCACATCCAGGCTTTTTTTCTTTACTTCTTTGCTTCTGTGTACTGTACTCAGAGGCAACATACTGATCTGCCTGACCAGGGTGGCTCAGACCACTGCTTTAACATCTTCTTGGATGAAGTGTGAAAGTCTCTCCAGGCTGCCAGTTCCTTCCCTCCTTCCTTCCTTCCTTCCTTCCTTCCTTCCTTCCTTCCTTGCTCCCTTCCTCCCTTCCTCCCCTCCCCTTCCCTCCCCCCTTGTTTTTCTCTCTTCCCTAGATTTGTTCCTCTTTCACTCTACAGTACCATTTGCTTTCATGGAGTAGAACAATGTACATGGATAGATAGATAGATACATATATAGATGGATGGATAGATAGATAGATATAGATAGATAGACATAGATATCCTGATATAGATAAGTACACTCAGGGTGCACAGACACTGGAGGGATGACCATTAGGAATAGCTTTGCTCTTTACTAACAGGATGACTGTTCCTTGAAAAGGCTTGTGTGGTATTTCTGGGTTTTTACTTTAAACTAGCCTAGGAATGTGAGGCAAGGCAGTCATTTGGCACAGAGAAGCTGTCTTTCCCAAGTTGGTTTCATGTGGGTCAAGTGGGGTGATGGCCCTGTGATGCAAAATCATGTTGCCCTTTCATGTCAGGGCAGCTGGCTCATGTCCCCCCTTCCCCAGTGCTTGTCTGAATATATGTCAATAAGTTACTTGATCCATGCTCTTGCACCAGTCTCTTGAGCTTAACTGCCTGAGAAAATTTGGAAGCATGAAAGCAGTCGATCTTTGTGGGCTGTTTAAAGTCTCCTTCTATCAGGAAATATCAGTGTTTGCAGAGCAAAAATCAGGGTAGAGAGAATGAAAGGAGAACACGAAAGAGCTACAAATTATGTTAACACTAAAGTCACAAGTAAAAAATTACTATGATGTATTAAAAGCACTTCCTCCTACAAGCATTTCTATTTCCTCCTTAACTTTCAAACCCATAAAACACATGAGCACTGAAGGGAAAATGGGCAAAGCCCACTGGATACTCATTTACTACCAACACTGACAGCTGCAGACACTACAATGCAGCAGCAGACACACTGCCCCACAATTATTGCTGCTCCCATGGCTACAAAATACATGCAGTTCAGACTTTGTCAGTAAATTTGTTTCACATTTTCCTAGAAAGCTCTTGAGGCTGGTTTCTGAAAGAGGACTAACCACACACTCCCTCTTGGCAGCCCATGGTCCTCGCATGATACAGTGGTGAGGTTGTGCCAATGCTCTTGTTAAGGTCTCTTCCCTGCCCATTTTTAACGTGAACTTCAGCTCTCCCTGCTGCCTTTATTTGGGGTAGAATAGACAGCACGTTCAGAGTGAAATACTTACTTTAATACTGTCATAAACAGTTTTTATGGCAGCAGAATCATTTCCAGCCAGACCTTTGGCAAAACATAAAGAATCCACACTAAGCTTATGATTTCTTCTATGATGTCTCAGACATAAAAAAGGAGAATAGGTATTTTTTGGTGTGTCTCATACTGAGCGTCTTTCTAGAGCTTCTCATGCATGTGCTGTTTTCCAGCTTAATGCTTAAGTATTTCTAAACCTCAGTCTATTCACTATGCCTTAAAACTGCCTCCTTTGTCATCTCTAATAACACCTCTTCTGGCTCAGAGACTGCACTTTTGTCTTTTTCTCTCTGTCTTTCCACATTATTTTTTTCCAGAGCAAAGTATATTCAGGAAATTATATCCTACTTGGAAAGTGGGTTTACGGCTTGACTACTAGAAGAAGCACGGAGTGGAGAAATTTCATTTTGGATATCTTCTTAGAGTTGGTTCTGGTTTGGGAGTGGAGATGTTAGTGAGGAGGAGAAATGTACACAATAAAAGAGCATAAGAAAATAGTTTGGTACCATGAAATGGTGTATCGAGATAGCTTAGATCTTGCCGATTAGCTGGTAGAGTTGGCTTATAGCTCACAGAAATATGCTGCATCTTTTTAGAAAATGAATGCTCCTTAGAAAAGTGAGATTCTATTTTATTGCTTTATACATAACTTCTAAGCCATCTTGAGTAGACAGCTGTGGCTTTGCTATTTTTACTACTGTGCTTGAGAAGTTGTTCTTTCCTAATGCCAGGGCCTGCCACTCAGACCGTGTCAGGTGGGAGGACAGTCTCTGACTGTTGATAACTTTCCCACATTTCCTGCTCTTCTAAAGATTCTTGTTTCTCATCTGTTTCCCGTCAGATGTGGATATGCAACCCAATTTGCAAAATGAACAGTTTGGTGTGTGTTTTCCTATAAATATGATCTGCTTCATTCTTCATCTTTGATGAATGTGAACCCATCTAAGCCCCCACATCCCGAACTCTTCCAAATACAAGTAGAGGTGAAGGTATGAGGAGTCAAATTTGCAAAAGAAAACCGAGTACACAAAGGAACCTATTTTGGTTTAGGTTTGAATATTAACCTCTTTTTAATTTTTTCTCTCACTGGATATTCTTTTTTTAACATTCTAGCTGAATGCAACATGTAGAAGTGACTAAGACTCCCCTTAACTCATGGAGTAAAGGCTTCATGACAACTGCCTCTGTGAGATTTACACTTTATGTAATTTCAGTCCAAACCTCAAATCTACAAACCAATTTAACTGCTGATGTTGAACCCCTTTCAATATAGAACTTGAATATAAGCACTTCTTGTTCCCATGGTTAAAATATGTGGATCATGTGTAAATGTAATGCATTAATTGCTAACATGCTGTCTCAGTATTCTAAACCCAAGTTTATTTTAAAAGCGAAACTCTATTAGTAATTAATAGTGATGCTGTTTGATCTCAGAAAATCCTCTGAGTCTAGGGCGATTCAAAGTGCACAGCATATAAAGTTAGGAATGCATGCTGAAACTCTAAAAATAAAACAGAGAATGCAAAGACATGAAAAATAGTCAAGAAGTCTGAAAGAATTCACACTCCTGTATCTGTTCATTTTGAAAAAGAAGCTATAGGAAATACTGAGCTGTGGATTCCAGGGTGACAGGGAAGCTATAAGGTGGGAAGACCAGGAATATGGCAAAAAATGTGAGTGCCTTCTTCAAGAAATATTTTTTTTATTTGAAAGGCAGCAAGGAAAAGAACTCAGTGGATAAACTTTGCCAAAAATTAGAGCATTTCTCTGGCTGATAGAGCACCAGAGCAATATAAAATGGAATATAAGCTGATGAATCACTGTCATTTCTATTGGTAAAAAAGCAATACAAGATCCTTCAATGTCAACATTAGATATGAAATGTGTTTCTTGCCGTATTAAATTGCATTTTATTGAAACAGCCAAGGTATGTTTTAACTCTTGCCTACTCAGAGTGTTCACTTTTATGCTGCATGACATGGAGCATAACCTTTCTGATAACAAAAGGGTTCACAGGAGACCACAGACCCATTATAGGCAACCTTGTGAGATATCACGTGCTTGATGGGGGTCATTCCTCTGGGAGAGGAATGAGGTTGCTGGTGATGAGCCCTGGACCGAGGTTCACATTGAAGCTAGCTGGTCTGTGCCTTGACATCCAGGAGTGCAGGAAACAGGGAACACCACGAGGAAAATCAAAAATCATGGGCAACCACAAAATGATTAAACGTTATTTACCTTTTATTCTTGCTATGGGTTTCTTGAAGAAACTCTTGAGGAAATGCGAAAAGATGTGCACAAGGTATCAAGGAAAACTTGATTGTGAAACATAGGCTTAGGCTTGTGCCTGAAAAGAGTTGTGAGTAAAATGTGTGGTGGGTGAAAGATATATTTTGGAGCAGATAATTAGTTGTACATGGCTTTGCTGGGAACTTGAGATGCTTTATAGCACTAAAAGAGGAGAAAATAAAAACAAT
The DNA here is from genome assembly GCA_013397975.1 of Machaerirhynchus nigripectus. Taxonomy (NCBI): domain Eukaryota; kingdom Metazoa; phylum Chordata; class Aves; order Passeriformes; family Dicruridae; genus Machaerirhynchus; species Machaerirhynchus nigripectus. Next base: position 39,975 of record VZRQ01008174.1, read on the forward strand.
TGGCTGGAAGGCTGGGCCCTCCACACATACACTGTTGGAGATCACGTCCCCAGAGGCATTCCAGCATGGTGAACTTCATCATACAATATTATTGCCTAGTATCAAAATTGTCTAAGCATTAGAAAACACTGGGTTCAAGTTCCTTAAAAAAAGTTGCTTAAAAAAAAAGTTCCTTAAAAAAAAAGTCGAGTCATTAAAAAGGGATTTTAAAATGTTTAGTAATTTTCAAAATATGATTATTTTAAATATCAATTCTTCCTGTGATCAGAAAAAAAAATAAATAATACCATTGTCATGCTGACGCTGCATGACAGTTAATCTGTTAGGGGCAGATTCAAAATCCACTGAAGGTGATAATGCAAATTCTACCTGGTTGATACATTCTTAGTAATTTCATATACTTCTCATTACTTTTCTTTCCATGCACAAGCTTTCATTTATACCCCTTCTAGCTTCTTAACCCACAGAATATATTTATTTTTCCACCTATTAGCAGTGCTTTCTTATGGGCTTTTTGTATGACTGTGGCTTTTTTAAAGACATAAGATGATGCATTATCTTGCAAGGGGCCTCTCCACTGCCCTGTTGTTCATTACAGAATCCAGAGTCCCATCACCCTCCTATCTATACGGTCTTATTTGCCTGAAAGTAATATAATTACATTTATATGCCATCTATTTCATCTGTGTTTCGTGCTAGTTAAATCAGTTTCTTATGCATTTGTTTCATGCATTCACCACAAATTGATATGTATAACCTATGCATATATTCATCTCGTCAAGTATTCATGTACTGGGTTCCTGTGTTCATTATTGACAGAAATTATTCATCCTAACGAATCCATGGGAACACCAGAAAGAGCATATAATGCAAAAATAACTTAAATTATACAAAATGTACTAGGAAATGTGTATGTGTGTGTGTGTCTGTGTATGTGTGTATGTGTAAAACTAGCTCAGACTGAAAAAGAAGAAAACCTAAAAGAACATTTGTGCATATTGGCTGGATGTGTGGATTTATAGAGCCCTTTTACCGTTCCAGCAATGTGATCAGAAGGATCCGTGTGCCAAGTGTACAATTTTTTTCAGAAAAATAAGCAAACAGCACTTTGCACTGTCATTATGTGGTGGTTGGAGCCCTCCGAAATACAGAAAGGGGAAATCAGTAACCATTAACCCCCCTTAGCTTTCCAAATGTATTCAGTGATTAAAAAATACTTCTAGTATATGTGTGACTGATAATGGAGCTCTTTGGGGTGGTCTGTGGGGATAGCGGCTGTGGGTTGGTTGCTTCTTTTTGAAGGAGTGAGTGTTCAAGTACAGAATATATCACTAGGCAGCTTCCCCCAGTTAGAAAGAGCCAGCCTTTGCTGCTGGACTGGCAGCAGTACCCAGGAGTCACAGTATATTAGCAGTGAAGCAGAGCAGGGGACTGATGTGCCTGAAGATGGAAAGTACTACCATCCACCTTGTTAGGCTGGTGAGCTTTGCAGGACAGCACAGAGGGGCTGAAGGCAGCTCTTAGAACTTGCAGCACAGGTAGGATGCGTGGAGGATAACGTTTCTGATATTATGACAAGGCTAAGAGAAGCAAGATGCCCCCTGAAAGCTCCTGCACTATTCTTGCATGCTAGAACAGAAACACCTAGCCTCTATTGTCCAACTATCTTCTCAATTAATTCATAAGATTTTTAAGGAAGGGCTACCTAGACATACAATACTCTATAAAACAGGACTTTGACACTTGAGTGGATTGGCCGTGTAGTGCTGATTGCCTCTTTTTACTGCTTTGATCCCAAGATCTTAAAGTACTTTATAAATATTAATGAATAAAGACTCAGAAATATTCAGTCATTGTGTTTATGCTGTTGCTCATGTCACAGATGGGGGCAAACATATTAAGGCTACAATTTATTCCACCTTGCTTTACATTTCTGTAGATGAGTGAGTTATTGCAGCTCTCCTTCATATTCAGGGAAGGAAATGAGAATTTTTAAGGTGTGACTCATTTAATCTATTTTATACATTTATTTATAAGGGAAGGAATGATGCTATAGAACTATCTGTTTCTCTGCATCACCTGTGAAGGGACTCTTAAGGTGACTCACTCAGATTTAGACATCTGCCTTGTGTGACTGTATTTGCTAAGAGAGGGACCAGGGCTCAGTGTCATCTGAGCCCCACTCTCCTAATTCCACTACCATGCTTTGATTATATGACAAATACTACACCTATTGTAGAAGGTTCCCTCATATGGTACCAGTGTATTGGTTGGCATCTGATATGAAAAATAGGAAGATGGTAAATTTTCTGTCAGTATTCAAAAACTAACAGATTACTGGGAAATATAAAGGTTATTAGACCAGTGTCACTCTCTGGAAAACAATGAAAATTCTATCATTAAATGTCATTATTCAAAAAATGTAGGATTTTATCAACTGTCACTATATTGCTGGGGAAAATGTTAACAGAGAGATTCCTTATAATTTTTTTATGCTGGGATAAAAAGATTTGTCACATATAAACATCTAAAAATGTTGCAAAGTACCTTAGAAACATTGCAAAATATAATATTTATATTAGTGAATACTAATGAAAAAGTTACCTGTAATCAAAAATATCGCACCAATCACTGAGTATTTGCTTGAGAAATGGGGAGAATGATTTCTTCCTATAAATATTTTTATAGAGAGAACATACAGAAGGATAGAGTTTAGATTTTTATTGGAGATACTTCTTTGAAAATATAAAATCTAAGTATCTGTAACATGAAGGAAAGACAAGGAAGAGAATGACAAGACTGCTGCTTCCCAATTCTGGATGTCAGCTTGGCTCACAGATAAGCTGGAAACTCTGATTAAAGTTTCTGGTTGATTTATGTCTCAAAGACAGACTTCAGTTTTGGCTGCAGACTAAATAAAGTGGCATGTTGTTATTACTATCATTAATTATCTTTGTCTATTGCTTTGTGATTCTTGAGCAAAAGCAAACAGAATTCTGCAAAAGTAGTCTACTCTGTATCAGGCTAACAGAAAATGCTGCCATTGCTGAATTTAATTTTTTTTTTTATTAGGACAACAATAAAGCACTTGGTGTGATAGGAAGGTATTAGTTATGAGAGGAAGATGGGATAAATACAGAATAATGTCACAGATGCAGAAAGGAATAAACAAAAGATTACAGTCAGTTGAGCTGAAAGAGACAGCTATTGATTTAAATTATGGTTCCTAATAGGAATCCCAAATGTTTGATCTTGGGGCTAGTATTATCCAGTACTTAGTATTTAGGATTTTCAACAATAACTTCAGCACAGGAGTCAGTAGGTTCTTCGGTTAAACTGCTGATGACATGGAGGTGGCTGTTATTACAGAAGGATACTGGAGGAACACATAGAAGAACCAGCTGATCAGAAGAGCAAGAGAACTAGAAATGTGATTAAGTAGACTAGTATTGAGATCAAGGAAAGTAAGGACTACCAACAAGAACTTTTGCAAAAGGCTGTTGCTTTAAGCTAGAAGAGACAGACCATGTCCCTTGGACAGGATGACACAGGATGAATTTCAGCTGCTAAAATAGATACTGGGGTTAAAAAAGACATTGTAGACATCATCTGCACGTATCTGACAACCAGTACTAACTGGAAGAAGTCATGAGAGGTATCTAAGGATCTCAACATATGTCTGGTTTAGAATGAGGCTGCATATCTTCCAGAGTTGATTGCTTCATCAGCTATGTAAATGAAGCTTTGGGAGACTGAAGACACAACTTCCAAACCACTTTCCTGAGATCTATCCCACTCCTTGACTTTCAGTGACTGTTTAACAATACAGGGAATACTATTTCTCCACCTTGAAAGAAAGTGTTGGCGTAAGAAAAAAATGGATATGAGCTGACCATAAAATACTGAAGCTTAAAATCTGAAGACGCTCTATAAACATCCCAAGAGTGAGAATCTGAACAGTATGCCCAGTAGATATGTAGGGAGTCAACAGCCTAAACTAACAAGGGAATTTCATGAGTTTGTGGGCAGATGCTCATTGTGATGTGATTCCATGACAACAGGGTCTGGAGTCAATGGAGTTTTCATTTCTACGTTCGCTCTTTCCCTCTTTGGAACAGATTTGTTACTAAATACATTTGTTAGCTATTAATTATTAATTGTTTACACATTGATTGTAAGTGAGAGAGAGATCCTTTTTTAATATTATATGAACATCCTAAAGTTTTGTAGGCTTTCTAAGTGAACAGTGTTCTTTCCAAGAACATCCCTGTAACTACACAACATTCTCTTTCAAATGCTGTTGCCATTTGACTTCAGTAATTCACATGCAGCCACAAATATTTCACTTTCTAAAATGAAACATAATGGTCAAGGATTCAGTATGTTTTCACAGCTTCATGTAGATAAAAGCTACCTGAGTACGAAGAAAATCCTTTTTTATGTGTGTCTGGAAACACTAGTACTTTTATGTGATAGACATCAAAAATGTGTAATTCTGCATAACCATGTTTATGTTACTGTATTAGCTTTCCCCTGATTTACATGAGACAGAGGATAACTAAAATACACTAAGTATGTCACAAAGCAATGCACAATGGAGCTGCAACAGATGTACAGACTTTATGCTGAGGTACGTGCACACATTGCCAGAGAAATGCAAGTTGAAATCTTCTCCACTGAAAAGTTTGAAACTTAAATGGAATTGACTCAATAAAAATGTTGACTTTTAGCCATTTGAGATTTAAACATCTAGAGTAAACCAATGATCTCAACTTCTGCCCTAAATGCAGTAGAAGTAGATAAGCGTTTCCAGCAGGTGATTCATTCCACCTATCTGAGGAATTTACCATAAGTATTTTCTCTCTGATGATGCCTGTCATTTTCCAGAGAGAGATACTACATGATGCTATTTTATTTATTGCCTTATTTCTGTTGAGCTAACATCAAGTGAAGTGAAATCTATCCATTTGTGAAAAAAACATTTCTTTTGTTCCCTACACTAGCCCACAGCTATTTAATTTCTGTAACCACAAGTAAGAACAAGAACCTAGACTGAGCCATCCCCACCAATTGTCTAAACAATTTTGGTTATGTTTTTAGCAGCCTGTCAGTGCTGATCTGAACGCCTCGTTCTTCCTATGCTGTAAGTGTTTAACTTTCTGATACTGCAAATGCATCCCGTTTACAGGTCAACAGGACAAGTAGCCCAAACAGAGCTAAGAAAACACCTTCTTTCAGGGACAATTCATGAAATGCAATCTCTTTCTAGATCAATATTGGAGACCTCTGACTTCTGGGAAAAAAAAGAAGTAGCACAGTTTGAGGCATGCTTGGCTGTCTGATGAGAATGAAACTGATGAAGTTTTGCAATATCTAGCATTATCACTTGGAGCAATTTAAAACATGATGAAGAAACAGTTCCAAATTTTCTATGATTTAAAAAAAATTAACTGCTTGGCTTTTTGCCCCCACTGTAAAGCATCCCAAGATATCTCTTTATGACAACATGCATTCATACGAACACAAGCACTTTGGGGGCTTAGAAATCCTCAAGTAGAAGCAGCTTATGTCAGAAGGTTTCTGTTAAAAAGGCTAATTGAGCAGGTTGCCATACTGACATATCTAGTAGGCAACGCAGGAGATTCTGCATTCTTAATATTTGGTTCTGGAACATTTTAAGCAACCATGTTGGTGGGTTTCTTTTGAGTTTTTAGCTTAACTGGTTAGAAGAGAATCTATGACTAGCTTTTCTAGCTGGATGAAAGTTTCCAAATTAATTAGGGTGATGTAGCACAAATGTAAAAGGCTGACTAGAAAGTGTCTGAACAGGGGTAGCTGGCAACCTCTCAGTCTAGAATATTCCAGGAGTATGAAAGGGAATCAAGACGGGGAAATCACCTTTCAAGTTTCTGCTTGGATCAAATTACTGTGATGAGAAGAAATGCCATCATGATAGCTTCCACAGTGTAACTATGCAGGGACATTAACAGATTCATTGTGCCTTGAAGGCTGCAATTTAAACAGTAAGGGTCTTCATTTTGTAACCTATCACATTTAAACACTGATCAGGATATACTTTCTGAATAAAAGATTAAGACTTCATATGTCAAAAAGACTTGCCCATTCTTCATGCTGCCACAGTGAGATAGCACAGCTGATGGACGAGGAAATGCCCATTCTGACGTGTACCTATAACATGATTATTACATTTCAGTAGCTGGTATTTTTTGATGAATGCCTGAACATCCAGCAGAGAGAGGGTTTTTTCCCCCTCTACACAACAGCTGTGCCTTTTGAATCACACAGATTGGCTGAGAGGAGGTGACACTGCATAGGCCGAACATCATTCAGCACCGGCTGAGCTCACTAGAATGTAAATGAATAGTCTTGATAGTCTTGCTTGAAAGACATCTGTAGTCATGGCACAAATATAAAGAGCAAGGGCAGAGCATGACGGATTACAGTTTTTGGGTAGAAAAAGAAACAATTCTTGGAAATATTTAAGTGTACTGCAGAAGCAATCACCACTACAATCCCAGTTGCACTGGGATGAGAAATAGGCCCAGAATTAATCATAGCAAATCTTGGACAATGCACCTTTAATTAACTGTGGGTTTGATACAAATAACCTGTATTACTTTCTGTATGGTCACAAACATAAATACCGGAATGGAGGAAATGTTGGCTCTTCTTCTTGGGTCATTTGTATTTCTATAGCCTGCTATGAAGACAACACAAAATATTTATATGGCTGGGGATGCTTCTCAAAAAGAAATCCTGTCTAATATCTGAAAGCTACCTAAGTAAGTATCTATCCCAAAATTTTGTGAGATTTTCTCTTTTCCCTCAGCAGTGGTATGTAGGCACCCCATGCTCTCTTATTCACCTGTGCTAGTTTGAAAGCAAACTAGTGAGAGACTCCAAGTCAGAGATACAATTTAATAGGAAAAATAAAATAAATGCAATAGTACAAAAAAACAACCCACTGACAGTGTCAGAGTACAAACCTGACCCCCTGACGGTCAGGGTGTTGGTAGCAGTCCAGTTAAATGGTGGCTGCAGTCCTCCTGGAGTGATGGTTCTGCTGAAGCAGTGATCCTGTAGGAGGTGGAGGTGTAGGTGGTGGTGAGTGGTGGTGGCATCTCACAATAGGATGAGATAAGTCCATGAGTCATGCAGTGGTTTCCTGATGGCCCATTGTCTGTTATCAGGGGTGGGTCATAGCAGGAGATAACAGCTAATGGCCCTCAGCTGGTGGTAATAGAATACTTAAATACATCTATATTGTAACCTAGGACATCACCTTATAGCAAGGATAAGAACGGTTTAAGAAAAGGGAAAGGACTGTCTGGAATCTCATGGTTATAGTTATACTGGTATAATACACCATAAGAAAATAGGTTAGGTTTCCTCCTGTACATATGACTGAATGGTCTTCCTCTAGAACAGGATCATCTCGAAACTGCCTTTTGGAGACAGTCTTTATCTTAGGGATACCCCGATGTCCCTAAGTATTCCTCAAGGCCAACTCAGGAAACAGCTATCCGATATAGGACAGAGCCTTGTCAGGGGCTGTGCTAGGAATTTGCACTTATGGACATTTGCACATCAGCACGTGAGTCTGCGCACAGGCTCTGTGAAGTTTACTCCAAGTCCTGCTGCCGAAGGAAAATGCAGGCAAGGCTACACAGAAGCAGTTTCCACCCTCATCATGACTTTTAATATCTTTGAGAGAAGAGAGTGGCTGCAGATGGCTGCTGCAAAGCCATGTCATAATGTGGGCTTTTCCAGGTACAAAATTTGCAATAACAGGAAAGAGATTGTATGTTTTGCTCCCTTTTCATCTTTGTAGTTCGGTTTGTGGGTACAGGTGAAACCTATTAAACCCCTGTGGCTAAGGTATTCAATTTCTGAGGAATGCTCAGCAGAAGTGCGATGCATATGGACAAGGAATTCCAGTTACTCCCTTTCTCCTTATTCATTGCCTTACACTCTAATAGGAATGGTTGATTAAAAGGGAAGGGTTTCCTTGAAAGGTGCCACACACGGAGTTAATCTGTTCTTCAGTGGGAACTGCACCACGCCACCAGCCAGAAACAGCTTCCACAACCACCTGTGTCTATCAACAACAGTGCTGCCAAAAGACCATTGTTACCTTAATGGACCATTGAGGAGCTGGCAGTTAGTCCCTGACCCGTGGATGGCTTTCAAGAGCAAGATGACTAGTTAAAAATTAAATGAGTTAGAAGGAGACTTCAAGGTAGTAGGTTTAGTACTGGTGGGAAATAGTGAATGTAGAGCCTGTTTAATTTGAAAGTAAAGATGAACAGGACTATCTGGTGCTTTTCTTCTGCATCACAACATACCTATGTGCCTGTCTTTTGGAAAGAAGTTTTTTTTTTTTCTTTTCATGCTCTGTATATTCCTACAGAATTAATTTTTGAATTCACATTTTATATTGCCTTCTACTGACCCACTGAATTGATGGTTATCTCCTGCCAGCTGCAATGAGCCATATCACACACACACAGTAAATTCCTTCTTAACTCTGAATCTGATGCTTTTTTACAATGGCTCTTTTTCTCTTAAAGCAACCGTTACTTGCTCTGCCTTTTAATGGGCATATTTGCTTCTTGTTTTGCCTAAAACATACAGTGGTCACACCATGCATGATGTTCACGCAATGACTGAGGCTCAAAGGCACCTCTGGAGAGTGACCAGTACAACACCCGCTCAGGGATGGGTCAGCTAGAACAGATTCCCCGGGATGGTGTCCATCTGAAATTGAGTAGCTACAATGACAAGAGACTCCACAACCTCTCTGGGCAAGCTGTCCACCATGACCATAACAGATTTCTTTCCTAAGTTAAATGGAATTTCCTGTGTCTCAGTTTGTGACCATTGCTTCTTGTCCCGTCAGTGAGCACTTGGAGAGGATTTGGCTCCATCTTGTTTAGCACCCTTCCCTTCCCAATCAGGCATTTACACGCATGGTTAAAATCCCCCTGAGCCTTCATTTCTTCAGGCTGAAAACGTTCAGATGTCTTTCAGATTTTTTCTATGACAGATACTCCAATCCCTTAGTTTGTTCACGACCCTACACTGGATTCACTCCAGTATGTCTATGTTTTTCTTGTATACATCCGTTGCAGCACTCAACTGTGTGAGTTTTCCCATTACATCTCCCTGATCCTAGTGAGTTCATAGCCCTGTAACTGCATGTAGACATCCAATTCCTTCTCTTTTTTTATCCATGCTGCAGACATTAATGTGTAGCACTTCAGAAAGGTACTTTTTTGTGCTAATTTCACAGGCAAAGTGTGTGTGTTTTTCCTCCTCGCCATGCCAGCCTCTTAACTTTTCTTTTTTTGTGCGTAATTATTTGGTGTGGGCACACTTGTGCCCTGTTTTTTTAATTACAAGATCTTCCCTGTCCACATCAGCCTGAGCCTATTTGCGAACCTGCTCACACTGCTTGGATACTCTTGATTTTCCTAGAACAATATAACTTTCTTAAAGATCTGGTTGCTTTTTTATTCATTTTGAAGAACCCTTAAAGATTCCCCATATGATGGAAATCATTCCAAAAGCAGTTGTTCATTTAATAAAAGGCCTTTCTATAATATGGTCCATCTAATGCAAAGTACTAAGAGACTTCCAAAGTTGCCATCTGAGCATGCTAAGAAAGACTGCAGAAAGCTTGAACAGGATTTCAGAGTGTCAGGAGACGTACACTGAAGGTTACAAAACCTCTGGAAACAATGGTAAATCATTGCCTTTGTCATGCATTTTATATTTTCCATGAAGGAACACGATTTTGGGGATTAAATTCAGAAAACTAAGAAAGAGTATTACATTCTAGAGGGTGGCATCCCTGCCCATGGCCAGGTTGCAGAGTGGAGAGGTTGGAATTACATGATCTTTAAGGTCCCTTTCCAGTGCAAACCACTCTGTCATTCTATGATTTTCAGAGTTATTTCTACCATCTTTATTTTCTATGATAGAGATAAATGACTTTATTCTCTTTCAACATAAGCCTCAATTCTCTTATAGTGATCATTTGGAAACAAATTTGCTTTGGTTCAACTATTACAAAAGTTTATATTGATTCTTCCTTTCCCCTTTTTTTTTGTAATGACAAGCACCATACACCATTGAGCACTGTACATCTCAGTTCAAGCGCTGTAACATGAAACTATATTCCAAAGGGAAACCATATCATATTTGGTCAGGGAATTTATGTTCTACAGCACTTATTTGACCTTGGCTGTAATGAAAGAAAGGGACTTTAAAGTAGCTAAGGGTTTTGGAGCTTGCTAAATAGTCAAAACTACAGCCATTGTAGGCATGTGAACTCACGATCACCTTTTTCCTTATTGGCAGGCAGAGATCCTCTGGAGTGTAATAACTGGAAAAGGCCTCTCTGACTCTGTTGTGGCTGCTTTGCTGAGGGTGGTAGTGACAAGATCAAATGCCATTTTGGCACTTATTTTAGGTATGCTGAGTCTCACTAAGTTGTACAAATACACTAGTGGTCTTAGGCTACCGGCCTCCGGATCAGCACAAAATACCGAATGAGATCAAAGAGGTGATGGAATCTACTGAAATAATAAGAATGGATGATGATAAATGACCCCAAAGAGTCTGGTCAAGTATCACAATAACACAAGTTAAAGACAAAAAATCTTAATTTAAATGAGCACGTCCCATGACAGCTACTTTGTCCTATGATCTCCGAGCAGAGACCTTTTCTTTACCCTAATCTCTTCTGTCTCATGCTACAAAAAATGAAAAAGCAAAATGCTTGATTATTATACATCAAAATAATAGTCAAAATTATTTAAATCTCTTTGTGTGCAACTCAGGTTTAGGAAGGTGAGACAGCAGAAACATGGGAAGATGATTTAAAGTGAGGAAAAGAAAATCCATCAGCTCAGTGTGGATGAAACCAGAGCAAAGCACGGCATCAAGAACTGCACTGTACATTACAAGGCTATGAGCTCACATGGAACATAAGTGTGCGTATGTAAATATCTACACACCTAATAAATGGCTCTAGTAGTAAATGTTTTCAAACAGACATTATCCGAAGGAAAACATTTTGAATTTATCTGGCTTCTTTATGCTTTAATTAATTAATTACTTGTTTAACTGGATGGGTCTATCATATTACGTACTAAGTACCAGTCAGAGCTCATACAGAGTTATTCCTGCTATCCAGAAACTGAAGAGAGCTATATTCACCTTAGTCAGATTAATTCTAGACAGTAGCTGAATTCATCCTAATTCTCTTTAAACTGCCAAAAATCTTTCTGATTAAAGATAATTAATATGCACACTAGTGAAGAGTGAACAATTCTAATATTTTGGTAATTTCTAGACCCACCTGAAAAACATTTTTAATAACTTTTACAGAGAAAGTAATGCAGCATTACACAGCAGCACTGCAAGGAAGAATGATAATTCTAAAGCCAAAATATTTAGGAAAGGCTCTTGCTAAACACTCATATCTGGGCAACACCTGAATGAAATTAATGAAAAGGCACCTGATATCAGATGTACTATTATCTAATATAACTGCTAAACACTTACTCAAGATCCAGATCCTACACTTCTGTTACTTATTCAAATACTGTTTGTCTATTCACTGAATTCAGCGCTGAAATATTTGCAGCACCCTACTGGGATACAAATACTGTGTTAAAGTGATGTTAGTAGCTTGCATGTATATGACATATACAGGGAACTGGAAGCCTTCATGTGGGTGGTAGATGATGGATGAATGCCAGTGCAGTGGCAATTCCTGGAATACATATGTTCTGCAATGACAAAAATTGACAGGGAACCATTGCAGACATGCTGTCTGTGTTTCTCGGCCATGTTTCCACTCTGTTTCAGAAGGGATGGATTATTGCTTGATGACATCGCAATAGAAGTTTTTTTCTCTACTCACTATTTGCATCTTACTCACAAAGGCAATAACTCAGCTCCCAGTCAGCAGGTACATTTTATTGCTTTGTGTGGAAACAGTTCTTAAAACTAAATTCAGCAGAATGTAGACTACCCAAAAAAAACAAAAAAAAACCCAAAAAAAAAACAAAAAAAAAAACACCAAAACAAACAAACAAAAAAAAAAACCAAACCAAACCAAAAAAAACCAACAAAAAAAAAACCATAAAAGCTAACAACTGTCAGTAGCATTCAAGAAGATGCTCCATCAAGAGTTCTAAAAGTAGCACAACATGGTTTTCCAAGTAAGTGGCTTATTTTACAAAGTTAAGTAGGTTTCTGTCTGTGTTGTTTTTGTCCCATTCATCAGAGTGTTGATGTTTCTTTTGGTGTCTAATTTAACACATGGACATTCCAGCCAGTTTTCACTGACTGCTTCGTACAGCCCTGTGGATTATGCACTTGGCTTTGTTTCAGGAGTCTGTGAATACAAAGCCTGTTGAGTATGTGATTTCATACAAAGTTCTATCCACACTTATTTGCTTTCTATGAGCACTGAAATGGGTGAATGCATTCTTGGTATTTAATTATGCTGCTATCAAACCACTGCCCCCAAGAAACTGTGATATCTGATAAAAAATATTTGACGTCAATAAAAAAGGCAAGTTAGAAAACTGTATGGTCATACAAAAGGTGTGATAGCTACAAAGAGAGCCAGCTTACAAAGGGGTTAGTGATTCATCCAGCCAAGTTAAACAAGACACAATTGGGGCTAATTGACTTCCCTCCTTCGACCTCCCAAGTATGAGTTTATGAAAGCCTGGAAAGCTAAATTAACCCCAATTGTGTCTTGTTTGACTTGGCTATTTATGTTAAATGGATAACCCTTTTGTGACTTGGCTCTTTTTGTAGATATCACACCTTTGGATAATTAACATTCCCTCTTTCCCACCTTTCTAAAACAGCTTTTGCCTTAGTTTACGTGTTTTGATTTTGATGAAAGAAGAAGCAAAACTAAATTTTTGAGAAGACAAACTTCTTACAGAATAAAGCAAAATAAGAAATATGAAAGCACATTAGAAATAATTACAAGGTAGCAATTCACAGCAGGGATTCAAGGATGATATGGGGATTGCAGCAAGAAACTGGCACGACATACAGTAGGTAAGGTATAACTACATAAAAGAAGAAGTCTCACCTTCTATACATTTATCAAATAGCACATAATATCAAGCTTCCCAATTCACACTGTTGTATCTAAATTCACACTTTTACTGGTAAACATATATGAAGCTGTTCCCTCTGACTTCAGTAGATGTTGTTAAGCACTCAGAGTATACCAGAATATGATTATATCTGAAATGCTCAAACAGGGGTTGAAGAGTCTTGTGTAGGTTCTATCTGTTCAGAAAATTCCTTTTTATTGCAGTATGAACTTTGGGGGATGGCTCAGTATTGTGATTTCATATGAACTGAAGATAGCTATAGAATGGTTTGGGTTGGAAGGGGCTTTAAAGATTATCTAGTTTCAAAACCCATGCCATGGGCCAGGACATCATGGAAAGGAATTTGGATGTTGTCATGAACCATTGGATTCAAATGGCAACTCCTCACAAGCTAATGGTATGAAAATACAGAAGGTCAATTTGAGGCAGGGAAAGTTTCACTGATTTTACCTGTGGAATTTTCTCTGTATCAGTATCTGAAAAGCTGCAGTGTTCTCTGACCTTGCAAGGCTTCTGAATGAACAACATGCCCATGGCAGGAGCAGCATCTGGAGATGGTTGTGTAAGATAGGTACTGAGGTAAATCACTGTCTGGAGATGCTTCTCATGTTCCTGTGACTATAGGAGGAGCCCAGATGACTGGCTTCAATAGATCAGGTTATTGAAATAAATCCACCCTGAAGCACTCAATATGACATCAGCATTCCTGAAATTATACCTGCCTAGTAGAATCAGGCTCATAATAGTTAAAGAAAATGAATATGTTAAATGAACATAGGGTGTGTTAGTGGAATATCCTTCTGTGATTTATTTAATGATAACCATGATCCTGGAAACACACATCTTTGTAAAATCTGGGAAGGATGAAGCATAAGAACTCAAAGCTGTCCACTGACATTTTTTAATAATCAGATATTTTATAAAAGCCTTCTTGTATAAGGAGTTTTATGAGCCACACTTTTTTATCAAATCAGCAATAAAAAGCTAACCGGTATATTCTTAGCTGGCCACATACCATCTAGCTAATACAGAAGTCTAAATGTGCAAAACTTGGAAAGGAACAGAAAAGGATGAGTTATCTCTAACATAACACAGTCGTGTTTATATACTTGTATCAGAGGGTCTTTGCATTTGTACTAAAGACTCTTCTGAGACTTTCTTAGCAATCTATTAAAAATCCAGACCATAAAATTAATAACAAGTATAGAAACAAATGTAGTAACTAATATTAAGGATTATTCATATTACACTGGTCAGGAAAATTAAAAGCTTCAAAAAGAAGAAGTGGGATTTCCAAAGAGTTTATCAGAGTGAAGAGATTCAGACTGGATACTGTTTGCTTCTTTCCTTGCCTGGTTTTCTAATTGGCCAGTTTTCTAAGAACATCTAATTCCTGATTAGGAACTGAGGTTATCTCAGTGTCCTACAGTTCAAGCCGAGACTTTATCAACTGCTCCCATCAGGTGTCTCCATGGATCAGCTCAGAGTTTGGAATCTATACAGTAGATATCCACTGCTGGCCAGGTGAATGCTGTGACTTCCAGAACCACAGAGGTTGTGTAAAACTGGTGTTAAGAAGGTTGCTATCAGTTTCTGAGGTCAGAAAAGTTCATTTCTTCTTTCTATGGTAGGATTTCTCAATAGATTTTTTGTCCATTAAGCAGGGTAATGTGACAATAACTAAACCCTGTAGTGTCTCAGCTCAGCCTATTTGCATAGGTATATTAGAGAGGAATGTGTTCCTTCAGTGACCTTTTTTGTCAGTACTGGAATTTCTGTACTGATTAAATCTTAACTCATTATTTTGTACACTCAAGGTGTTCTGTACTTCAAGAGAGAAAAAACACAGGATCAAAACTGTCTTGACTTTCTAGATGGGCAGCGTCTCAAGTTCTGTCTGGATCTGGCTTTTAAATAGTGCTCATACAAATGGAATAATGACTTTAAATTCCATTTTTAGACCCCAGAGCATTCAAAGTAGGAAAATTCGGGTTTAGTGCTTACAGTCTGAGCCCCTCTTAATTTAAATGGAAAGCTTTCCACTACTAACAGAGGATTAAAAAAACAGAGCAAACAATTGATTTGGAAAGTAAAGCTGCCTTGGTATCTCATGTCATCCCACTGCTTTTAAGAGAAAGGTATTCTGGAAACAGATGCAAGTGTTAACCAGAGAGCTTGTGCTGGAAGTCTGCTTGCCAAATGTCCCACTGTTCAGTTTATGTGTCCACAGTTAAAATAAAGGCAGAGAATGAGTTAAAAAATATGATTCTTTTTAAACTTTCTCCAACAGTTGCTGCAGAATTGGTTTTAATTTTTGGTTTTTTTTTTTTTTAATTTTGAAATGTAGTCAGGGAAAATTATTACTTGTAATGGGCTTTTCAAATTTTCTTCCCAAAGGTGCCATAGTTCAGGAAGCATCTCCCTTCCACCCTGTCCCATTCCAGCTACCGAGCACTTTCCTTTCATGAATATAATGATTATCAACTTATTTTTCAGCTAAGGGGGAAGAGGAGGGGGAATTTAAACTGCCTGCCTGACAATGCTTTCAAATGGTGATGAAATGTCTTCTTCGTATCTGAAGAGAACATGATTATTAGCACTGAATCTGACAGACACGATTTCTGAATATTTTTGTGGCATTAATTTAAATCAATGTAATGTTTGAAAACATTTCAGCCCCTCAAACAGCTGATGCAGCTTAGATTCAATTATAACAAATTGCAACACACTGTCAAGTCTTTTTACCAAGTCATTAGTCAGGGATTTTGAATGCACGGCCTCCAAACGGAGTTCGACTGGCTGACAGCTCTAATTGTTGGGAACTGCTAAAGGATTGCTAATGAACTGGGGGATCTGTTGGGCCTGTAGCTTTCTTCAAGGATGAAATTTTTGAAAACTTTCACAAGATCAAAGCAGCATAACATGGACCATTTGCTAAATTGTCAGCAGTGGAGTGAAGCAGTCTGAGTCCCAGCTTTAAAGCTGAAGCTTCAGTAGAAAACACCATGTGCCTCCTGCCCCTGAGCTTTTTTCATGTGTCAGTAAAACCATAGTGAGAAACAACGACTTAAAGAAAGAGCCTCAGAGCCACCATGGCTGCTATGGCTTAATTAGGAGGAGCAGGAAGGGAGATGAAAATTCCTCTCTGTTAGTGGGTGCAAGAGAGATGAAGTGTCCAGCACTCTTACAAGCAGGCCCCACAGTTACTTAGCTTGCAGCTTCTAAACCTATTAATGGTCAGAGTGGCATATGATAGCACAGGAGCAACACAAAGGCCTCTTCCCCAAAAAGCCTGGCAGTGGAGGTGCCTGATTTGCTTTCAGGACCCAAGGAGAGTTTGGTTTCACCAAAGACCTTGCCATCAATGTCAGGGAGACCAGACCATTTCCTTCCAGCACTTGCTCCAGCACCCACAGCAGGCAGCTGGAACGTTCCCATGGAGCTGTGCTGGACAGCAAATCCATCCCTGTTGAGGCTGGCCAGCATTCTGCAGCCAGTGAATCGCTCCCAGCTGCTGCTGCTGCTGAACAAATATGTTGCCTCATGTTACTCAGCGGCAGAAAGCCAATGCAGTGAAGGGAAACTTTTAAACCGATCTTGAAAGAAAAGAAAGATATGAAAACCTGTCTCCATCACTCCCATCTGGTTTATATTTTCCTTTCATATTCAAGTCTTATTTAAGTCTGTTCATTTTTTTTTGCTCCTTCTCATTGAAATTTACTATGGTATCCTTTTACCAAAAGAAAATAATGCCTGCTGAGCTGCAGTAACATTGGTCAATTACCCAAACGTCTTAATATAGAAGTCTGCCGGGGGGAAAGAATGTTTGAAATAAGATTTACATTATTACTTCTTTAAATTAACACTTCAACAGGACTCAAGGAAAAATAAACTCTCCTCCTCACACTGTGTGAGGTACAGTACCAAGCTGCTGTTACCCTCCCCAAGACAAACTGTGTTTAAAAAACAACACAGAAGGGCATATAGTGAACAACTTTTGGAGTGCCTGAAATGGGGACAGTGATTTTGAACATCATTACAGTGTGTAGTGCCTTGAATATGAATTTTGCATCTCACACCTCCTTCTAAAAACATTATTTTTACTCTATTGCACTCCCTCTCTCTTTCTACCAGATACGCATCAGCCATATGAACTTTCTAAAGTAATATTGCTTAGTCTTTCCATAGGGTTTCTATAGGCTCTGGTCAGCAGATGTGGAAAAGGGTTCCTTGAAAAAACTTGTCAGGGAGATATGAGCAATTTATACCTGTCCTCTGCTATAACTTTCATTTATAGTCAAATATTCAATGTAAAAATAGGACTTGTTTATTTTTTTTAAAATAGAATTCTTAAATGAGACGTTTAGCAGCTGATGTAACCTGCAGAAGTATAATAGTAACTATAAATTTTCAACAGATCATCAAGAGAGGAGTCCCATTCATCTGTACATGGGGACTGGTTTATACGCTCAATCTACCGCTGATTTAATAGCAGCAGAAAACTCACAAAAAGATCTAATACTGCTTGGTTTAGCATTTAATACACCAATAGCCACAGATACTGAGTTGTATTTTAGATGAAAACTTAAGTTACCAAACTAACTTGAAACATTCCTCAGTTTTCATTAGGAAAACCCATATGGGTAGTATTCCTCTCTCCTAATTTTTAGATATCTAGACTGAGCTAATGAGCAAGATTCTCTCTATACTTGTTGAGTAAGTCACCCTGTTTGTCTTCAACACATATCCTGTGACTGGAAAAATGTGGTAGAGCATCTGTCTTCCTCAGTTGGCTCTAGAGGGAGCCCAAATGACAAAATTGGACTACACACCAAATTTTTTGAGTTGAAGTTAGGGCATAGAAAATCCAGCTGAAAGAGCCTAATGACCTGGTTTTGGACTCACTGAGAAGTCTTTCAGTTCAGTTCCAGCAAGACATTTCTGGTGCAGGTGGAAGAACAGTGAAGTGAAGACAATACTAAATCAGAATTACAACAGGATATACTCCCCCGCCTCTCAAATAGTAAATTTCACACTGACAATCTTCTCTAACTTATCTTAGAGTCCCACTGGGACATAAACAGCTTCTTTTCCTGGGTTTTTCATGCCAGTCCAGGCGGAGTGAGTATTGTCAACACTGAGCACTGCAACAAACATGAGCTGTAGTAGTTACCCAACTGCTTTGGTTTTGGAGCACTGAACTGAAGTGTAGGAGTGCATGGCTAATCAAGAGTGACCGTAAGCCTTGATTCACAAGATAAGATGCTCTAGTCAGTTCACTCTCATGGATTTTATATTTTTATATTGAGCAGCTTCTGTCCAGGTTGTCCCACAGCCTGGGAACTGGAACACTTCAATTCTAGTCCATGATCCAGTAAATGCTTACTATGAAGGAATAGTTTCACCCCAAGACAATACTACTGAAAAAAATTAATGTCTGCATTCAAAGTGAAGCCTGGATTTCAGAAATTAACAGTCAGAGTGCAGTTTATTTTAAAACAAGCTTCTCTCTCTAGCCACCCTACTGAATAACACAGGAATCTCTTGTCAGGCTGCATTTTGCAGATCCCAATCAGGGATGCCTCAATCTTCCTCGAGCCTCTATAGGAACTCCGTAAACCTAATCCAGGACTCTGAATTACTCAAGTGACCAAAGGCCTGACTATTATTGCAGGGCAAGTGCTATAGCAACTGACTTCTCCTGTGGGTCTAGTCTCTGTGAGCACTGCTCCTCAGCTGTGTGCAACGCACTGAGCCCCTGGGGCACACCATCTGCTCCCTGCTGTCTGGGCCAGCTCCCTCAGCTCTCTGACACAAAACCCAGGAATACTTTGGAGACAGCTCACTCTGGAAAGCAGGTTGGACAGGCTAGCATCAAGTTTGCCTTCTCCTAGTTAAGACACCCCAACGCTATTTCAGAGGAATTTGTGCTGACCACCGGTTACACACTTTCTGGCTACACCTAGGACATGCTAATGTGCCCTCAGTATCAAGCGACAAAAACATTGTTCTGGCTGGCTTCAGCACAGTGCCTCTTTATTTCATGCACTCTGAACTAACTAATCACACAAAAAATAGGTATCATGGGTTGGGACACTGGAAACTTGAAGAAATATAGGGCCAAGTACTATGTAATACCAATGCAGCTCTAGAGGAGGTTGATCCTGAGCAGCCCGGACACATCCACTGTATGTCACATGTCCTCAAGCCCAGAGGTGTGTCCCTCTCCCTATTTTTATTTAGTGATATAGATATCTCATAGAATCATAGAATCACTGAGGTTGAAAAAGACCTTTAAGATTATCAAGCCCAAAGGTCAGCCTAGCACCACCACCAGGTTCACCACAGAACCATGCCCTCAAGTGCCCTGTCCACGTGTTTTTGAACACTTGCAGGGGTGGTGACTTCACCAGTTCCCTAGACACTCTGTTCCAATGCATTACAACCCTTTCCATCAGTTCTTTTTCCTAACAGCTAATCTAACCCTCCCTTGGTGCAACTTAAAGCTATTTTCTCTCATTCTGTCACTGTTGCCTGGGAGAGGAGACTGACACCCACCTCACTACAACTGCCTTTCAAGTCGTTGTAGAGCAGTAAGGCCTCACCTAAGCCTCTTTTTATCCAGGCTAAAAAAAACCCACTTTCCTCAGCTGCTCCTCATCAGACTTGTGCTCCAGACCTTCACCAGCTCCATTGCCCTTGTCTGGGCCAGCCCCAGCACCTCAGTTTCTTTCTTGTAGTGAGGGGCCCAGAACTGAGCACAGGATTCGAGGTGTGGCCTCACCAGTGCCAAGTACAGGGGCACAGTCACTGCCCTGGTCCTGCTGGTCACACTGTTGCTGATACAGGCCAGGATGCCATTGGCCTTCTTGGCCATCTGTGTTCTTTTCAATATGTGGTACATACAGATCATAATGGTTTTAAGTTGCCCCTCTTTATCCAAAAACTAAGAATGGTTATACTTCTGTACACCCCACTTAGATGCTGTAAAGTATCAAGGCACTTATTTAGTAACTCTTTCCAAGGATTAGGCACAAAGTGTACACTGTTGTGGAAGACACTAGTTTGGTTCAGCAGCTCTTGGAGGAAGTGGCACAAGTCTTGATGCCTACTCAGAAGTTGTTACTTATACCTAAATTTCACAGCTCTGGTAGAACCTGGACAAAGAGCAAGAGCTTGACTTCAGCAGTCAGTTAGAACAATGTTTAGTAGTGTCTTTCCTTCTGGTTTTTTCCCATTCCTCTTGTGCTTCCTCAGGAAAGAACTCAGACCTAAATCTCCATTTACAGACACTCCTGTTTACCAACTGTTGTAAAGTGTTACCTCTTCTATTTAATTCCAATTTACTAATAAAAAATATCCTTTCTGTCAGGAAAAAGCAATTTCCCTCTATCTGTGTCTTGAAACATAAGAAAACAAAACAGATGCTTGTTGCATTTAATAAAGAACATGCATATGCATTGAAAAAACTTCTAGCTTATTTTTGTGATGCCAATATTTAATTATGTTCATTTTGCATTTTTAATTAGAAGGCAGAACAGATGGTGAAGGTGCAAAGTAAAGGAAAACGTCCATTCATATAACCTGCTGTGGGATGCCAGCAAATTCCTGTGCTTAGAGCCTGATCCAAGCTCTACTGAATCCAGCACGAGCGTATCTGTCGAATATCAGGGGTCTGGAGGAGACCACAGAGCAGGGCTTTCCTGGAATCAGTTTTCCTGGTGTGTACATGATGAATATATTTTTCTCACAGTTGGATTGTTTTTCTGATTTTAAGGCAAATTTTGGTTCCGATTCCTATGGGTGACCTTATTTCTCGCTTGCTTTCCTGTAAATAAAACTTACCTGTTTGTGTAGAAATAATTTCAATTCCAAACCTTAGCTGAGAAAAATGTCTCACTGTATATTGTGCCCTACCAATAACAATTAATGCAGTTAATGGCATAAGTCGCAGAGAGAGACAGATAAAAGTTATTTAAATCGCTTTCAACATCACTGAAAAGTGGAAGCTGAAACAGATCAAAATTTGGGTGCTGTGTTTCATTCAAAAACACATAAAATGAACCAATGTACTTACTTATTTCACAAATGAAATATTTAAACAGAGAAATATTTCTCTTTTTAAAAATATGCCAATTTTAACCAAAGAATTTTAAATAGATCAAGTAGACACAAATATATACTAGAAAAGAAAATGGAATTTTCAGCCAAATGAAATATTTGCATTGACCCAAATTGAATTTCTGTGTGCATGTGTTATGGGTGTGTTTGACTTTAACTTTTTTTAAGTGTGTGTGATTCATCATTTGTCTGACATCAGTCACAATGATATTTCTCCTGATCTCCGAGCAGGAAATGGATGTTCTTAATCAATATGTCATGAACTTTAGCTATATAAATGGCACGGCTGAGACTGACAGTAGAATATTAAAGCATGTCAACAAATTTAAGAGTGTTCGGAAGAAACTATTATTTGAGGGCTTCAAAACAGGCTTACAGTAAACTCTATCTGTTTAGCTCATGAGAAAGATCAAGAGGTAGCTTGATTGTGATGTGTAAGTTATTAATAAGAACTGTTAAAGGGAAATTAAAACCTTTGAGACAAATTTATATTATTAGTAAGAAACATTTCTAACAGAGAGTGTAATTAAGTACTGGAAAAATGTACCAAGAGCACTGCATTATCTTCTGCCTCTTGAAATCACCCAGTCAAGAATGAACAGGGAATGTAATTTAATCCAATCATTTCTGGTCATCTTTGATTCATAGTAGAAGGAGAAGAAAGATTCAATCCTCATATAGTGAATTTAAGTCTATTGAAAATATGCTTCCTTTTCTCGATAATCTTTTGCAGATCCTCTTAAAAGTGGTCTGCCACTTTGAGTCAAGAACAAATTATTAGTCTCAATTCTGGGGAAACTGACTCTACAGATGTTCTGAGTAGGTGGTCTCCTGGTGCTCTCTGACCTTTAAGGTCCATGAATCAGGAATTTTTCATATATATGTATTTATTTATAAAATATCATTACATATAGGTACAACTGCATTGATTAATTACATATGCTTTTCAATAATAGGAAAGAACTACCAGCACAGTACAAACAGCAAATTACTAACATTTTCAGGAAAAAAATTCAATGAGCTTCAGACACAGAATTAGTCACTGAAGAGATCTGTGCATAATTTGGCAATAACTAATAAGCCCAAGAATTTTGAAGTCTATTTGAGAACAATTTGCAAAGAGAAAACAAAGCAAAATTCTTCAGATAAATTATTCATTTGAATTAGTCATTTAGCTCTAGTAAGGAGTTGTAGACTTTTTGAAAATATGTGGCAAGGGGATACAGTTTTAAAGAGGTTGAAGCAAAAATACTCTGCTCTCCTAGAGTTTGTTTCATCACATGTTCTCAAGGCACTTAATCATTAATTATGCTGAATATTAATTATAACAATTTTACATTTGAATAAACTGAGGCATACACGGTGCCTTGCCTATTATCACACAGATAAAATTTGGGAAAAAAATCTGTCACCTCACTAACCATTAAATGTGCTCCCTGTCACTATTCTCTTAAACTTTGCTACCCCATTACATTGTTAAACTTTATTTCTGAGGGAAACAAGTGTTATGCGACCACAGTGGGTTTTTATTGTCTTACTGACGAGGGCAGAAAAATTTCAGAAGACGGAGATCTCACAATTATTGAGGAAGGGATTTACCTGACCAGCTATAGAAATCTTTTGTGCAGGGGTCTATATCTGAATCTGTCACTATATGCTCTCTTTAAGGTCAGTGGCACGGAATAGGCACATACAGGGTGTGAGTCACCTCACCCTAGGGTTGGTTCCTGCATTTGTCAGATGTGCCCCAGAGTGCC
The DNA here is from genome assembly GCA_013397975.1 of Machaerirhynchus nigripectus. Lineage (NCBI taxonomy): Eukaryota > Metazoa > Chordata > Aves > Passeriformes > Dicruridae > Machaerirhynchus > Machaerirhynchus nigripectus. Next base: position 63,028 of record VZRQ01008174.1, read on the forward strand.
CCCAGGGTAGTCATTTCAGATGTAAGCAGACCCACGGAGTCCAACATGTTGGGAAGGGCCCCTATGGATCATCTGCCCCTGCTGAGACAACCCCTAACTTAGATAAGGTTGCCCAGGCCAGTTGGTTTCTGAATAGATACAAGGATGTTCTTAAGGATATGGCTAAAGCTAGATGCAATGATCCCCACTGTGATTTGTAACAGTCCTTGAAAAGCAGCCTGGGAGATCCAAGACAACCATGTGAGCTGATATACTGAACACAAAGAGTAGGATTCAGTCAGCTAAACAGGTGTTATGGAGTGCAGAAAGTGCAGATCTCCCTTTCTTTCTTCATACCCACCAATCTGTGCAGATTTATCTGGTGCTCTTAAAGGCAATTAAAATGGCCCAGGGTGCCTATTCCTTATGCAAGAGCATGCTGTCTGGATGGTAGCAGCTCAACATTCAGACACCTGGGCACTGATGTCACCAGTGGCCGTGTCTAGGTGTGATCTGGGTGTCTACTCTCTCACTATCGTTAATACAGAGCTTGAAGATATGTTTCACTCTGCCTAAGATAGACATACATCTTTGAGAAGCTGAATAACTTCTCAGATTTACTGTTCTCTATTACGTCTGGAACTTAGTTCTAGAACATGGAACCAGTTCTGGAATCTGGAACTAAATCCCAGGTGTCTTGAGCTCCCAGACTTACCAAATTGCCAGAATACACTTTTGTATTTTCATGAGATATACAATCCATGATGCTTAGGAAGAATGATGAGAAGTAGATCAGTAAATGCTGGTGTTATATGTTTACAACTGATTAGGTGACAAGGATGCTAAATATTGTGATCTGATGTAGATAACTGCAAAAAAAAAAGTGGGACCTGGGCCTCAAAGCATCTGCCAAAACTGGACGTATTTGGATGCAGGCAGAGCTCCAGAATTATTACCACTGTTATTGCAAAACTAGCAAAGAATCCTGATTCAGAAGTAAAATATACATCCTGTTATTTATAAACCAGGAGCAAGGATAAAGAACATGTCTTTGTAAACATTTGTTAACATTGTGCTTTTGAAATTATGAAGTGAGCAGTCATTGAAACCCTGGCCCCATTTTCCCCTAGCTTCAGATGTGATCCATCAGTGCTACCATTTGTCCTCTAATTTCAGGTTTTTGGGGTTTTAAGGGCAAAGTTATGCCTTGGTCATAATTTAGAAACCATACTGCCTACATAATGAAATCTTTCTAGGAAGGAGTTTACAAATTATTTAAGAGTCTGTTTAGCTTGAACCACAGTTTATCGATGTGTCACCGTGATTCAGCACATCATGAACCCTTCATTATTTCAAAGATTGTGAGATATCAAAAGATGCCCTTCAGCCCTTCTCCAAATTGTTGTTTTGAGCCCTTCTTTGATTAAGAGAGTTTTTGATCTAGTTCCTGAAGGTTTAAAGGAATGTTTTTTCTGGATGCATTGACCAAAAAAGATTTGATTTTAGTGTAAAATAGTGCCTCAGGTACTTCCCATGACACAGGTTTCGTTGCAAACACGTTTTCATTCCAAACATAGAGGAAAGTACCTTATGAACACTCCCACATCTTCCATGTCACTGCTTCAAATTCTTCTGTCTTTATGCAACAATAGATTTATTCCTGATTTGTGAACTCATTTGTAGGTATTGTAATTTCAAATTCCTTCTTCTTGGCTTCAAGTTTATAGAACACATTTAACCAGAAAATGCTTTACTTATTATTATCAAGTGAAGAAAAATCTGTCTAGTTGCTAAATTTTTAAAACATTTGATATCTATGTTACCATACAGTTGCTATTCTTCATTTCTGCTTCCAAGTCTTCTCTTACTTTGGATGCTTTCCTTGCATAATTTTTGATTTTTTTGTATTATGGACCTTCACATTTAGGGCACTCTGGAAGCCATACAGGAACAGTTCCCATTTTGGAGTTAATTAAAAAAAATCTGAAAAGTTTTGCCGAATATGGCCCAGAAACCTCCTCCTGGAAACATGAGCATTAAAGAACGGTAGTTGCATGAAAGATGTTCCAACAAAGTATGTCTGAGAGGAAATAATGCATAAGTACTTATTATAAAAAAAATTAAATTAAAGCCCCTGTGTATTTTATTTGCTGTATTTCTTTCATATGTGCTGCAAAATCTACTTTGATCTGTACAGTATATTTTCAATTCATATGGCAGTGTAAAATACCATCACTGATGAAAAAAGTACACATATATTATAAATATATAAGTAGCACAAGTATGTCAATTTTTTCCTGTATGATAATAGATTACTGTAAGGTTCCTGTCATGAAGTTAAACATCCTGGAGTAGTTAAACAGGAATTTTACCCCAAAGCAAGTGTATGAGCTATGTGAATATTAAGAAGCCAGATGATATGCACAGATAGCTGCAGAAGGCTGGATGGATCAATGACAAGCTCTATCAGCTCTGTTTTCTAGAGTGCAAAGCTTTGAAGAATAAAAGAAAAAAGACTTGGTTTTGGTATAAGGAAATGATTACTCTCATGAAAAATTTGATCCAGCACTTGTAATGTCTTAAAATAAGTAAATATAGTGAGGTGCTATTAGTGTTACTTGTGTGAGTGTGTATGCAATCCAACCAATGAAAGGAGAAGATGCTTAACAGCTCATTTAATCCTCTTAATAGTGTTTAAGTGATGATATATGTATTACAACAGGGTAAAACAATTGTTAAAAATAACATGAGGAAAATATAAGTTTGGGGTTTTTTTTAAATCAATCAGATATAAAGACTTCTAACATCCTCAGGCTTGCTCCTGTTATTTAAAGAAAAATCAGTGGGAAATACAAGGAGCATTAGTGCTTTTGAAAGAACATGGTATCATCTGGAGGTTGTTTCTAGCCTCAGAAATTCACTAACACATTTTTCATTATAGTTTCTTCTCAGATATTTCACCAGCAGTTATTCAGGAGAAATGTAATATGCACTACAGCAGAGTGAGCAATGACCACTAAGGGATGGTCTTCTGATATGAACAGAAGCTTCAGTGCCAGACACTTAAGTCTCTCTCTCACTGCAGTCCTCAGTAATTTCTTCCCGTAGAAATATTTGTATATTCTATTCATTTATGTTCTATATTATTATTCTATTCATTATATTCTATATTCATTTCTATATTCATTACATTCTATTCATTATATTCTATATTCATTTGTATATGCAATTACATAAAGAGGTCCTTGATGGAAAACAAGTAAACAAAAAAGAAAAGTTTCTTAGTGTGGACATATAAATGATGTACAGCAAGAAAAATTAACATATGAACCAATAATTACTCCTCTCTAAGTTCACACTTAGTTACTTATTTACAAGCATATGCTGTAAGTTTTTCAAGGTTCTTTTCTTCAGCCATCAAAATAACTTTGTAATTCTTCCTTTAACTTGTCAGAAAATTTCATCACAATTTTTGAAATTCAACCTGTAATCACAAGTGCCTCTGTGCTTTAAAAGTAAACCATTTTTTTCCCTCATCATCTCATTTGTGATTCGTTTTTCCAGATAAGTAAACCTTCTACATTCAGCCCATTTCCTCTGCAAAGCCCGTCTTGGAGCTGAATTGTGCTGTCTTTCTGGGTCCCAGAGTGTGGCAAGGGGAGATTCCTAAATGCTGCTCTCAGGACTGTGCTAATAGAACTAGAGAACATAGTGGAAAAAAACTTTAGAATCCCAGCTTAGTCCATGAAGTTCATTGGCTCACAAGTCACAGTAGCAGTCTAAAGTTTCAAGTAATCTCAGGTATCTATTTGTTCTCTTATCTTTCCTAGGCAATATAATAATATGCATATCAAAACTCATAATCTATTGTAAGGAGTAGATCTAGGGGAATTCTGAAAGCACCAGGCTTCCCTTCCAAAATTAAAAATTCACTTAGGAGATGACTTAAACCTATTTCCTCTGTTTTATAGATGAGTTCCTTCAATGCATTTCTCCTGTATCACAAAAATTTGCAAGTTTAGGTTTCATTATTTGATTCAGAGAGCAACCAATCATTTTTTAATTTCAGGATAGATTCCACAGATGAGGCAATAGATTTCCCTAATGTGATACTTTCTATTGTTAGTTGGAACAGTAGATAAGCAACTTGGATACAACACAACAGGCTTGCTTTGTTTTATTGTCTACGGTAGAAGGCCAATATTTTTTTAGTAAATGGAAGCCAATTTTGGAAGAAAAAAAAAAGCTCAAAAGAAAATAAAATCCCTTGGCACTAATTTGGTGAGTCAATTCATGATCTGCTAAGACAGCATTCACTGTAGCTGATAATGCATTACAAGGATGGACAAGCACACCAGGTGTGATCCAAGGCCAAGGGAAAGCTACAGATGGTCCTTCCATGAAAGGGATGGGATTAAATATGACTGGTATTTTAAAGCTAAGATAGAAAACTGGAGATGGGGAAGAAAAATGCAAAATTCATTATATTATCCTGTGAAAGAATGCTTATTATTTCTGTTCAACCTTCAGTCCCATGGCTTACTCTTCCTGAGCTTTTTGAAGACAGAGGTAAGCACTTGTTTTTCTCCAGTCCTCAGGCGCTTCTCCAATTTGTCATGATCATTCTTTGCAACAACATCTGCCAGATCCCTTTGCACTCATGAATTGATCCCACCAGGGTCTAAGGACTTAAATGTGTCCAACTTGCTCACATATTCTCTAACCTGGTACTTTTTCATCAAGGTTAAGTCTACACTTCTCCAGGCTTTCCCTGTGGTTGTCAGTGCCTGGGTTTTATGAAGGTTAGTCTTACTGGTACAGCTTGAGGTGAAGAAAGTATTTAATACCTGTGTCACCAGGTCCTCTGCCCCATTCAGCAATGGACCCATATTTTCCACATCTTCCCTTTTGCCACTTAGGTATGTATAGAAGTCTTTCCTGTTGTCTTTTACAACCATTAGAAAATTTAACTTCAGGTGGCCTTCCTAACCAGATCTCATGCTTGGGCAGTGCATCTGTACTCTCATACTGTGTGTACCTTCTTTCACCCCCTGTATGCTTCGTATTTATTTTTAAGTTTGGCCAGGAGCTCCTTGTTCGTCTATGCAGGCTGTCTGATAATTTTGCCTGTCTTTCCCATGAAGCCTGTATCCCCTCGAGCCAGACAAATGTTCAGAGCATCAGCACTGAAACAGTCATAGACAATGCAGTAGTTTAGAAAGCGGTCATCAAAGATTCTAACTGCTTATGGGAATAAATTCTGTGACACAGAGTTGTTAACACAGTAATTGCAGTCAAGCCCCACACAACATATATATATATTTTGCCGTAAAGAGCAAATTAATTACCCTGGTTTAGCTGACTATTTGGTAAATATAATTACAAAAAGTTAGCAAACACACTGTATATAGTTTCTCTCAGCTTTCTCATTCAATATTAAATGCCTTTTTTATTTTCCATGGCCAGGTGGATTTCCAGGTCCTGTGAGATATGAATCAGACTAACAGAGTGGTAGAGAAGTAACCTTGTCATGCACGCAGTGTATGAAAATTATACAAATATATCATTACTCTTGTGCAGAGGAGACATCACTTAAAGTTCATATATTTACTACTAAAAATTAGATAGTAATTAGACAGTACTATTTCACAAGTATAAAAGGTGCCAACCATTCATGTTTTTTTAACTCTGTGAAGTTTTGAATGTTTCTTCTCTTAGGTCTTAGAGGTCTTAGAGGAAGAACATTTAAACATATACAAATTCATATACTCATCTAACATTAAAATTATAGCACAAAAATACAGTCCAGGAAGATATAATTCCCTTGTATTTCAGGGAAAAAGATTAAGGATTTATCTGATAATGTAATATTCATTGTCAATTACTTGTATAATATATTACTTTATTCGTAAGTGTCTCTTAAGTGTTTGCACAGGATTCAGCTGACTGGATGTCAGAAGGTATAGCCCAGATGTCTACATCTTTGTTAATCAGTGTGGGTCTATTTATAGCTAATGGAAAGAAACAGACATTTCTAGAAAGACATTCATTTTGTCCCAAAGTAGACATCTATATTTAGTGAAAACTGTCACCCCTGGAAATTGTATTTCTCTCATTAGTGCAGCAGGAGTTCAGGATTATTAGGTCATACGTAGACACCCACAATCAGATGTAGACATTTAAAATCAGGATAGTGAAGATTTCCTTTCAAACCCTCTGTGCAAATGACCTAAATGTCAGGTGTTACCATGCAGCTTAGCGCAGTACAGGCTGTTCAAAGTTGCATGATATACCTTGATATTAAATGGTATGCAGATTTAAAACAGGGACTCCTAAATTACAAAATGTCTTGCATTCAACAACACTACATCTTCTTTTATAGCTTTTCTGTCCTTTTGCTGCATACTGGACTGGAGCATTAGCAGGTAAGGGTGCTAGCACCAGAAGGATTATGGGATGATGGTTCAGGAATTCATGTGGGTGTTTCACCACCAGAGCTCCCTAGGTTTAAAACCTTCCTATTAGCCGAAGCTTAGAGAAAATTTCTGTCCTCATCCAATTTGTAAAACTGTATCCTTGTTTATTTTATTTTTATAAGAGCTTTATAATTTTCTTTCTTTCATCATTCTTTCTAACTAAAGACTAAATTTTCAGAATAATTCAAAGACAACATACCCTCAAAGGGTGTATCACTCCATTCAGGGTTTCAGTGTAAGTTCAAGTACTTGATCTCTAAGACTTGATTTAAGTTGTGGGAAATGGAAATATTTCTGATCTCATGGGTCTATACACACACACACCTGCCATGTCTCAACTGAACCTTGGATATATAGAGAGAATTATCCTTTTCTTTTTGGCCTCAGCTATCCCTGACCCATTTTGTTTTGTTTTGTTTTGCTTTTCTGGAAAGGTGCAAAATCTTGTGTGTAAGTTAGATGGGAGCCCTGATGCAGTTCACTTTAGTACCCAGCAGAGACATCTGATGGATTACATTTTCCATATGTTCCACTACATCTTCTAGACCTGGTTTCATGGTTAAAAGCTTAAGCAGGTGGTGGAGGGAAGAGTCGTCTCAATGACATCCCAGAATAGAGCAGTTTTCTTTATTTTGAGAAATGATACATGAGGCAAGTCCAGCTCAGAGTAGAGGGCAAGGAGCAGAGAAGTATGCATCACTGAGTTATCACTGTGGGGAGAGCTGGCTAAGCAGAGCTCAGTTTCTCAAATTACATTTAGACAGGTCTAACACCTAGGGCTTCTCAGGAGGACTTGTCAGGTAAGAAAAGAAAATACTGGTATGATTCTCAATTGTTTCTCATTTGTTAGTGGTCACTCTAACTCAGTGTGACAAGAGAATGTCTGCCAGTAGGTGTGACTGAGTCCTGTCTGACTGAAAGAGGATATATTTGCACAACAGCAGAAGAATGAATACCATTACCAAGAGACTGCAGAATGTGTATAAATTAGGGCACTGAGCTATGGGAAAAGGTACAGGTCCAGTGCTGAACGGCCCCAGATCTTGTGTATGTTTCAGTTTGAATCCATGTTTAAAAATAATAGGAGAGTTATGGAAGCATATATTGCTCCATCTCCCAGAAAAGCCCTAAGGAACTGTATGTTTACAAGATTCTGTTAGCTATACAGTGACTTTTCCCTACTAAATAGTACAAGAAGGTTTGTTTTCTTTTTATTAAATGTGATAGTGATATAGAAATGTGAACATTTCATGGAACTGATTCATTAGCTCAGCTAGTAGAGATCCATTTGTGGCTTTGCAACATCAAAACATTCCTATTTTTCCATTAATTAATGTGTAGACATTTACAGTACCTCCACATATAAGTGGCAGCAAACTTCTGAAGCTGTTATATGACCCAGAATATGTGCATGTTTTGTCTGGTAAGGAATATTGACAAGTGTCAATGGGTACAGTAAAAGAAATTGACATATAAAGCCAGCCTTTCTTCCTCACTGTCTGTGAGGATTAGAGAAACAAGGCACTGAACACAAGAGAAGATTTTTTCTTTCCTCATGTAATAACTCTATGTAAATGATGTTTCAGGCAGCCTAGTGAAATTGGCATGTGAAATGGAAAGGAGGTAATTTAAAATCTAGATGTGAATAAATTCACAGCATCTGATACAGAATGCTGTGACTAAGTGTTTAACTTTCAAATAACCTGTAATTTAATGTAAAGGTTTTAAATTAAATGAATACATTTTTAGGGCATAGTGTAGAATTCAGGATTCCCAACTCCCACCCCAAAAACCAGCCATTAGAATCCAAGCTTCCAATTAATTTTGAGCTGCATGCAGTACAGCACTGATTTAACAATTCTGAACAGAAAGGTTTGAAACTAGATAACAACCTGTGGGCTGTAAACAGAGTAGGCTTAACTCTTGCTGATTTTAATGTGGTCTGATCAAGCAGACTGTAAATGAAAGACTCTGCTGTAGTTTGCCCACTAATTTGAATTGCGCTCATTTGACTTGTTTCCAATACCAGCATTATTACCTAAACATTTATAGGATCATAAATGAAGAATGAAAAATATCCTGAAAGATGTATGGTGGATTTTCTTCTTAAACTAAATATGCATTAAAAAATATTCCTGGAGATGAAATGGAGACTTTTGGAGAAAAAAATAGGCTGCTCTCTAACAATATTCCTTTATTGTTTATGAAATTTCCCACTAATTGCCTATTCAACCAACCTTTCCCTGACCCCTTTACTTCTTTACTTTTTTTTTTACCACATGTGTAGAGTTACTGGTCAGATGGAGTGTGTTTAATGGAAGCTGAGGGACATGCAAAGTTTGGATGGAAGAAAACTGAAAATTAGAAAATAACAACAATCTACTTTAAAAATATTTCAGAACCCTGGAGTGTGCTGATAGAGTCACCTGACTGGGGAGAGTTTTTACAGGCTGCCATCACTGCCTAGATTTATTCATATTTACTGCTAGCAATAGTTACTGCACTGTTATCATAAGCTACTCTGCCACATTGTAGGTATTTCCTCAGTCAGCCCTTCCTCCTTCACATGGGACAAAAATTGCTTTTTCAGGGTGAGATACCATGGAACAGTAAGACATTTTGTGAAGCCAAGACATTGCTGACCGTGTCCTTTTTACTGGCATGTAACTTTGCTGCTTCATTGCCAAACCCTTCACTATGAAGTGAATGTCAAGACAAAAGCAGTGTGAGGACAGGCGCTCCACCGTGGGAGCCCCAGAGCTTCTGAGACAGGTTAAATCTGAGGTGCTGCCTCACCACTCTCCATGGCTCTTGTTCCAGCATTGCCCCCGTTGCTGCTTTCCTTGTCATTTCTTCATTGTAAAAACACAACCTAGCACAAAAGGATATCCATTAAAGTTTTCTTGCTGGAGGAGCAGCTCCGTCTGGTCTCCTGAGGTCTTGGGAGTGTGAAAATGCAAGACAAAATGCTGGCTGCAAGTAGGGAACCAGTTTGGGTGAGGAATTGGTAAATCACAAGTCCTGGCTTGAGGTTTTGTCCAGATGCAATGCTGGAGGCAGCTTCCCATGGTCACGAAATTGGTGGGATGTAGAGGCAGCAATCTTTTGAGGCTTGCACAGCAAGATGGATGAGGAGATGCTGTGAGGTTGCGGTCTGAGGGTGTGGATCTGGCAAGAAGACTACAAATCAGGAACACATATATCTGGAAATTATCTTATTTCCCTATGAAACACAGATGGAAGAATAAAATGAAATAACATACGGTAAGAGAATATAAAATTAGCAATAAATAAGCAACTGCCTGCTCAGTTCTACTCTTCTCTGCAAAACAGATACTTAAACAAAGCCAGACAGATACTCAAGTTTCTCACTGAGCGCAAAATGTTTGGCATTTTGACACCTGTTTTGATCTATACAGGCTCTGCAGGTTATGAAATAGCATATGAATAACACAGACAATACAAAAATGAAAACCAAATCATTGTATAAATTTAATTTTGATTTACTTGTATGGCATATCAACATTATCTGAAACAAAGCCAACTTTCGATATATATTCCTTCCATAAAAAAGCAGAGGTTAGTCCATGATCACTGGAATAAATGCAGCCTCCTATCCTGTGGTTTTATAATCTTTGAGTCATCTACTATCTCATGATAACAATAACTTCCATTCCCTTCTGTGTGTTCCCTGGTTAACAGACAACCCCTGGCTCACCTGGAGATAAACCTGTTATTTTCAGGTTTTCAGCCTGATATTATGATGAGCAGTCCTTTTGTGCCTGTTAAGTCATACCTGGCAGTGGAGGTGCTGCTTTCAATCTCCTCTGACATGACACTGGTATGCCTAAAAATTACAGAATGTAATTAACTTTGAATCATCTGCTCCCTTTTGTGGGAGTTGTTTTTTTTTTTGGTTGGTAGGTTGAGTTTTCTTCACCTATTTTAATAAAAATTGTCCAGTATGCTGGGAAATTACTTAGGAAGACTGACAAGTCAGATGAATATACCGCATAGTCCTCTAAGTTTATAGCTTTTAGGATTAAAAAATTCAGTTTGGGCATGTTTGGGTTTTGGGGTTTTGAGGTTTTTTTGATTAAAAATGTATTTCTGTTGAAGATTTTTTAATCACGACTACCTAATACTGAAAGTCTCCATGGCATGTGTGGCTATAGTCTATTGAACACGTAGTTCTTTAGAAAATTACAGTTCATCATCATCTGGTTCATAACGTGATTGCAAAAAGAGAAACAGTTTGCAAAAGCCTTTCATCAAAAACATCCTGAAAAGGTAAACATTTGTTCATGTTTTAAGTAGAAAATAAATGATGAAAAAACAAGCAAACAAACAAATATACAGACTGAATTAATTGCCTAAATTAATTAATTTGGCCAACATAACTACAGATAATTAATTTGGCTAACATAGCCATAGTCCCAGATGAGCTTTTAGCCAAAAAAATTAATGCTTGAGTTTTTTTAAGCTTGCCAAGTATGCAACTGGATACAGCCTTTACAGGGGCAGGACACTGGCTTTTGCTTCAAACTGAGACAGCAGCTCTGCTTGCAAGGCTGCTCCAAACATTCAGGGCACTGCTTCCCACCAGGGTCAGGGTATGTCAGATGCGTCCCTTTGCCTTGTGACTGTGAGCACTCCCTGCTGTATCCTGAGCTCTCTTTGGAGACCTCATGTGCAATCCCAACCCTCAGCCTGACCCTGATGTCATTTGACTTGTAAGGGCTGATGAAGGATTGTACAATTGCCCTATATGGCATCATTTCAACCTAAAGGAATTTACATAAATTCCAATGGAAGAAAGAATGTTTGCTGTCTATCCAGTAAACAAGAAATGAGGAATCCTGTGTTGGAGATATTTGACTGTCTGCCAGTTTTCTGCAGTATTTGTAGAATATCTCGAAGCTTGGAGTTTCCACCTCGCCTTATTATGACACTTCATTGTTTAATTCTTCTGTGCTTTAGAATGAAAATAAATCCCAAGAAATGGGACTCATAAAAATGTAATAATTTCTTTCCAGAGCATTATATTGCCTTTTGTTATGCACCACTTACATTATTCACTGCATTGTTTAGCACACTATATAGTGACATCTCAAAAGGCAACAGCAAAATAAGTAACACAGCCTATTTAACTTAAGAGTGTTTTCAAAAACGTTTATGAACCACTAGTTGGTCATGTTTAAAACATTTTTTCTCAAGAAAGCAGCATTAGGAGATCAGTTTTGCTGATATCATTAGGCATTTTGCAAATGGTTGCTCAATACATTGAATGTTCATATTAGTTTCTGTAGAAAATTGACTGCAATAATTTTAAAAATGTTGTTTTAAACCAGATTCTTAATATAGTATGATATGGTCATGTATTCATATTTTTGTCTGTCTTGAATGCACATAGTATGCCTTATTTATTTATTGGGATAAAAGTGATCCATAATTTCTAAGAAAAATTCTTACATATTAATAAAATATGAATAGTATTGGGATTACATGTGATACAAACCCAGCCAATAAATTAGAAAATTCTGTAGAGACAAGTCATAAAAGGTTTGTTTACTTTGTATTCTTGGACTACCATTCCTAAACCAGCACTATTAGAAGATGAAATAATGAAGGTAATTAACTTCTGATGTTATTAACTGATAGAATTTATAATATTTCCCAGGTTTCAGATAAAATATTAAATTTTCAGGCATCAAACAATGAGCATCCTAAGCTTCTGCTACATAATTTTACTAGTTTTTAGACTAAGCCTTTAATTGTGAATACATCCATACCATTTATGTTTATGAAGCTCTGCAGGATACCTCTGTTTTTCTGTTGGCAGAAATAAAAAGATTTTTTGACCCGCATTCTTTGCAGTTTATAGAGTAGTTCTCTATTTCATTATCATGAAAACACCCGGGTCTACAACCAGAACAGGAAATTTCACACACCTCTCTCTCTAGAGTGCAGCAACCATAATGCTTTCGTTATCCTCCGATGCTACGTGCAGCAACTGGTCCTTTCAGGAGGGGATTCGGTTTGTTGCTTAGCATGTTCCAGTTGACTGTAATTGCTCAATACCTACACATATTTCTTAAGCTTTCAGGCTTACTTTCGTAGTAGATCTCCATTTGTCTACCACAGCAGGAAGTTAAACCAGGTTCCTTGTAATTGGTTTATTTCCTTAGGGCTAAATTATGGTTTCTACATTTCGAAGCACAGGGGGATGACTAGCAGACCTGACTTGTAGCTGTGAAGAAGGAGGTGTTATGACTGGAACATGTTACTGTAGGAAGTGAACTTCAAAGCACAAAGGAGGAGAAGTGCCAAGCGCCCTTTTGACAGCCACCTCAACCACCACATAAATAGACCTCCCACTTAAATAAACTCAGGATAATAATGAATTTTATCATGGGAAAACTGTGCCCTCTTTCCTTCAGCTGTGCAACTGCAGCATATTTGCTTTCCCAAACACTGTAAGTATATATTTACATACTTACAGACCATATCTCTATTTCTCGATGGCAGAATATCACTGGCAATATAACCCAGCTGGAGCACACATGCCTACATAAATTGACACATGGCTTTTTTTAGAAATTTCTTTTGGGTTTGCTGATTTTCGTTAGAAAAAACTGACAGCGTAGTACGAAGCAAGACATTGTCATTAATTTATCCTCTTCAAGGAGATTAGTACAAAATGAGCAAAACGGAACAAAACTGTATTGGTATTTCTGCCTTATTTAGGTATACTACTTATTTTCCTTACTAAGTCTTTAATTTCCTTTCCTATACTTTATATAAGAGTTTAATTTTTGCTTTCAATCAACGGCATTTCTGTGGTCTGCTAGGAGGTTTTGTTTGGGTTTGTTTAGACCTTTATTTTAATGATTTTGAGAAATTGTTTCACAGTGAACAAAAATTTTTTATTTTCCTGATGTTTTTAAAAATTGTTATGGGAAAATGCAGCTTTTCTTATAATGTAAGTTATTTTAATGTATTGTTTTTTCTTAGTTTTAGTTTTCACTTCTGAGAATCAAAAGGAGTAAAATTACATTTTTGAAAGGCAATTAAAAATTGTGTGACAGTGAAGCAAAATCTATTTTGACACAAAATCACCATTTGAAATCTCTACAAATCTAGCATAATTTTAGCAAATCGAGATATTTGGTAAGTACAGGAAAGCAGATCATCTATACTTAACAATTTGTCTCCAAGAATACACTTCCTTTCTGGTTTTTCCTTTTTTTTTAAGATGGAAAAAGTATATGATTTTATTGAGCTAGAGAGATTGTTGAGAAAGGATGTACTGATAAAGTTAAAACTATGCAATTCCTTACCTTCCTATGCATTTCCTAACTGGGACACAGTTATTTATAGGTAAAACAAGACTTTAAGTGAATAAAAATATTTCTTGATGAGGACAGAATTAACACATTATCGGTTTGGAATATCTTTATGCAGTTGTCACTACAGTGATGCTATGAGATGCACCCTTCTTGTACGTGGAAGTGTGCCTCACTTAAATATGAATTATCAAAACAGTTGTGATTACTTTTGTATGGAAATTAAACTTGACTAATAGATGACCCTGAAAACAGCATCCTCGAAATGAATATTTTCATTTTGGGAGGTGCATTCAAAACAGGCCTAGGACTTTTTTTACAAGATAAAGGAAGTGGATGCCCCATCACGCCCCTGTAAGACACCCACAAGAGAGTGGAAACTTCCTCCAAGTCAGGCATGAAAGGTGTCTGAACTTAGGTCTTTTATAACCTGACTGCTCTCCAACATGTACCAAGCTTCAGGGTTTCCTCAGAAAAATCTCAAAGACTCTGCCAACTCTTACACAAGAGGTTGGTTATCTACACAGCTACCTGTGACCCTGATCACCAATGTTGTGCTCCAGTCACATCCAGGGAAAACACTCTTCATGAACTTCTAGGAGCTCAGTGTCGTCTTTTCAAATCAGCAGAAGGTCATCTCTCATTCAAACCCCAGAATAAATTTTCCAGACTGTCTCTCTACCAAAGATTAATTCATGCATGTTTCCTTAAGAAGCCCCTCCTTACAAACCTTTGAAAGCAGGGCCTGCTTTCCTCATTCGGCTGTGCTGGGTCATGCCACACCCATGGGGTTGGAGTGCCCCAGTGTGTCTGGGGAAAGATCGATTTCTGGGATGGTGAACAGGCAGCTACCTGGGTCAGAGGATCTGCAACCACATCTAAGTGGCTGAGAATTGCCTCTGTAACTGGGCGAGTAACCTGAGCAAGTCAAGGTATTCGAATTCAGTAGTCAGTCTTATAATGGGGTGACAGAATGAGATGTGTGGTTACTGTTTTTTGAGGAAGTTCTACAGCTCTTATGTATTCTTATATTAAACAGAATAATATATAAGAAAGATTTTGAACACAAACATTCAGACAACAGTGATGGTTGTGACTCCAGTCTCATCTCGTGCTTCTTCTTAACACCTGTTTTTATTCATCCAGATCCAGAAGACTTAGAAAGATTCGTCTTTCCCCAGATTAGGCTATACTTCTGAAAGTGTTTTGGCATGTTGCATGTTAACTGACTGAACTCTTATGGGCCTGCTTGCAAAACCAAAATTATAACTTCTGCAAGTTCGTCTTATAATCACAGACCTGGAGGATACATAGAGAGAAATATATTTTTGTCCTCTGCTATTTTGCACAGTAAAGACTTTGTTCTCATAAATAAATTTATGGCAGTTTTACAGCTCATAATGTACTATTTGTGTCTGTAAGGCTGCTCAAGTTGCTGTTTGGGCAGTTACAGTTGCTAAAACCTGTGAAAAATCATTTATTTAATGGTATGTTATTAGACCTGTTTATTCAAAAAGAAAGATAACATCAGAGCTGTTGTCCAAACAGATTGACTGCAGGTTTGCATTTAAGCATCATTATAAATATTGACAATGTTTTGTAAAGCCCCTTGGAAATTGTGTTTTATGGTAGAAAGACCGACTTCTTGCAGGAAGGAAACAAAACTGGGAAACTACCATTAGGCTCAGATAAAAACTGATGTGCCTCTTTTATGCCCAAATATTTCAACTTTAATAAGAGTTCCTGCTGCACACACCATATAAATTAGAAAACAAGATTTTCATCTTTTTCCTCAATACTTGTCCATCATCTCCACTGATGAAGCATTACTGCCCCAAAACCTGAAAAATGTATTTCTTTTTAAAAATAAAACTTTGTTTAAAGAGGACTGCAGGGGGATGAAGCAGTCTCAGTTTCCTAATGTTCAGAAGACACTCAAGATGTGTGCTTGCCTCTAACATTGTTCCAACACCCTTACCTGGAAAACAGGAACAT
This sequence comes from Machaerirhynchus nigripectus, assembly GCA_013397975.1. Classification (NCBI taxonomy): domain Eukaryota; kingdom Metazoa; phylum Chordata; class Aves; order Passeriformes; family Dicruridae; genus Machaerirhynchus; species Machaerirhynchus nigripectus. The sequence continues at coordinate 78,824 of VZRQ01008174.1, forward strand.
TAGAAGTAATTACAGAATTCCCGCAGCTCCCACTGACAGCAGAATTGTGTTGTATCCCTACTTGGTAAGCAGAGACTAAGAGAGTGCCTTGCAGAGCTCCCAGTCATAAGAGACAAGACAAACTGAAAACAAGACAAAGCTTTTTTGTTTGCCATAATTGTCATTTTTACTACCAAAAGGATAACACTACTTATAACAGTACCATGATTAGTACAACCACCGAAGAGAAAATGTGCCAACAAGACACTTGGAAAGGAAAATGAAAGGCCTAAGTTAAAAAGAATAATTTTTACATTTTTTCATTTACCACCAAAGTTTTATAAAAACAGACCTTTTGTTTAAAATACTCCAGAAAAAATAAAGAATGTGCCTTTCTTTTCCCTTACGCAAATGAAAATACTCAAGTATTATTTTGAAATCTTCACTGGAGATACTTCTTTTTCCTGAGATGTACCTATAATTAATTGTACTAAAAGATAATGTCTTACTAAGCTCCCATTCATCTTTCGGAACTTCACTGAGCTTCCATTACACTACGTTCTTTTGAGTTTTCTTGCTGTGTTTCATTCCCAATGACATATGTATTCGTTCAAATATGATGAAAAAAATAGAAGATCCCTTTTATTTAAGTGTTTTTGTGTAATCAAGTCACCACTGCCAAGGATAAAGTATTTGTCATTGTGTGGTAAGAACCTCGTGGTAAGAACCTCTACATAGGAGGCATGCTGTTTGTTGGGGAAGTAATTCCACATACACAAAAAAGTGCAGCCAACAGAAACCAGAAAGATTCATCGATGGCTACTAAATATTGCTCCTTAGTCACAGGGTTTTCTGCACTTTCCAATTTTCTGGAAGAGAAACCCGACAGGGAACCTGAGAACCGCCCTCTATTCCCCTTCCCAGTCTGCACAGTCATAAACTGAGAACATTTCTGCATTACCTGAAAACATGGTCTCCTCCTCCCTACAAGTGTTTGTCAAGGTAGTGGGAGGGTCCCCCAGCCTTATCTTCACCTACCACTGCAGGTTTTCAGAAGGCCCCATGTTATTTGACCCCTGAGCTTGTCTCACACTCCTGGTGACATCCAGATCACACTGAGCTGCCCGAGAGTGCCAAATAGGTACCATTATTCAACCAAATCTTACCAACCAGCTTGCATAACACCTCAGTGTGGTGGTTTGAACCTGAGTTGATGGACAGTTGTTTAGACCAATAACGCTTCTCGAAATCTACATATTTAAACCGTGTGGAAGCCCGGGAAACTCTCTCTTCTTTCCAGCCCTGGGACAGGTAACTGGGCTGCTCACTCGGGGCCGGCGGCGGGGGAGGCCGGGCCACGACCAGTGGCTCCGTGCAGGCCGGGATGGCCTCCCTTCTCCAGTGTGGCCGAAATGAACTTTACAGCTCCGGCCAAGATCAGCTCCTGGCTGCTGCCCAGCAGAGATCATGTGACCAACAGAGAGATAAAGTTCCAGCTGCAAACTCCAGGTAAGACTAACCCCTTCTGAACTGTAAGTTCCTCAGAAGAGATGAGACCTGCAAACATCAATCCTCTCCTGGGTCAGAGGAAAGGGAAAGGAAAAGGCAAAGGCACGCGAATAGACACCATGATAGTGACACCAAAGTCAGTAAAGGAGAAAGAGCTGAAGCCCAGAGAGAGGAGATAGAGGAGATGCTTTAAACCTAAAAGCTGAAATTCTCTTGTAAAGCTATGGTGATGGGCTATGTTACATCGGAGAACCCCTTCTAATTTCATGATAAGCATGGGGGGTGGAGCTGTTCAAATTGGAGCCACGAGCAAAGATGCCTGGGCTGGAATCAGTAAATGCTGAAGTATCTGTGATCCACAGAGAGGAATAGTGAAGTGAAGTAGCTGTGATCCACTTGAGAAGCCTGAACAGCAGGAGAGAGAGAGTGATGAAGTAAAGACCCTTGCTCCTAGGGAAAAGGAAGACCTCTGTTCCTGAGGTGAAGATGATCCCAGAGGTAGATTAAGAACCTTTGTTCTTGAACAGCTCATCCTTAAAATAGTACCCCATTAGCTAAGATTGAACCCTCAAAAACAGATGTGGGGAAAGCTGTAAGTCGAGGGAAGGGACTTTTCACATGCCAGCAGAAAGCCAAACTCCAGGCGGCTGTTGTGCTGTGACGTGGAAGCCACGAGAAGACTCCCTCTTGTGGAGACGCCCCATAGCATGGGCAAAAGAGACTCCTCTCCTTAAGTGAACTGGTGAAAGACTGTTATAGAGGTAGTAAACTGACTGAAATAATCTCAAGTTTGTGCCTTTATGTTGTAACTGGGAGGAGGGAGGAGGATGGGGGGTAGAGAAGTGTTCTGAAGGTTTGTTTTGACCATTATTAATCTTTTTTTCTCTTCTAGTTCTGTTAATAAACTTCTTTATATTCTTTAAGTTTGGAGCCTGCTTTGCATTCCTCCTAATTCTTATCTCACAGAAGGTAAAAGATGTGAACAAACCCACTACACTTAAGTTTCTAGGTATCAAGACTATCACCTTCGTGTGTGCCTGGAGCAATGGAAGCAGGCAGTTCTGTATTTTCTTCTCCCGTGTTACTAACCAAATAGATGCATATCACATTTAGTTCGAAATGGAAGCGTTCTCCATTATTAAGCCCATCAGATAGCTGGCAAGGTTCTGTTCCTCAAAAAGTCTCTCTGAACACGCAGGCTTTTGAATATTTTGCATTTTTCTTTCTTTTTTTCGCTTGCTCTTCCTACTGAGACCAAATCCTTTGAAAACTGGGCATCCTCTAAATACTTACGACACAAAAATACTGGTGAATGCTCTGCACAAGATGCCTACACTCAGACCATAAAGCCAGCGGTGTCTGAGATACTTCAGATTTACTTCGTAGGCCCAGATTCATTGCAAGGAGTGTTTTCAGTATGTCAGGTGCTGTCTGGGACTGCTGTACAGGCAACTTCATGGACAAGTGTTCAAAGACTGGGCCTAACACAGGCCACAAGTCTGGCGTTTTCTGAAAGGACTCACTGAGCTCATTCTGTAGAACTGTATTGGATGGGTGATGTAGATTTCTCTGGCAGCCTTTCAGACCTATTGTTAATGCTTAGTTACATCTGAATTGATAGTTCTAGCAAAATCTGTCATTCTTGGAGGAGGGGAGAACCAAAAAAAAAAAAAAGAAAATCCATCAAGACAAACCACAGAATATCATGAGGGTAAAAAAAGAAAGGACTTGTTGTGTATTGGGCCAAAGTGAATGCATTTTCTTACCCTTTCTTGTCGATGCTATCAGTATATCCTTTTCTTTGCATCCAGCACAAGGAACACATGCTCTCTCACCTTTCATACTTCCTTTTCCTTTACCAATAGCTCTCAACCCAACGCAATTTAATCAAAGGTCTTGAGTCTTTTTTAAGACTATTGTAGTGGTTTCTGCACAAAGAAAGTTTGCTTAAATTGTTGGGATAAAGGAGATTGCAGTGGGAGGCGCTGATAGGATGAGATGAGCCAGCTGGCAGATTTTATTTTAACTGAGCCAAACACCAGTTTCAATATAATCAGCCAGGAAACTCAAGCAGCCCTTGAAAACCCAGGACATTCCCAGAAATAGTAACATCTGGTCATCATAAAGATTACATTGGTAGATTCCAGTTATATTTGAGATAGGACCTCTGTAAGGCGAGCACTTACAGTAATTGTTTCATTTCTTTTTTTTTCTCCTGCAGTACTTCTTGAACAGCTTAAATAGGAAACTTGATCTTCACTGGGTACTTTGCCATTGTCTGCTTCACAGCAAATTTCCTCTGAAGGCCTAACTTGGGTTTATTTGCTGGAGTTTCATTTCCCTGTAAAACCTGCCCTGCAACATGGAGAGGAAATTAAGGTACTGGTCTTTCCACTTTTCCTCTTCATCACTTTCCCTTGTGGTAAGAAACACTGATTAAAAAGAAAAAGTTTATTTAGCCAAAGTGAAAATCAATAGCATCAGTCAGGTATCTGTTAAAAATAAATAAATTATACCTCTCTTTGCTTTCTATCAGCTACCTTTTCTTTTCAGGACCTGCAAACAAGATGTAGTAACAACTCACTCTGGTTTACCTGCCTTAGTCCTTTCTGGTAATAAGTTAGGCCTGGAATTTATTTATTTACTCTAGAAGTTCTGCTAACTAAATTGCTTTTGCAGTATAAGACAGCACTTGTTCATAACTAAGTAACTCATTGTGCCTGACAACAGGCTAATGGGCCAAAACAACTCATTTGGAGAGTGTTGGCTGTTTTGGTCCAGCAAACTGGTTCCAGAATTTCACACATCCTACATTCCCTTCACACATCTGGACTCTGCACAGACAAAGTTTTCTTTCATATAAACTGTTTATTGTTCTGTGAGATTGATGCCGTTAATATTGGCTTTCAGAATGACAGATTAGCATCACCAGTTAATCAGGGCTATTAGCAGATAAATATCTGTAATTTAATCACTACAGGAATTTCTTTTCCAATAATAAGATTTACAAATGCAAGTGATTAAGTAATTAGCTTACATCTCCATAGATTACAATTCCTCTGAGCTTTCTTCTCTCACTTTTTTCCCAAAAGATTTCAGTATTTAATTAAAGTAACTACTCCCTCCTTTACATCGTCTTTGTACACACATGTGAGAAGTGAGGTAGTTTTTTTTCAAACCAAGCTGCACCTTTTGTACATAATCCCGCAAGGATCCTCCATTTCCGGACCTCTTCCATCTCTCTCCAAGGGTTAATACCCACCCTGCCAGTCTTTGCAGCTATAATCTTTCCCAGTACTTTTCCCAATCCATGCAGCAAGTGGGGTGCACAAGGGGAAAGAATAATTTACAGGAAGGGGGGAAAAATTGCCAATGGAAAAATTGTGTGCACTTGATAAAATAAGAGTCTGGCTTGCTAAAACAGTCTATCCAAACACTTCTCAAGGATCCCTTTGTTGCCTTTCCACTGACTTGGCCTTAGGGCAAAAGGCAAGTTCTACTCCTTCCAAACTTATATTCTCCTATTTGCAGAGTAATTTGACAGTTACTGTTAATTTCCTAAATGCAACATGAAAGCTGTTGAGGGAAGCCTGAAAAAAGGGTGGGGAGGGGGGGAAGAAGAAATTCATAAAGAACAGCAGAGAATATGGACAAAATTGCTTCCATGTGTGGTGCAGAGGCACAGCTTGGGCAGAGATCTGTGGCCTTCCCAGAGTTTGACCTCTTGAGGCAGTGCCAGCTTACAGGAGAAAAAGCATTGCTCTTTAATGAAGGCCTAATTTTTATTGCCACTCCATCGACTTCAAAGTGCTTCAGGTTGCCAAACATAATTTCACTGGAGGTATTTTCAGGTGCAGAGCAAATACTTCATAAATAATTTCCTCATTAGATTACAAATTCCATTTAAAAAGTGAAAGGGGGGCTTGCTTTTCGAAGGCTTTCTTAGAAGCTGATTAAAAAATCTTTCAGAGGGATTCTTTATGACTTTAATTCTGAAAGAAAATAATTAAGCAGTTTTAATTTTTTATTTATATTTTTTAAATGAACATGTAGCTTGGTAAGATGACCAAGTATGGTGGAGATATTTTAATATGCTCTCAATTAAATCATATAATCCAATGCCTGTGTGTCTTTCCTTTTTCTTCTCCTCATCCTCAAATTGCTACTAAGCCCAGTGACTGCCAGCAACCCAGTGTCAGCCTCATTGGGGCCCCAATTAAATATGTAGATGTGTCATACTTCTACATTTTTCGTGTTTACTTCCTGTCCTCAAGTAAAAGTGTCTGTAGTTAAAATACGCTTCCATACATCCTTTTTTCACACGCCCCCTGTGAAGCAGGCACAGGGAGCTGCTGAGGCTGACAAAGTGCTGCTGTCAGTCAGAGGGAACTGGTATCATTTGGACGGCGTTCATGTTTAACACTCTTTGCAGGCTGCGATGGGCCCACTATCAAGGCAGAAGGGAGGCTGGTGGGGAGGGGATGGAAGTCAGCAAAGCTCCCATCCCAGCACTTGCATTGAATTACAGCAGTCCGTGTCTCCCCGCCTGTCACTGCAGTGTCCTGTCAGAGCCACTGCTGTGATGGTGCTAAACTTTAACACCTGAACATTTGTAAGCCACCTTCTACTCACTGGACAGAAATAGAAATGCCAGCTAGTACTTGGGGGCAGAGCAGGTCTATCACTTTTTAGTTTAGTCTGCTTTCTCTTGCCAATGCTTATGCAATTTTAACTGGTTATAGTTTTTCACTATTTCCTCTCATAAAGGTTCAGTTATCCTAGAACACCAGGAACAAGTGAAAACCATTTATAAGAAGAAAGGTAGGGAATTACGGATTGTTTTGATAGTGTTAAATTAATTTTCCATTTCTTTTTCAGGGGGGTGCTAGTTGGAAGATGAAAGTTAGCATAAATATTGCAGAAAATATTTTCTTCTGTTGTCACCTTGAAAGCCAGCTGGGTTTGATTAGATTATAGACTTTTAAAACTGGTAGATATAACAGTTTATATACTGCAGCTGTATACCTGCAGTAGGGCTTGTTAGAGACTTCTTATCTCTAAATCTGCACTGAGCAGGCTCCAGTCCCAAATCCTGGTGTCTGAGCCTTTGCTTGACTACCCACCCCCCATCTTAAAAAGAAATTAAAAATTCACAGCTCATATCAAAAGTGATCATCTTGAAGCTTCAAAACCAGTGAAATGGTGAAGTTTTTTTAATGATTGTGGATAATTGTACTCACTTTGTTGTTTCACGCTTCTGAAGTGCACTCTGCTAGTATCCCACAATTAGATGACAGATAGCTGTGGAGTTGCTAAGAGTCCCTTTCTGGTGGTTCTTTTGGAGTGTGTGTCTGCCATTCAGGGTGAATGTATCAAGAAAAATACTTGACTGCTCTCTACAGCAAAGAGGCTACAAAAAATAAAGCTGAGATTCATGGTTTTTCATGTTCCTTAGACATATAACAAAGGCTTGGCATAAGGCACTGAGAAAGTAGTTGTAACTCTCAGAGAGTGGCAGCTTTCTATTTCCCACCAGTTACTGCTTTAGCTTAAATTATAGAGATGTGTATGATGGATCTGAAAAGATCTCTGATTCAGACAGCTGAAAAACAGTTTTGTCTTTCAGCCTAAAACAATTTTGCTGAAAAAACCCAAACAAATAAAGCCAAAACCTTAAAGATATAGCCAAGATAAAACAAAACTTAAAATGAAGAGACATTCTGCTCTAGGAGAAATAAGAAATATGTTGGCTTAGTTATTCTGAGCACAAGATAACACTATTCAAGTATAACATCACACCACTTTTGCTGAGAAGGGACGGCAGAAAGAATAGATGAATATACGAGGCAGAATATCTTTTTGTGCTTTTTCACTGGCTAATTAAGATAGTGGGTTACTTTGGGTACATCTGCATTAGCATTTCAATTCATGTCTGGAGTTTATCGTTCAACCAAAAATCTCCAGTTTCCCCATTTTTTGCTATTTGGCTCATACCACAGAATGGCTCAGAGTGCTAAAACTGCATCAGATGGAACTAAACTGAGGGATGCTGTCCAGGGACATGTCTAACACAGTGCAGCCTTAGCAGGAATTTAGTTTACAGCCTGATTTAGTCAGTTCACAGACTTAGTTTAAGTCAAAGTTTCATACAGTGAGGACCTCAGTTCTTCAGCCCCAACTGCTTCACTCTGTGAACCTGCTACTTTTCATCTTTGCTGTCCTGACTGAGGGATACCACCTAGCCCTGTAACACCACAGAAGGCAGGACTGAGATTGCAGAAATTGCTTTTTTCCTGCCATGTCAAAAATTTGATTCCAGTTATCATCAGTTATTCATTTAGCCTTTTTTTTTCAAGCTATTTGTGCTTGTGTGCTGTGTCAGAGAGAACAGAAAGGGATTGGGATAAATTGGGATGAAATTGGTGGAAATTACACAATACTAAGGAGAAATTTAGGCTCCATGCACAGAGACAAGAATATGGGACCTACTGTAAGGGGAAATTCCAGAGAGTAAAGCACCATCTGCATTGCTGGCCATGCAAAACTGGGAAGATGAATGAAGTTGCAGTGGAAATTCAGTGTGGGGCCATTTTTTTCTGAGGAGATAGCTGAACATGATCTTTCCATTTTTCTTCTCTTTTAAGTCTAATTTAAATTCTAATGACTAACGTTTTACATAAGAGGTCCCTGCTACAACCATAAAAATATTGGACTTTTTTGCTAATATAGCGCAGTACATTGCTGTATTAGCCAAACACTGCTGTGATACAGCCGGGTTCAGATCATACTATCTATAATAACAGAACGTCTGCAATTTTTCTTGTTTCCCTGGTAACAACTGTAAATGCACTGACTCCCTGGACTGCTCCACCCCTCCTGCTGCTGATGTCAGGCACAGGAGAGGCACATGTGCAACTCAGCTCTGTACCTGTCAAACCAGGCGGACGTTCTGTTTGATCACCCATGGTTTGGTCCCACAAAGACCATTCGTTTGGTGATCAGAGGGCAGTGTTAATTTAGTCAGATATCAGGATACTGGGCTGGGGGCGGGGGGCGGG